>SSNR01000134.1:1579387-1590210 GCA_006937965.1 Callopanchax toddi
TCTTTTGAACAAAAAGTGGAAAAATCGGAAAACCCTGTTGAAACATGTTTTCAGCCTTTTGTGTTTCAGGGCACAGTGGCCCTGACGGATGGTGATGACGTGCAGACGTCAGTAAGCATTTTGCGTGACACTGGGGCATCGCAAACCCTTATTTTGAAAGATGTACTGCCTTTCGGTGAGTCAAGTTACACCGGAGTCTCGGTGTTGTTAAGAGGAATTAACTCGGAGAGTGTAACACATCCTCTCCATAAAGTGACCCTTGACTGCGGGTTAGCAAAAGGAACATTTGAGATGGCTGTTTGTCCATCACTGCCGATATCTGGTGTGTCCGTTCTGTTAGGGAACGATGTGGCAGGAGGAGCCGTAGTCCCTCCTTTACAAGTAGTGGAGAAACCCACACAAGACTCCACATCTAGTGAAGATATCGATCAGTCCATTTACCCCGCCTGTGCCATTACACGGGCTCAAGCGAAGAAGAATGCTGAGAGCGATTTGGGGCTCTCAAGTTTGTATGAGGAGTTTTCTGTAAAACCTGATAACGCGGGTCCCATGACTGTGTCTGACCCCGTGAATAATTCTGTTTGTTTTTCCAAAACAGCTGCTACCACCCGGTTACCTGGTCTACCTCACTCCTGCACAACACAGGAGGAGAAGGCAGGCCGACCACGGGCAAGAAGTTTCAATAAGGTAACGGGCGAACCAAAGGAGAGAGTTGGTTATCACCGTGAAAACGGAGCTATGAAGCGCTGCTGGAGAAACCCACAGGTGGGAGGCACCCCCTCGGGGAATGTACATCGACAGGATGTACCTAGTAGATGCAGAGATGCGGTGGTTTACAGAAAACGCGCCTTCCTCCCTACAGACAAAGCACCGGTTTTTAGTCCACAGACCGGAACCTCTTTGCTTACCCGATACAAAGAACCAGTTGAGGTTGGTGAAAAACTGGATGATACCAACCACGTCGTTTATCGACCGCGTTGTCAAAGTGAAACTCGAACTTGTGATATGTCGAAGTTGCACCTTTCCCCTCAGATCCCTGTAGTGGAAGGAAAAACCGACGCCCTGGAATGCGCAGCCAGTGCGGTCGACCCTCAGCCTGAGAAGGATGTGGTCCCCGGCATGTCAGGAGGAATCCGACCTCCTGACCACCCCCAAGTATTGGCCGACTTGGGGGACAAGTTCGTTCATTTGCCAGTGCAGTATGATGATGATAGTCTGCCCAGTCTGTCGCTGTCTCCTGTATCTCTTTGTCCAGGTGTTCCTGCTGCTGATTCCAGGTGTTCGATGCTGTCCCGTTACGTCATTCCCGTGCAGCCTGATTCCACACAACGTCCTTGCCGGTCCAGAACCACCGGACCTTCTGATCCAGGGATCCCCTGGAACTTGAAACAAGCATTTTAATCATCCTCTGGAGATCCCCTTGTAGGCTGAAGAGGCTCTCTCCCATATGGAGATGGGCCTGTTTATTATTTTAACTTACAGTTGTGGTGCGGGAGTTAGTGTTGGTAGCGAAGGCTACCATCTCGGGGACACGCCAGGGAACGGGGAGACAGGCTTAGGCAATGGGCCACCTCTCCGTTCCCCTGGGATTTTGTGTTTAATTTGCCCGCTCCCAATAACGTCCGCATGAAGACCAGGTTGAGTTAATTTAGTTTTCCTTTATTAATTTAGCGGGGATTCTTTGTGAGGTTTGTTTGTTTTCGATTCAGTTCTTTTGTCAGAAAGTTAATTAGTTTGTTGGTTTTTTTTTTTTGTAAACTAATTATCTTTCTTCTTTTTAAGGGGGGGGATGTTACGATCTCCCATCTTCAGACCCGATTCTTCCTCCTGTCAGCTCCAGCTGACAGTGACAGCTCCTGGCTCCGCCCCCTGTCGCCGGAGCAACACGCTGAGATCGCCCAGCTGCAGAGCATTACGCAATCATCTCCGCGTGTTCATAAGCAGGGAGCGGTCAGCCATTCGGGGGGAAACTAAGCAGACTAAGTTCTGGTGAATAGTTCTCCCCCCCCTTGGTAGCTGAACCATTTGTTTCTTGCGCGTTTCGTAGTTTACTCTTTTCTAGCTTCATAGTCCGGCAGTTTTGTTTTGTAAGTTTAGTATTCGTAGTCGCCTGCCGTTTATTTTCTGTGTTGCTTTAATTGCCACAGACTCCTTTAGTTATATTTAAAACTCCCTTAGTTGTCCTTTGATATTAGTAGCGTTTATCGCCTTCCTTTGTTATTTGTAGTTTATCATAGTGCGTTTGTTTTGTTGTTACTTACCCTTTTGTGGTATTTATAGCGTTAGTCGCCTACTTTAGTTCATTGTAATCTCCCTTAGTTATTATATTATCTTTATCTTGTTATCGAACCTCTTTTAGAGAGCGTTCTTAGTTTAGGCCATTTTGTTTTATTAGTTTAGTTAGAGTTTTTCCCCTTTTCGGGTGATTTTTCGTTAGGAGCGATTTTTAGTTCGTTTATCTTTTTGCAGCACCTCCTCTGCCTGATTAATAATAATAAAATATTCTGATAATTCGTACTTTGAGTTTCTGGCCTTTTGTGTTAGTCCTCCTTTTGTGTACTACTCCTAGACCCTTTTAGGGGGACGTAACATTGTGTTTGAGGTGGGAATATGTGTAAAGGATAATAAATGTTCTGCAGGAAACGTTTGCCCCTGAGACATTTAAGAAAAGCTGATCTTTAACATTTTCAGCTCCCAGCTAGAGAAGGAGATTCAGTGGAAGAGCTACAAGCAGCTAGGAGTCAGTTCAGTTCAGGTAAAGAGCTGACAGAAAATAAAGTCAACTGCAAGTAAAAGAAAATATATTTTCTGATTTAGAAGTTCACATGGACAGCAGTTAGCCTGCTGTTAGCTTAGAGAAATAAGCTAGCTTAGGGGAAGAGTGTTGAGCAGAGCTAATCACTGTTCTATGTAAGGAGAATATAGCTAGGTTATCTATTAAAAAATGTCATTAATGAGGTAAAACATTACATTAGTGCTGCTACATGTTTAGCCTTGGAATGTGGAATTGTCCATTGCATCGTTTTCATTGGCAGGAAGTCTATGGGGCTAAAATAATGACATCTAATTCTGAAACTGAAAATAAAAATCAGAATTGACCTATAACACGTCAGTTAAAATGCTTTTTTATTTATAAATGTACAAACTGGTGGCGTCCAGGAGGCATCCTGATGCCTGAACCACCTCATCTGGTTCCTCTCGATATGGAGGAGCAGCTGTTCTACTCCCAGTCCCTCCTGGATGTTTGAGTTCATCGTATCAGGCTGAGACTGGTCTCCCTGTGGAGGGGGAGGTGTTTTCGAGGATGTCCTGCAGGCAGGAGGCCCCCGGGTCGACCCAGGACAAGCAGGAGGAAGTACATCTCCAGGCTGGCCTGGGAACGCCTGAGGGTCCCAGCAGAGGAGCTGGTGGACCTGACCGTTAGAGGACAGTCTGGGATGCTCCCCCGCGACCCGGGTAAGTGAGTTTATTTCACACAGAACATAATCCGACTTCCAATGAGTTTTGGACTACAGAATTAATCAAAGATCCTGTGGATGCACCAGAAGACCCCACTCTAAAATGGCTATCGATGGTTTTAATACAATCCTCATAAATATTGTTTCTCATATACCGTTTCAACTGTAACTTCTTGTATTACACATTTTACAATAAAATATGAGTGATTTCCAGGACATTCTAGTGTGGATCATTGGGAGACCAGACTGAGGTGAAGGACTAGTTCTCCTCCAGTCCAGTCCTTTGAGGTCACAGGTGCCAGAGACAACCATCCACCCTCTTCGTCCCTCCTCTGTCGATGGAAGAGAGACACTCATGAGACTGTTCTGATCTATCTCACTCCCCCCAGAGTAGGAATAAGAGTAAGCATGTTTTACTAATTACAGCAGGACATGTGCTCCAACACAGCGTGTGAATGCATAATTCTACACTTTACTGTGGAAAACAATACAACAATAGAACACATCTTTACATGATACATTAAAAAAACAATCCACTTCACAATTAATCAGAAAATAAGAACTGGTGTTCAAATGGACACGTTTGGATTTGAGTAACAGAAGCTGTAACTACAACTCACCATCATTTTTGAAATAACCAATTACTAAATTAATATTTTTAGAACTAAACTTTATTTTAACGAGGTTTTAAAGTCGTGGGATAATTAGTGTTTCCGTCAGTGTTCTGTAAGTCTGGTAAATCATTCCTTATGGTTAGCATGATTAATGATTAGCATGATCTACCGTACAGCGTTAACTAACTTAACTACACACGACTGTTATGACCTCAGTAAACCCAGAGTAGCAGCCACAGTGATCTGACTTGTGCAGGCAGACATCAGAGAGTGGGTGACAGACAGTGTTCTACTTGTGTTTTTAAATCAGGTCTCTCTGACGATAACGTTCAGTAGTTTGTGTCTTTGTCCAGTTAACAACGGCTGAGACAGATATTCTAGGCGTTCATCATGTTTGGTACTTCAGAGCCAGATTATGTGGTGTGTGTGTGTGTGTGTGCGTGCGTGCGTGCGTGTGTGTGTGGAGGATGGTTATCCAGCCAGTGCTGTGAAGAAGAGCTAGCAGCTTGTGACCATGCAGGGTTTCTCTTTGTAAAGAAACACTGATTTCCATGTCCTGAAAGGTTGACTTTTTTTTAGATACAAGGTTTTGCCCTGGCAGTGACAATATGCTTTTGTAACGGTACAATAATAGTCAGTTACAATGTTCGGCAGACTGTGGTCATACAGCGTTACCAGGTCACAGACGCAACATCTTGTAGTATCATGATACTACATTTTCAATGTTTACAACGTCCTCAGACGTCTTCTTTGTTTCATCCTCCTCTTCCTCTTTTCAGAGTCAGAATCCATTGTTAATCTGTTATTTCTGTTGCAGACTTGAGACATAACTCATGTTGATTTTGTGGACATATTTATTATTAAACTTCAGATAAAGATAAGCAAAAAATTCCTAAACACAAGCTTTTTATAACCTTTTGAGAAACTAACATTTAAAACTGTGCTGCTCTCTGTTTTTTTCTGCTACTGCTGCAAAATTGATGAACCAGTAGAATCCAACGGGCCTTGTGTTTGTAAATTTAATAAAGTCGAAAAAAGAAAAAGTAGAATCCAACGGCCGGCACGCAATGCATCCTGGGATAGCCTTGGCCAGCGAGGATACACCAGACCCATCCTCGAAATTGGGGTGGAGCGAGGATGCATGAATGAGTATCCTTCGAATTCGGACAGCACTCGTCGCGGCGACGTCATCGGCCTCGAAATGCGTCCTCATAAGCATCCTACCCCTGAATTCAGACACAGCCACTGTGACCAAACTGGGAGAAAGGTCACGGACTCACTTATTACTGACGCAACACGCATGCATGGAACGCAAAAACACAGATATGCAGGGGCGGATCTAGAGAAATATTTATGGGCTGGCAAAAGAGGGGCAAGAATTTTTTGGGGGTGGCACCATATACAAGAATATTATACATCTATGCTGGCTGAGGTGGCAGCAGGGGTGGCAAGGCTTTCTTTTAGGGTGGCGACTGCCACCCTGCAGATATGCACGCACCCTCCCATGTCTCAGCAATCTTCTCCTTCTCTGACTGTCACTCCAGTCCTGGGCAGCGGAGGTTGAAGGACACCCTCGGTTTTGCATGAGAGAGCCCCCCCCCCCTCCACTATGAATCTTTTTGATGGTTCCCTGTTTTTCCTGCTCCCCAGCTCTGCCCTCTGTCGGGGACAGGGTAGGGGGGCCCGTTTTTCTCCCTCATTCCCCCTGTAACCCCTCTCTTTTTATCTGCATATGGATGCACCATAGTGTCTGCATGCCCACGTCATCTCGTGTCGCCACACACTATTACATATTCTGCAGTCAGTCCCCTAACAGCAAGCAGAGATGTTCAGTGGGTCTGAACTGACTAGATATTCAGTCTGAATCTAGACTGAAGTCCAGAACGACTAGTACACCTTAGTTTCTAATTAGCTGTTAGCATGTCAGGACTGATCTGTCCCTCCATCTGAGTCAGTTCAAAGAGCTTTCTACAACAGGTGACATTTATTGTTCATAAACTTTCCACAGTGTTCAGCTTCAAAAGATCTGACCTTCAGATAGTGTTTATCTTCCTCTTTAGACAGTTTTATAGGTCAGACAATTCCTCGATTGCTTGTCCATGGATTTTTTTTAACATTCGGCCTAGCATGTTGCGATATGATAAGTTTTTAGCATTTTAGCACGAGTTCAAGAATTAGATGAGCAGTCAAATGGATGGATCTTAGAATCAAAGAAGGTGTAAAACTTTGCACACCCAGAGATTGAACCCTTCAGGCATATCCTGGGACTGCCTTCTCCCAAAAGGACATGTCTGAAACACCTCCCCAGGAGGCGTACAGGTATCTGAACCTCAACTAGCTTCTAATTTGGAGGACTCCAAGTCCCTCCTGGATGTCCGGATCCTCACCCTATCTCTCAGGGTGAGCCTGGCCACCCTGCAGAGGAAACTCATTTTGGCTGCTTGTATTAATGAATTTGTTATTTTGGTTATTGCTCAAAGCATATGACTAAAGGTAATGGTTGGATTGTAAATGGTAGCTCCTCCATGAATTGTCAACTTACCCTGGTGGAGGAGTTTGAGTAAACTTCCTTGTTATCTTTGATGATGACTCGAGTTGTCAGTACCAAATATAGCTCAGCAATTTCACAAACCTGCTTTAAAAAAAAAAACTTCAATTGAAACTTTGGTTTTTCTACCAATCAGTTGTTTGATTTAGTGAGATAACATCAGTGCTGTGCAGACAGACCCACTCTCCACTCCTTTTTCCTGCTAATTCCTCTGAAACCTGAGCTGTAAATGAAGTGGCCCTTCAGCTTTATCAGCTCAACCGCGTCACGGGAATGCAGGTGCACGGTGCTAAAGGTGAATCACACACGAGTGCACGTTCAAACAGAAATATGCTGGAGTTTCCCCCCTGGGTGTGGACGACTGGAAGAAGAAAGAGACGGAGGAGGAGACATGGAGAGATGGACAGAAGACTCGGAGTGCGCTGATGAGGATACTGTAACGTAAAGTGAGTAAAATACTTTATTTCTGTGGTACTAACGTGCACCTTTTAGAACTTTCTCTGCAAAAAACAGCTTACCTGCAGCAGATTTCTGCCTGGTGACATCAGTGTGTGACATGTAAATGACACCTTGCTCATGTGTCCTCACATCCAGAATAAGAGCTGCTTCTCAGACAGTGTTACAGCTGTCACATCCCCAGAGGCTTTCAGAAACCAGGCTGATGACGAGAAAACAAGATATTGTTTGATTCTTTCCCACTGAGGTGGTTTGATTGCTTCTCTCTCCCTCAGTCGGCTCACCTCTGCCTCTCTCTCCTGCATGTCGCTGTAATTGCTGTTGACAGTATAATAACAGATACGGGTAAAGGGAATCATCTTCACTTGCCAGTTTTGATTTTATTATTTGTGCAACATTTTAAACAACCTGCAGCTCAGGAGTTGACCTGAAGGACCAGTGGTGGCCCGTGACTGAGTGAGTATGTCTGTGGTAGTGGGCTCAGTGGAGGTGTCTTCTGAAACACTAGAGGTGGGTGTGAACGGGAGGGTTTGGTGTGGACTGTAAATCTTTAAAGGGAAACAAAAGAAAACAGAGATGGGGACTCAAAGTCTGAGACTTGGACTTGACTTGCACTGAAGTCACAAAACTAAAGACTAGACTCGATTCAGACTTGACCCTGATTAATCAACTACAGATTCTAGACTTGACTTGGACTCATTGTCTAAAGACTCTTGACTCGGACCTGACTCCTCCTCATTCTCCAAAGAGTCTAGGCTTTACTCAAACTCACCTGTTAAATACTCTAGACCTGACTTGAACTCGCCATCTAATGACTCCAGACTTGAGTCAGACTTGCCATATAAAGACTCTAGACTGGATTTAGGCTCTAAGGTCTGTTGATTGTACTCAGACTTGCTGTCAATACTCTTGACTTGAACCCACCCTCCAAAGACTCTCTACAGTTGAGTTCGACTCACCATATAATGACTAGACTTGCCATTTAAAGACACCAGACTTGATTCCAACTCATCCTCTAAAGAACTGACTCGAACTCACTATCTAATGACTATAGACTTGTTTAAGACTCACATCTAAGGACTCTTGATTGGACTCAGACTGTCCACTGGAAGACTCTAAACTTGATTTAGACTCTAAAGATTCTAGACTTGACTCAGACTCGTGGTTTAGGACTCGACTCCCATAAATGATCTTTATGTCATGAACGGGTCACTGAAGCAGCTGGGTGTCTCGAGGTGCAGCAGGTCATTACAATGTTGCACCAATAAAATCTAATTTCATCTGTTAGATGAAAAATCTGCAAACAGGTTCGTTTTTGTAGTTTTTTTACTTTTTGGAACAAAATATTTTAAATACCTGAAAATTAGCCACTAGGCTGTCACCAACCTGCAACAGTGTCACTCCATTCAGGAGCCTGCTTCCTGTTTCTAGAGACTCCGCCCACTTTGAGTGATGTCATCAGTGGGTATGGTTCATACTGATACATTACTGATAGTGGCTGCTATGCATATCCAACAGTATCTTCTTCCTTCAGTCTTTACACGAGGACTCACTACTGACTATGAATCTTTTTGACAATTCCCTGACAAAACTGTTTCCACAGGTTTCGCTATGGCCGGCGTGAATTCCAGCTGCACCGATTTGGAATGCCTGTTGAAACTGTACTACCTACCTGCTTCCTACGGCATCATCTTCATCGTGGGCCTGGTGGGAAACGTGACCTCCATCAGCATTTACCTGACAAAGCTGCGTCCCTGGAAGAGCAGCAGCATCATCATGGTGAACCTGGCGCTGACCGACCTCCTCTACGTCCTCACCATGCCCTTCCTGGTCCACTACTACAGCAACGGAGACTCGTGGACGCTTGGTGACTTCATGTGCCGCTTTGTGCGCTTTGCGTTTCACTTTCACCTTTATGGGAGCATCCTGTTTCTGTCCTGTGTGGCGGTGTTCCGTTACATGGTGGTGATCCAGCCCCTGAGGGCGGTCCGGTTGCAGCAGAGGTGTTGGGGCGTCACTGCCTGCTCAGCTGTCTGGATCATCGCTGCTGCTGAAATCACTCCCATGCTGACCGTTATATCCATACGCCCTGAGGACAACAAGACCCAGTGCTTGGACTTTGCCAGCACCGTGCCAGTCAGTGTCGTGCGGGAGTATGGCTGGGTGCTCACTACACTTGGGTTTCTCCTCCCCTTAATTGTGGTGTTCACATGTCACATAGGTGTTGTGAACCAGCTGGCCAAAGGACCCAGCCCTTCCAGTTCTAAGCGAATGCGAGCGCGGCGAGTGACCGTGCTCATCCTGGTGGTTTTCGTCATCTGCTTCCTGCCGTATCACGTCCTGCGCTTGTTGTGGATAGAAACTCAAAGCACTCCAGCAACACAAAGCATGAAAAGCATTGTTCTAACTGCGTATATTATCTCCAGGCCTGTAGCCGGACTTAACACATTCTTCAACCTGGCGTTGTACACTCTGTCAGGTGATAAGTTCAGGAGGGCCTTCCTGGGATGTTTTCATTGTGATCGTTGGGTCAGCAAGGCCAGGTGTCGCTGCTCAACCTGACCATCAGGAACAAGGCAGGTGGTGACCCCCCCACTGCATAACGGACACCCTGATCCTGCTTTAATCATTCCCCTTGTTTTATCTGAACCAAGAGACAAAAGGCCTTGTCTTTAATGAGGTCTCACCCAGGACAAACACCTTGTGTATAAAAGTGAATAAAAATGCTTCATTACTGTGAGTACCTGATGACTTCAACTCCTCCTAGAGCACATTTTAGTTCCTGTATCTTATTAAAGATGCATGTGTGTGTAAAATCATGTGTGTGTAGGTGTCACAGAGCCATTCATTGTCTTCTAAAAGCCTCAGCTTTGTAAAGCTAAGGGGAATTTTACTGAGCTCTATGTCTAATCTTAAAGATTTTCCCCACTCAGGCTTCAAGGCTGCTGTTTCCTTATTTGCAACTTCTGGTGACTGTCTGGTGTACATTGACTCTGAGTTTATGGGTATTCATTTGGTTGATACACTCAATCTAGCTTCCTCAGCCCTAGTTCAGCCAAAGGAACTCTTTGCTATAGATCAGGGGTCTTCAACTAAATATGCCAAAGGTCCAGATCAGCATTCGTGACCTGGTCCTCGGTCCGGGGGCAGCGCCACCTAAACCTGCTTACACACACATATATGTATATGTATATATATGTGTGTGTGTGTGTATTTTTATATATAAATAATTATTTGGAGATAGATGGATGGATAGATAACTATTTATATTTAAATACTTAAACATATATTCTCTGAGCACAAGATCCCCATTAATTAGTTTGTGGTTGAAGTTAATTTTTGAGAAAAATGGTTTGGTTTTTTTCTCCTGCTGTTCAGATGCAGAAAAGTCGACATTATTTTGACACTCTGGTCCAGTTTTTGACCAGAATGAACTGATTACTGACAACGGACTGGATCATTGCTCGTCTACCTGCTCTGAGCTTCTCCTCCTCTCCTCCTTTCTTCACCTCTCCAGCACCTGTTGCGCGACCTCTTTCCTAGTCCTTTAACCAATTTGAAGAATTCTGCAGCGGGTGAGGGTGTTGTGTGCGACGCACACAGGCGCTCCCAGATCAGCCAAGAAATACATCCCTCCAGCTAAATTATCCGTTATTGTGTGTGTGTGTGTGCGTGCGTGTGAGAGCGTCTGCAGGTGTAATGACGCTGAGAGATGTCCAGTTCTCGCTCTGCGACCGCTGTGGCCTC
>SSNR01000134.1:1599771-1640665 GCA_006937965.1 Callopanchax toddi
AAATTACAATAAAAGCTATAAACTTGGGTAATAAATACTTTCTATTTTAATCAACCTTTGTCATTTTATAAAATTTTAGACATATTTGCCATTTTTAGGGCTCACTTAAGTAAATCTGAATCTGAAAATAAAGTTTTTAAAGTGTCAATCTGCATCAACAATGTGGTAATGGGGCAAAATTCGTGAATCACAGCCAATGGTTGAATATGGCCATCCTCTGTACTGTGGACCCCCCCATGTTATAGCTTTTGGATTTGGTGCCCCTTTTGGAAACTTTCTGGAGACACCTTTGATTCTTGGGAGCTCTTTGCCAAAAAAAGATTTTTAAAAACCCAAAGATTTGAATCCTGTGAAAAGCAATAAAGCCCCCTAAAACCAATGCATAAAATTTTGTGCGAGAACAAACATCAATTTATCCTCATCAAACGGAACAAACACTCCCCCAGTGCTGATTTTCTCCATAGAAGAAGCTTTTCTATTGTTTGTCTCCTTTTTAAGAAGCCTATCACTTCCCTGAGCAGGCGTGCACGGTAAAACTCAGACTTCTTATTATGGATTTTTATAAGATGTTTTTTTGTACATGCTGTGCAAGTAGAGCCGACAGCTGGGAATGGAAAAGCTATTACAGTCTATGAATATTTCCTTTTCTCCCTCCAAACTGATCTCCATCCACGCCTTTTTCTCCTCCGGAGCAAATCACGGAGCTGTCAGGGAGTGTGTATCACGGGCACCAGAACAAGGATATTAATATTAGGCAATCACCCCAGCACCTAACTTTTAAAGGTCTGCTGTCTGTGGAAATTTGTTAAACCTGATTGTTTTTCTATTGGAGTGAAAATGGAACGTCCGTCGAGCTGTATGGTTCCCAAATTAGGGAGAAAAAGCCTTCAGCTTCTTCTATTTTCTCCTGCGCCAGAGTCACGGCCAATTGAAGTTTAAATGATCAATTTGAAAGCAAAGAGCTCGGTGATCAATGCCCTAATGGTACAAATACCAATGTTCTGTCGCTGTGATGAAAGAGTGCTTGAACTGCCTCTGACAGCTTGTCTTTCAGCCTCGCTGCTCTCCTCTTCCTCATCAAACAAAAAAAAACGCAACTCATCAGCATGCGTCAGCGTATCTGACGAGCCCGCGCGCCGCGTGAAGAGTCTAAAGATTTTTCTAGCGAGGGCACGGTGTGAGAAAGGAACACGTGCGTGCATGCATGTGTACCGGAGAGTCCATCAGGTACAAATTCACATCACCGGATGCTGCAGGTTTTTATTGAACACATTTCCTGTGAGAAATTGCCTTTGACTATTTTCTCAGTCAGAAAGAAGAAAACACGCTGCAGTTTGTCAAGTTTGTGCTTTGATACTCTTATGAAGCCAAACACCACAGAGTCACGACAAGATTTCACTGATCAACATGGCGCTAGATTACAAAATGACACTGAAAACCTGTCGCCGTTTGGATAAAAATGTCCGTCTTTGTGAAACTTTTTTCTATAGCTGAACTTTTCTCTTGTTGCTAATGAATAAATTAACACATTTCCACGACTGCAGTGCTGAGAATAGCCATAAGAAAACCAACATAAATACAAAATGTTCATGTTGCCATGACGTATACATCCATCGTAAATATTAAGACACCGTTCGGTGGTCCAACAAAGCGCTATGACCCCGTGAGGGCGGGAGGTCCCGGCAGAGGTGAGGCAAAGGGAGGAGAGTAAAGCACGACGAATCAACCAGCAGTCAGTTCTCCTCACCACCGCACCACCTGGCTACTGTAATCCTCTGTTGTGACTACCTCCTGTAGCACTTTCATCTCCTCCTCCTCTTCCTCCTCTGCTCCTCCTCCTCCCAGTCTCAACAGCTCAGCCAGATAGTTCCTGTGCATCCGCTGCCTCTGCTGCCTCTCCTGCCGCCTCCTCAGTCGCTCCTCCTGGTGTTGCCTCTGGCGGTTGTACTGGTAGCGCCGCAGGAACAGCTCCTTGGCGTACTCATACAACTTCATGTCGAGGGCGTTGAGGCCCTCGATGCGCCACCGCACCTTCTCGCTGATCCCCACGCTGGCGGCACGCGTGCTGTTGATCTGGGTGAAGGCCCGGATGAAGTGCAGGCCGAACGTCCGCTCGAACAGGTACTGCGTCTTGCGCTGGAACTCTGTCAGGCCGTAGAAGGCCATGTTGCGCAAGTTGGCCTTGGCGCTGGCGAGGAGCACGCGGCCTCGCTCCAGCTCGCTCATGGAGGACATGTTGTAACAGCCCACCAGGCTCAGGTCAGCCAGCATACGCACCTGCCGGTTGTTGGCGAGGTTAGAAGGACAGTTCATGAAGTCTGTGAGGGGCACGCCCGTCCAGTCCTCTCCGCTGTAGCAGGCGGGGAGCTCGTCCTGAGTGGGAGGGCGGCCGTCACACATGTGGAGGGCGGTTTTCCACGTCGCTCCACGTTGCACGTGTTTCCACTCACTGAGGTAGCGCGACACCGGGTCACGTAGCATAGTGATGTAGTAGAAACTCCTATGGACACACAAAGAGGGAACATGAGGCGGTCTGTACACACTTTATTAAAGCATCATGAACATTTTAATATGATTAAAGCAAAGCAGTTTCTGTTGAATTTATTTTACAAAAACTAGATTGGAATGACCAAAACTGTTGTGTAGTTCTAGAAGAAAAAAAAAATCACGAACAGATTTGGTTTTTCACAAATATTTAAACCTTTTCCATCCTCAACAAGGGGAGGGGGAAACAATGACTACATGGTTTTTTGGGGGTCATTTTCTATTCATTTGGGGCAAATGAGAAGTGAAAATAATAAAATGATTAGTGCTGTAAATAAATAAAATACAGGATAAGGTTAGACTTTTAAACTTTTTGTTCAAATCTTTTTTGTCCTACCATGATCTTGGATATCTGAAAATTTACCCCTTGTGAAAAACCTTTGTCTCAGACTCCAGATTGTTTGGAAATTACTTTTAACCCTCCCCAGATTGATGGGCTGCACCCCCCCCCCCCCCCCCCCCCCCCCCCCCCCAATTGTGTGTGGTTTTTTTTAACCAATTGTCTCTATTTCTAACCAGTTGTGTTTTTTAATGCTCCAGACCAGCAACCTAGATAATGATTTGGTAAAATATTGCCCTTACCAACTTGTAAGGATCACATTATTGTTCTTTGAAGTTCTGATGTTAATTATCTATAATAGATAAATATCTATACAATGTCTGATATCATGTTAAAAATTAAGCCACATCTAAAATTATCAGCAAAGAATTTCAACCTGATTAACATTTCAGTAACGTGTTACCTGACATTTAGATAATCCACACAAAAATGAACAAAGAAAAAACAGAAAAAGTATTCACAGACCTCCAAGAAGTCTCTAAAGTTTTAAATTAGCGTACAGAAATGCTAACACGTGTATTTTTCAAAATGTCAAAGTGCTTCATGAAGATCCTTAAAGCAATGGTTCAAATCTTTTTGAGTAGGTTTCTATGTAAAGGTTATGAACAGTTAATAAACTACCTGCAAATAGCTCCGTGAACAGCATCAGTTTGGAGAAATAGAAATGAATTTTGACCTGATCCACAAGCTAACGGCTAAGCTGAGATCAAAGTATAATACTGCTGTTTAGCAGTTTTACAAAACTTTACACTGTTGACTAGTTCTGAATTCTAAGGTTGCAAACCGCTTTGAAGCCTTTGAGTTTAGAGTTGCTTCAAGATGGCAGTCACCCACAGCGTAAATGTCTAGCCGTTAGCTCATCCAACCATTTAGAACCAATCTCTATTTCTCTAAACATTCAAAGGAAGATATAAATTGCAGGAGTGAACAAAACTGGTACACCAGTGCGCACGAGATCCCTCTACCCAAACGCTCCGTTGTGGAATGGTATTGCCGCGGTACAGACTGCGTAGCCCCCAATAACAGACCCACAAGCTTCCTTTCCAGATGTTACCTGTAGTACCTGGATTACATCATTAATCCAGTCATTGTTCCTATGCATGATCGACACTGGCCTAATTTTATCGTCATGGACCACAATGCTCCAGCTCAAACAGGTGGCATTTAGGGCAGTGGTTCCCAAACTTTTTGGCTTCTGACCCACAAAATGACAGTGGCAGAGACTCGTGACCCCATCCATCACTGGCAAAATATGCAAACACTGCTAATAAACTAATTAAACAAGGATATAATGACAACACAAACATCTACAACTATTATGCCATGTTTATTCAACTGTTTGCAACAGTTTGTAGGGGCAACTACATGGTATTAGCAAGGATTTTAAATTCACTTTTAGTTCTGGAGAACATCCCAGGACACCCATTTGTTGTTTCAGGACCCACAGTGGGGTCACGACCCCAACTTTGGGAACCACTGATTTAGGGAATGGCTGCTGAAGGCTGGGTACCTCAAATGGAGTGGCCTGCACTTTCTCTAGACCTGAATCCTGTAGAAAACCAACGAGATCAGCTGAGTCACCATGTAGAGGCTGGTAACTCTGAACCTCATGACCTGAGGGCCACCCTTCATGCCATGACTCAGCAGACAATAAGTAAGCTTGTGATGCTCGAGGTCACATGACCAGTTGTTGAGACATGTTTTTGATGGGGTATACCCATCGCTGTTGTTTCAATAAATTGTTGGAGATGAGGAAATCACCACTACATGTTTCTCATTAAATGCTATACTTCATGACATAATATCACTAGCATGAACTTTTGACATTTTCCATAAATGTCACCAGTTAGACAAATATCTCTAACTTCTTGTGTGTAATCCTTTGACTCAGTGGTCTCTTTTAAAAAAACTCATGGCTTTAATGTGAACTCCTGTATATTAGTTACACACTCTGTGGTTTATATTTCCTGCTCTATTTCTATTGTCAACTCTCTGTGTATATTTGAATCACTTCTTTATAATTGTAAAGCACTTCATGATTTATATCTAGAAAGGCGCTACGTAAATAAACCTCAGCGGTGCGTAGTATTAAATGTGCCGGAGTGATACAACGGTTGATGAACTACGTCTGAAAAACACTGAGAGTCATATTGTCAGCGCAGTGAAGGAGGATGAAACTATACGTTAAATTTCTCATATCCTGCTGCAGTTGAAGAAGAGAAACACCGCGGCGATGGAAGTACACTGAGCGCACGGAAACTCTGATTAGGATCTAAATGAAAAACATTATGGAGCGCGTCTGAGGATGTTAGAGAATAATGACACAGAGACAAACCCAAACCAAACAGCTTAATATACTGCAAATGTAGAATTATTCTTGTTTTTGTACCACCAATTTGCTCCTTCCTACCTCTGATAATGACTTATTGTTTTACTTTTCTCACGCTTTACCAACGAAGGTTAAAAAATAACCGAGCTGAATGGAAACCTTTCAACTAACCACAGCTGTCTATTGATTTCACTGACTGGTGTAACAGTGAGGTGAGCATTTGGTTCAATCATTTCCAAAACGTTTGTATATTTTTTTATTTTAGAAGCAACGTAGATAAAAGTGAAACTGAATGGAGTGGTGTTGAGTGCACAGATCCCCGTGACCTTACCGGATCGCACAGAAAACAAATGATAAAAGCCCAAAGAAAAAAGCTGTGTTTTTATTCCTATTAGCCTTCAGTCAACATCCAAACCCCATTTATGAAACTCGCCGTTTAACCCTGCTGACTAAATCATTTAATGCTCGGTGACTTGTTGTGAAACCTTCCACCCTCCTCCTGTACGGCTTTCCAGTTGATTTTCCTTCCGTGTGGGGGGAAAGTCAGTGTGTGCAGAATAAACACTCAGAGCGTGTGTGATCAGACGAGGGCGACTTTGGACCGCTGGTGGTGAGCAAAGCACGGCCAAGACAAATACTGGCACATTTCACCGGGGAAGTGTTTGAGTTGCAGGTTTTGTCAGTAAAGTCTGAAATCCCCCACTGTGGTGTGAAAACAACATTTTCACCTACGTGTCACTGTTGGTCCTAAAGCTGTACCAAGTGGAATTTTAGTCATTTTAGGAGCTCGTTTTTTTTTTTTTTTTTTTTTTTACCATCTAATAAAAAGGCACTGAATTGAAAGGATTTAAAAAAAAGAAATCTCAAAATAGAATGAGGATGTTTGACTAAAAGTATTACTTCCTTACATTATTACATTAATACTGATGCCCTTATTTTGATATTACTATTAGGGCTGAAACAATTCCTCGAATAATTCGAGTACAAAAAAGCCTCGAGGCAAAATCTCTGCCTCGAGGCTTTGTTTAATTCATGTTTAATTCATTCATGGCTTTGCAATCGCCTGGGGTCATGTTTCACCCGGACCAAAATAAGTGACGCACATACACACTGCACTGAACGCACACGCGAGTAGCGAATGTAACTTAACTTTCTCTTAAGCCATGGCGGACAACTAGACCGTACTGTTACTACTAGTACTAGACCGGTACAGACCGAAAGACGTCGGTAGGTACCAGTAGCGAAAAAACACGGTGCCGACTTTGGTACTTTTACTATAAAATGTCCCTGTAAATGAGATGCTTCATTTAGCCGCCTGCGCAGCTACACGGGTGGAGACAGGTGAGACGGAGGAGCAGAGAGCCCCTCCCCTCCCTGACAAAACAGTGTAGCAAGTTCTGGGTTAAAATTCCAAAAAACTCAAAAGTTTCGCCGACATTTTGGAAAGGTAAACGGGAACAGAGCAAAATGCAACATATGCTATGAGATTTGTGCTGCGAAAAACAGGCATTCCAGCAATTAGTCAAAGCCACGCATCGCGTATGGAATTAACTTGCGAGCTGCAGCAACGTGTTCACTTTAGTCCGACTGAAAAAAAAGGTGTGTGAGGGGAAGACAGTGACATAACAGAAAGTTCCGAGGTAATAATAGTAAATGCACATATATGCCACAAAACCATGGTTTATATATTTTTTATTTAAAAAATGTTTAATACTTTGTTATTTTCTCTCAGATTTATACATTGTTCATGTAATTTATATATACATACATATATATATATATATGTATATTCATGTATATTTATATATACATACATACATGTAATTTATTAGAGTACTCGATTAATCGATAAAAGATTCGATAGAGTACTCGATTACAAAAATATTCGATAGCTGCAGCCCTACTATTGTGATTTCGTAGGGGGATTGACAGATGGTCTCCAGTCCAGGGGGAGAGGGTGTGTCCGGGGTACAGTGCAGATGTGTGATTACGATGTGCACCCTGGACGGAACTGGTACTGGGTCAAGATCTGAACCGAGGTCTGTCGTTTGGTGATGTCTGGTATATGTGAATGCTCAGTGACACACACAGCCTCTCCCTAGGTTCACACGTCTTTAGGAGCTAACTCTTCCATGACAAAGCATTCCAGCTCATCTACATTGCGTGGTCTTCGAGCATGGACAATGACCTTAAGCACCAGCCACCGATTCCCAATGGGATTGAGATCTGGACTGAGAAGAGATCTGAGAGAGAGATCTGGTTTTCCTGTCCCTCAAAAGGTTTGTGACCAACTTGGAGGAATTCTTTCTACCATTATCTTGCTGAAGTCTTAAAGTGAGACTTAGAGCAGTTTTCTTCAATTATTTATCAAAATGCCAACATGAACACAGTGCCTGAAGCGGCTAAACAACCCCACATTATGGTGCTCCTGCCACCATGTTTAACAGTGGGAACTGTAAAGTTCTCCAAACCAAAACAACCTCTGTGCCCAAAGAACTTAAGTTGAGTCTCAACACACCAAAGAACAGACTTCCAAAACAAATCACCGTGTTTCAAATGTTTATCATCAGACTTCAGTTGGACATTGGTGACCATTATTTAAGCAATGGAGTTTTGTTGTGGATGGTTTTCTCACTACTGTTTTTCCTTGATACATCAACTCCAGAATGGGCCAGCTGAAGAGCATTCACCTTGGCAGAGACCCAGTAATCCTCTGATCATTTTTCTCTTAAAACGTCCTGAGACTGTGTGCTTACAGCCACCCCCAGGTTTATTTACAACAGAGTTTGTCTCCTGGTGCTTTATGATGCATCGTACAGCTGGTCTAGACGCCATGGGACATTTGACAGGGTATTGTAGTCTTCACCCCAACGATAAGCGTCTACTAATCTCCTTCTGAGGTCCAGACTATTATTGTTTTGCATGATGAATTTGCTTTGGCAGAATGAGTTTGCCTGTGATGGACTGGTGACCTGTCCAGGCTGCTCACTCTCACCCCAATTAAAACCCAATTACACACAGTCCACTTCCATCTAACTGTCAATAAATTTAAAAGTTTTAATTGATCCAACTAATGCTGACTAAAGATTCTAATCAG
The DNA here is from genome assembly GCA_006937965.1 of Callopanchax toddi. Taxonomy (NCBI): domain Eukaryota; kingdom Metazoa; phylum Chordata; class Actinopteri; order Cyprinodontiformes; family Nothobranchiidae; genus Callopanchax; species Callopanchax toddi. The sequence continues at coordinate 1,608,082 of SSNR01000134.1, forward strand.
TGTAGCCTTTTAAAATGTAGCTTTTCTATTGATGTACAATTATTTAAATATTGATTTTAATTTAAATTTTAGCTCAAAAGCAATGTATTTGACAAAAAAACTTATTGAAGTTATTTAGTTACACTTTGTAATATGCTCTTATTTTGTCATACCTTTCAAATGATGAGCACTTCCTCCCAATCCGAAGGCTACATTCTGATGTTTTAAAATGTCAAGATAAGTAAAGATGGCAGAACAAGAGCAAAACACGCTGGTGGCGTATTATAGGTGTCAAAAGTACTTCTTCATTACTGTCAGATATGACCCCCATGGATACTCTGGGGCATACAGCAATATTCTTTCACACAGATTTCTTTTTTGAGCATCATCGTTCCTAAAACACACATCCTGTTTGGAACTCTGCCACCTGCTGGTGTTAACGGCTGCCTGTAGTTGCTTTTAAATGTAAACTCTAGTTTTTCTCAACTCAATGAGTAGTATTATGTTGAACTGTATTTTCAGTATTGACCAAAATGATCATGATTATGTTATATTGAATCTGAAAGACAGAAAACCAGAGAGGAGCACTTAAGCTAGTCAAGACTGATCATTCAAAGCTAGCATTAGCAGCACTTAGCTTTCAAATATTTAGTAACTCTCAGGTTTTCAAAAAAGTATGAAGAATAAATTCATAAAATTCTTTTTTAGAACAGACATTAAAAATAGGGATGCGCCGATACGATACTAGATCGTACGTACATCGGTGCTGATCCGGGCCTTTTAGCTGTATCAGTGGATCGGTAAAACTGGTTGATACTGGATCTGATACTATTTACTACACTTTATCCTGATTGTGAGCAGAGAAATAATGTGGCTACATTACTTTAGCTTACACTGTAACTCACAAATTATAAATCTTAGACATTTTGAGGGTTTTCTGGTCCAAGTCATATTATGTTTGAGGTTTATTATTACAATATTTTATTAGTATAGGTGGATATCGCGTATCAATGGACCCACAAAGCCCAAATATCGGTATCAGAACTGACTAAGCTGGATCATCTCTAATAAAATACAGCTGAGTAATAAGAATATTTATAACTTGTTAGTTTATGCTAAAAGCTAACCAATCGAAGCTTCAGCAAACACAACTGCCCCATAAATGTATATATTTTTTGCAAAGACAAAATAAAGGTTGCACCATTTCACTGAAAACAACAACAAAGTAAATGTTATATTGCTAGCTTATTAAGGAAAGAATTAGCTAATAAGCTAGCAACTAGAAAAAAATATACACATTGCTGATGTCGTATGTTACCCACAATGCATCGTGGGAATCTCTGCAATTTTGTCAAAAAAACCAAAAGGTGTCCATCTGAAAAAAAAAAAAGTGCTGTAAAGTAGTTAGAGGACCTAAATGAAGATGGTAAACTATTATAATGACATTGATGCATTATGTTCCCATGAATTATTTAAATAATGATTTAGAGCAACAGTGCTCAGCCATGCTTTAAACATCATCCAGTCATGTAGTGTGTTTAGTTTAAAGCCTTCAGATACTTTCTTGATTGATTTAAGAAATATCCCAAACCCCAGTGTCCATCTGACCCTGATAACACAAAAACAGTTTAACCTAAATGAACAATGAACCTTCAAGGCCACAAGTGTTCATTTATTTTTCCATAGCATCAGATTTGAAGGCTGGATTTGCAGCCTTACAGTTCTGTTGACTGTAACCAGTGTGTTTGTACCTCCTACAATAAGGCATTGATGTGGTTGTTATGGTTACGCAGTACCTGCATGCTAAGTACCCAGATGAGCACGCTGATCAACGGAAAAGTTAAACCAGTTTGTTCTGTTCACCGTGCAAGAAATGTCTTATTCAGAAATTTGTATTTCCAATATAAATGTTTCTAGTATAAACGTATAATTATATGACATTTAATAACAGCTAAATAAAAGTGGCACTTGCCACGTGTACTACTGTAACTCTCCACTAGAGGGCATCAGACAGGTGTAAGATGTGCTACAACAACTAATCCTGTTAGAGAGGGATTGAGGTTAGAGTAAATGAATATAGATGTCATTCATGTGTTAAAGAAAAAACATTTTTTCTTGTGAGGATTCTCCTTTCTCCCGATACACTCTCAAACGTGATTCAGTCTTCTGTTGCTCCAGTTCTCACCGTCCTCTTGTGCAGCAGTAATCCCTACCTCTGCACCTCACCTGACCTTCACACCAACACCTGCTGCATTCTTCATCAGCTCTCTGGTGGACAGACAGCCATAGAGCGTACTCTCTATGTTGTTTCATCGTTCTATTAGCTCTATATCTACAGTTGGGACCATATTCACCAGTTACAGCACTTAAAGTGAGCAGAGACTCTAGAAACAGGAAGTAATGTTTGTTTTCTACAGTACCCTTCAAGATATGAATCACCAGGTGTTTTACAATCAAAACAAGTGACGTATAAATACATGAAAACTGACACTAGTACTACAGAGTAAATATGTTTACAGAGTTAGTGACTGATCTACAGGAGTTCATGTAAAAAGTCCAGTGGTCTCAGGGGGACAGAGGTCCAGAGGCTGGGTGCCACAGCAGCAGAAGACCCTTTAGTCTTCATCCTGGTACGCTGCACAACCAGGAGGCTCTGATCACATGACCTCAGGGACCTGCCGGAGGTGTAAGGATGTAGATGTAAAGCTGGTGCTTGTTCATGTAGGGCCCTAAATACCAGAACCAGGGTCTTGAACTCTGGAAGCCAGTGAAGCTGGGAGAGTAGTGTGATGATGGAGAATGATTTCTAGTTCAGAGCGTGTCAGAATAGGACTCAGCTGAGCAACAGAGCGAAGACACCGTGCACTAAACTGTCTCCTGTTAAATTATAGAGGTTTATGAACAGGTAACATAGATTTCTAATGCATCACTGGACTTTTTGAGTGAGTTATTCAGCTGCTAATTTGCAGCGTCTATCCGGACTTGACTAGTCATATGAGCGTAGCACCAGTCAGAGCACCACTTCCTGTTTCTACAGACCCACGTTGAGTGATGTCATCAGTGGGTGCGGTCCTTACTGTAGATAAATCCCTTTCATTATCCTGTGACTACCAGTTGTTTTCTTGTTGCACTGCTCCTTTAAATCATCCACATTTAGCTAATAAATAAAGTGAAAATCTTCAGAGCCTGATGTGACAGACTGAAATCAGAGATCATCATCGGTTCCAGCCTCGATTATGACTCTGCTGTATATCTGATGTTTAGAGCTCATCAGTGCACTTGTAATGATTTCACTTCACACCTAAACTGAGAAATGTGATTGAGAAGGCAGCTGTGTTACTGAGTCACATAGCCAGGCAGCCTTAAGAGGTGGACAATTTAGCAATTACAGCCAGACAGCAGATATCAATCAGCTGTGATATATACTTAAGTGAGTGCTGTGATCATATCATACCCGCAGACAGACGCACCACCCACAGATAATAGCTATCCACAGTGGAAACTAAGCGAATTACCCTGCCATCTTTGTGGGGCAGTATGGAAAGTGATAGATAGATGAGCGCCTTTCAAAAGAGGCCTCTGATGTAGCTATCATCTATCTGGTACGGCTAACCACAGGACAGCCTGATCAATAAGCGTCCATGCAAACCCGCCTTTTTGCTCCTTGGCTTTCATTGTGACCTATTGACAGAGAGCAGCTAATGTCAAAGCTCTCCTGTTACTCGTGTCAGGGACAGAGTGGAGGTCACGTTAGGAAGGTCCAGAGTCATTTCCCCTGGGCTGAGGCTTTCACATCAGCTGTCTCTTTGATCAGGCTTTAACAAGCACTTAATAAAACAGAAAATGGGAGTTTATTTAAACACTTTCATAGTGAGATTACACTGCTGACACATATATGACCAGTACACACAAATAAGTCAGCACAAATTACACTAAAAGTGCTGTAAAAATGAGAAAATGTGACTTTTCACAGGCATTTTGACCAAATTTATGATAAAATCTACACTTGACTGAACACAAACGTATAGATTTAATGGGAAAATAACCAGGATGTAACCAGTTTTTATTGTTTTTTTACAGATACAGCTTTAAAGGACTGTTTCTGGTCACTAGTATAGCTATAGCTTAACATTTTGTGTCTTTATCATCACAAAAAGAACAAAAAAGTTTTAATGCTCAAACATAAAAATATTTTTTTATTACAGTTATTTTTAAATACATTTTTAAAAAATGATTGTATTACTTTGTTTAATTTAAAAAAAATAATAACTACCTAGCAAATGTAAGTGACAAAACTTTACAGTGAGCTAATAACAAAAACCTGGACTTAAATGAAAGTACCGAACATTAAATCGCTACAGCAACACAGCTAAAGCTAAACCTTTTGATATTTTACCTTTTAAGAAAAATCTGCATTATTGTTCCAGAACAATAACATGTTTTTTAAAAGAATTTTCAATTAGAAACTTAGTAGAAAACAAAACCAAAAGGAAACCATCAAACTCTCACTGGCTACAGCTAGCAGCTAATAGCTTTAGCTAATGCTTTTGTTTTGTGTTTAACAAAAACATTTTTAATGCCCCACCATAAGATAAACTAAATATTTTTTCTTTTTAATTTTAAAAAAGTATTACCCTAAAAGAAAACAAAAAAGAAAACCAAATGGAAGTTACTGGACTCTAGCTAGCAAGTCACATAGCTACAGTATAGCTAAAGCTTTGTTTCTATTAAAACACATGTTTTAATGTTCAAACATAAAACTCGTTTAGTAATTCTGTCTATATTTTAATATTAGTAACCCTACCAAAAACAGAAAAGCATTTAAAAATGACCAGTCTAACTAGCTACAATGAGAATCACATAGCTAAAACTTTTGTTTTAGTTTCCCTTTTGCAAAACTCTGTTTTAATATTGACACATAAGAATAATTTAGCCCTAATAAATATTTAAATATATTAGTAACCTGAAAGAAATACCAAATAGAAAAGATCACAAACCAAAGATGAACTGTTTCTTGTTTCTTTTGGTCATTTTAATGCTCCAAAATAGGAAAAACTGAGTCTCCTACAAGTCAAATAATGCAGGTATTGAATTTATTTACAAGTTAATGTAAATTTTCAACATGATAATGATGCTAAATGCTAGTTCAGTAGGGTTGTAGTACGTCCATTGTCTTTAACTCATCTAAACTATAGAACAAAATGTATAAAATTAAAGGTATGGTTGAATTTGTTATTATTGCATTTATTAATGTCATTTTTAACAATAAATACTACAAGTCCTGCTGTCTGTAGATGAACTTACCCTGCACCCTTTGTACTAAAATAAAATTGTCAGGAAAATACATAATCATAAGTCATGAAGAGCATTTAAACAGCTTCCCTGATTGTGACCTAGTTCAAGATTTATATAGATGTTCTGTTTCTGCCTTTGAGTCAAATGTCATTGTTCTAAGAGAGGTTTGAGGTATTGTCAGATAGAAGTGTGTGTGTTGTCTGTTGTGTGTGAGATCATCCAGAAAAGCTGAAGGTAAATCAACTGGTCTCATATTGCTAGTGATCCATCGAACGGCTCTTCAATGCATCCTCTCGTAGCCTGTCACCTTTCTCCACGCAGCAAAGCTACAAACACTATTGATCGACCTCTCTCCATCCCTCCCCGATTGTCTATCTCTCACTCTCTAAATCACCATCAAAAAAGCTACAGAGGAAACTCACAGCAGCAGATCGATATCTGCCTTGTTAATTCACTCACTACCATCAAGGACACCATCAGCCTCGTGATAAAAGCCCTGATGGAAACTATTTACGCCGTCAAAGTAGCAGCCCACACACAAACTGTGGATCGACAACAATCTGATCTATGTCATCCTTTAAAATTGAAACTACATCACACTTTTTAAATTTGGTTGAGGCCTCAGTGAAAAATGACAATAATTGCCTTGACTCTTTTTAATTTAATGAGAAAACTAATAAAAGCAGGCCCAGACTCGAAGCATTGCAAACCTACAAAATATTAACGAGGGATTTTTTACAAGCACCAGAAACATAAACACTCCAGGACATTTGTCAGTGAATAGATCCTTTCAGCTTTGGGTTTGCTGCTGTTGCATTGAGGTAGGAGGAAGATTAGACTGATAAAATAATGAAACGTTTCAGTCCAGACCGGCAGCTGGTCAGCAGCCTACACGGACACACAAAGCTTTATCATTCAGAAAGTAAGTTTACTCTGCATTCAGAAAGTATGTTCATGCTACATCTTTCTATACATTCTGGTGAGCCTTAGTTTTTAGTCACTTTAGGTTGTTGGAACCGCTCTCCCCAGCGTCGTCCTACTTGATTGTACCGGGGCAACAAAAACTGTGGTATAACTTACAAACTGGTATATAATTTTAAGTTGAGATGACTGAGGATGAACATAAAGACTTGGGAGTTACATTTTACTACTACCTGGGCAACAAAATGGTCTAAGAAATGTTCTCCAAAAACTTTGATTTGATGCTTGTTATGGCAGCGGAAACTGAGAAAATGTCCCTCCAAAATAACCGACCTAAGTGCACCCTTAATTCTTCTAGAGACATCAAAAAGACAAGGCACACACTCAGAAATGGAAGTACAGAATTGTACCTTTTGTCTTGTCACCAGTGTTGGGACTAACGCGTTATTAAGTAACGTGCTACAGTAACTACGTTATTATTGTGGTAACGAGCACGGTAACGCATTAGTCTGCCAAAATCAGGAACGCATTCCTCGTTACTAAGATTTATTTAGGCTCGTTATTTGTTACTTTGTGTCAGGCCGGCCCAGCGCCAGCGGGAAGAAACGGAGGGGGCGTGTGACTTATAATGGGGGTCAGCAGGTCGCGAGTCGCACCCCGCTCACCTGTGAGCGCTCCTCTGTGAAACGCAGTGGGAGCTGGGGAGTACACCACTGCAACTCTCCCGCTGGCGACGTCTGTTGGACCCAACAATGGTTCGACTGTCTGTCCAGCTGAAACTCCAGAGGCTGACAACCCTCCTGTTGAGGAGACCGTTGATGTTTCTGCTCAGGTGTGGATCAGCTTCACGCCCGTTCTCCCCTGACCTCTGCGCCAGTTCTGATCCTGAGACCTGAGATCCAGAGACACAGGAACCAGGTCTTCACCTCAACACCGGGCCAATCTGGTTCATCTGTTCCATCCAGGTCTGAGGTGTCTCAGGTCGGAAATCGAACCTCCCGCGGTTCCTGGAGTCACTTCCGCCTCATCTGGAGCTCTCCAATCACTTCTCATCTTTATCAAACAAAGTTTCAAACTGTCCATCTGACAAGACGGCAGACCCTCCTGCAGCTGGTCGCGCTGCGCTGTCTTCACCCCCTGGACCGGCGTCTCATCCGCCAGGCTGAGGCTGCGTCATCTGAACACAGCAGGTGGATCGTTAAAGTTGGAGTTTTAGCAGCTCATCTTGTATGTCGTTGTACGTTTTTGGACTGTGAAAAGGTGAAACCACTGGATTGAACAAAAACAGATGAAAGAGTCGGAGTTTGTCGGTTTTTTGGACGTAGGTGTGCTGTCCATGGTTCTGAAAAACCGTGTTGACAGTCAGTCTCTGTTCTGATACCAGCCTGTGGTCGAACTTGAGTGAAAGATCTCCTTCTGATGAGACTGAACTCATCAGTCATGAGAAAACAGCAGCTCTACTGAATAAAGGTGGACAGATCAAAATTAAATATATAAGTTGATTTAAGGACTATCCTGTTGTTTTGATTGAACGTTTTTGCTAGCAAAACTTTAGTTTGACGCAAGTTGAAATGAGTTAGGAGTGATAACTGTTGAAGTACTGGTCTATTTGATACCAGGCCTTCAGAAAAACAGATTTAAAAAGTGTAACTGATGTACTGATCGCCTCTAAAAGATCTGGTCTGAACACCAGTGATTTACATCACTGTATGAAGCCCACAGCATCAGCTGATAAATAATAAACTACAGTAAATTTAGGTTGGTCATTTATAATATATAATTTAATTATTTATAACAAAGTTACTTTCCCTAGTAAGTAGTTACTTTGAGAGTAATGAGTAACTTAACGTAACTGAGTTACTTTTAAAAGAAGTAACTAGTAATGTAACTAAGTTACTATTTTAAAGTAGCTTACCCAACGCTGCTTGTCACTGGGGCGGTATCCTCAAATGTACCATTTTATACCTTTTACTGATGGTACAAGTTTGCTCCCTAAGGTACAGGTTTGACTTGTACAAGGTACAAACTACAAGGGTACAAATTTGTACCCCCAGTTAAAGGGTACCACCCCAGTGACAAGACAAAAAGTGTGTCTGAGTGTGCATGAACACCTCTAGAAAGCAAGAAGTTTGGATATATTATTCACTGGGATATCATAGCTTCAAAAGCTTCATTTGACAAGAACAATAGTCAGAAATGCTTGGTCTATTTATAGACTGTCTACGATTGCCAACAAGTGACATTGCTGCCAACAAACACAAATCAACAAAGCATTAAAAATATAAACCACTCTTAACTATTTTTTCTTTGCATGATAAATCAAGGAATGTCAATATGCCTAGCAACAAAGACAGTTGTATTAAGATCAAATACCCACCAAAATCAGGGTAATTACGGCTCAGAGGAAGACTGGGAGATCAGGGTTCAATCCCAGGCCCAGGTCATGTATCCCTGGGCAAAATACTGAACCTGCAGCTTTCTCCTAGGCGCCGTGAAACTGGCTGCCTCCTCAGGAATGCAGATAAGAAATTCCACTATGTTGTACCTTGGTATATATGTATATAAGGTATATATGTATATAAGGAATGTTGTACCTTGGTATATATGTATATAAGGTATATATGTATATAAGGAATGTTGTACCTTGGTATATATGTATATAAGGTATATATGTATATAAGGAATGTTGTACCTTGGTATATATGTATATAAGGAATGTTGTACCTTGGTATATATGTATATAAGGAATGTTGTACCTTGGTATATATGTATATAAGGTATATATGTATATAAGGAATGTTGTACCTTGGTATATATGTATATAAGGAATGTTGTACCTTGGTATATATGTATATAAGGTATATATGTATATAAGGAATGTTGTACCTTGGTATATATGTATATAAGGTATATATGTATATAAGGAATGTTGTACCTTGGTATATATGTATATAAGGTATATATGTATATAAGGAATGTTGTACCTTGGTATATATGTATATAAGGAATGTTGTACCTTGGTATATATGTATATAAGGTATATATGTATATAAGGAATGTTGTACCTTGGTATATATGTATATAAGGAATGTTGTACCTTGGTATATATGTACATAAGGAATGTTGTACCTTGGTATATATGTATATAAGGTATATATGTATATAAGGAAACTTCCCCTTTCCCCCCAACATCCATGAAATGTTCCAGTTCTGATGAAGCTAACAGTAACAAAAATAAGGATGTTCTGAGTTTAGCCACATTTTCTTGTTAATGTTTTAACTTTGACACAATAACTACATCCGTAGTTCCAGGAAATATATTTGTGGCAAAGCAATTTCTGCTTCATTCCATGTCATTATGTGTAATTTATTATCTCTACGTATATCTTCTTCTGGTTTTTCTCTCTATTACAATTGTGGCTAAACTTCCTTAGAACAAAACTGCCTCAATTTTTTAAAATAAATCACATTTGCCTGCAAATAAAACTAAATCTATTGTGGCTGACCAACCTCAACAATGGAAAAAAGATTAACATGATAATGAAAGTTTAGAGTCAATCGTGTGTTTGGTGGTTCGATAAAAAGCAGGGAGGTGTAAGAGATGCTGTGGAGGTGACGGATTGAAGCTCCACAGACAGAGGAGCAGGAAGTCCCATCACATCAGTCTTCAGACCAAGAGGTCAAATGGGATCCATTTTCACTTGTCTGACTCGTCCTCATGCGCTAATTTAATCTTCATGTGACAAGTACAGGCAAAACGATCTCCCTCTCCATCTGTGCACAGCGGGTTTGCTAACCAACTAACAAATGCAGCACACACACACACACACACGAAAAAAGCCCTGGCTTTCAGCCTTAATCAATAATGCACCCTCGTCTCTAAACCTGTACTGTATAGAAGATCAGCAGGAAACACTGATAACTAGAGAAACAGATTTATTAGCAGAGTGTGAGCCGGAGTGAACTGATCCTCACTGGTCGCAGAAATGAGATGCTATTTCTGGAGATAAAGAAAAAGCCCCGGGGGTGAAAAGATGGAAAGAAAACGTGGTGTCCAGGCAAAACGAGGGTGAGAAGATGCGTGTCTGCTGAGGCGACAGACTACAGGAGAAAAAATTGAGCCAAGTCGTATCTAAATCATCTTTACATAGTGACTCTTAAATCTGTGTTTATGTAAGAGCAAACATCAAAGAAACTCAATGGTAGCTCCGAGTTCTTTCAAAGATCTTTTGGTTATCAAAAACACGCCCACGGCCGTGTTGAGTACCGAGGACACCCCTTTTCAAAACAAGCCGGTGCGCGCCGCTTTATTCGCTTCAGCGACTTAGCTTTAACCTTTGCTTGATATCTTAATCTTTTACGGCTTTGTGAGGTGTCAGCCGGTCCACTAGGTCCATGTAGATATGGGAAGTATAAATGGGCGACTGTGCTCTGCAAAGGTCGCGTCTACCCACACACAAATTGCCGAGGAATTTCTGAAAGGCGATCCACGTTTTTGAAAAAAAAAAAAAAAGGGCTGCTTCTTCCATCACTGAGCTGTTTTGAAAGTAGAAAGTTATTTTTCCTCTTTAACATCTCCTATAACTGCGTTTACCACTCTCTTTTTTTCATTTAAAAACGTCAAAGGATAAAACAAACATGTGACAACCATGTGACACAGCCTGTGATGTTTTGATTTTATATATATATATATACTTATATATATTGTGCAATTAGCAAATTTTGAATGTTCTAACCATTCACCAAAAATTCTGGCAGTTAAAAAACCCGATCTGTCTAGCACGGATTTTCTGTCTGTGATGTTTAGCACACAAGCCGCTTTTCAATCCGAGTTTCCGTGTAAATCCGGACGTCTGGACTAAATCCCCCGTCTCCCCCTCCTCCTTCCTTCTACAATAAAGCCTTTCTTCGACTGCCCCTAATCTGTGCAAGTGGTGTGAGGTCACCAAGATCCTCTGAATACCTCCGTCCTCGGAGGAATATCAAACACTTTAACCGTGCTGTCCGGAGAATCAAACGTCTTCATTTTTGGCCAACATTTTACAATACTCTTCATATTTCAAATCTAAACATTAGATATATAAACATATATATGTTATCAATAATCTTGACTTTTTTTTAACCCTTTTAGTGTCATTCCTGCAAAATATCGTCTATTTATTTTTTTTAATTTCTAGGATTAATTTCAACATCCAAAAAGAGTGGGGCTTTATTTTGGATTTAAATAAATGTCTCACTAAATTAGAACAAAAAATATCTAATTTGAACACTAAACTCATAAATAATGCACTGTATGTTAGGGGACATACAGTATTTTAATAATTATAAGACTGCTTTGAAAATAGCTACTAGAAAATTAAAGTCATCAACTGAATTTAATATTATAAGTGAGTATTTGCAAAACTTGAAACGTGGATAAACTGGTTAGAGTACATTGGTTTTAACACACATTTAACGCATTTTTTAAAACTTTAGAGACTCATAAAACCTGTACGAAATGTCCAATTATTGTTTTCTAAGATTACATCTAGCGCGTAAACATTTAAATAATTTGTTCAAATTTTACAGAAATATTAAGTCTAATGGGAGAAACACCATAAACATAACCACACCGTTTCTTTATAAACTACAAATGTTTCTGATTGAATTAATGTTTAACTTTAAATGTCTACAATCTCTATTTTATGAAACATATAAATGAGATTTTTGTAAAGAAACAAACGAGATGGTCAACAATTCAGACGTTAACCATTAAAATAAATGTAAGTTTCATAAAACTTTACTAATAAATTGTCAAGAAGCTTTACAAAAGCTGTTCCTTGTTTTGTTATCTGTTAACTTCCACACAAAACATGCATTTTTAATTTATTTGGTAATGAAATAATAGGAAATAAATGATTACACTTTCCTTTAAACATCTCAATATTTTAATGATTTTGTTTTGTTTAGTAGTTAGTTTTTTCCAGTTAAGTTCAATGCATCCTTCAATAAGATATTGAGAGTAAACTACCAAGTGAAGGCTCATTGATATCTGACTAAGCTGCAGTCTGAAGCATTTTTTTTATGTATCAAAGTTTTATAAATGTTTTAAATGATATTTCAGGTCTATGATATATGGGTAGAGTTCTGGAGTCCCGCCTTCCTTCTATAGACCCCTTCGTTACTTCAAAAGGGGGACACTGAATTTTTTAAGCTAATAGAATTCAAGTTTCCACATTGTCCGCCGTCAATCAACATGCATGCGCATCACAAACCTGTAAAGGCGGGGCCGCGCACAGGACGCTCCGTGTCTTCCTGTTTACAGTCACCACGACGGAGGAGCTCGGTCACGGAGGAGTTGGAACAAATCTTTTCTAAAAAGTTAGCCATTCCCCGGCTACCGAGGCTACATTAACTTCAGAAAGACTAAACTTGCCAAAAATTCGCAATTGCATTGCACAATTGTAGAGGTGGGAGAAGGGATGTTTTAGGATGGGGTCTTGGGACGTTGGATTAAAAAAGTTCTCTCATCGCTCAAATACTCCAAAGTGAAATATGAATGTGTTTCATTTTTGGGAGTTAAATTATAGAATGGTCTTTTGTTCAGTATAAAGTTAGTGAGCCAGGCTACACCTTTAACATTGATTCATTAAACTCAGCTGCTGTAGTTTCATATTTTTAAATATAATACAAGTAAAATTAATATATGGATTAATTTAAATAAAAACAGATTGACCTATTATTCATTTAAACGTGGATCAAGGTAACTTTGCTGTCAGTAATATTTAATAACCCACTTCAATGAGAGCTCATAGATTTAACCTAATCACCAACCCAATAACATTCAGCAGGACACATATTATTCACGGTCCCGTTTGCCTTGGTGCTAAAGCCTAAATTAACATATGTCAAGTCATGTAATAGGTGAGATTTGAAAAGCAACAGACGTCACGAACAGGCTGATACTTTAACACATGCCTCTAAACGGGAACGCTGAATGTCAACGCCTCATCAGGAAAGAGCAGATGTCATTCGTCCCAGATTCACCAGAAGTAAGGCAGGGTTGTGTGAGGTTTCCAGTCCTGAATAACATAAGAACTTAATGCTAAATATCCTTTTTATCCATTTTATTCCTCTTCCGCCCGAAGTGCAACATCGAGATACCAAACTGGGTTTTCCTCATAGACCTGATTTATTTGCTGTACACTTCTATTTTATCTCACACATGTTAGATTTTAAACTTGTGAGAATTTTTCAAATGCAGCATATTTAAAATGATGCAAAATGTGAGAGTTTGTTACAAAAATGTAAGAACTGAGCAATTATTCAATAAATAGAACAATGTTTAATGCTAGCTTGCTAATTTTCCATAAAGCAAAAGTCTGACACAACCTCCATGACTAAAGATGTTTCAAGTGAAATATTTGTATTAACCTTTTTGCATTGTCTTTTTATAAAGTGTAAATACAATGCATGAATTTAATGGTTTACTTTTGTCCCACTCGTTGGATAGCTATGCACCTCTTGTACTCGCAATAAAGAAAAAACCTGACTATATATATTCCTTTTATTATTGTAACCGAGGGTCCCGGGGGGAGTGTTTTTATGGAGTAAACTGTAAATAATGAGACATTTCATTGATACGAGGTGTTACCATTTGGCTACTTCTGTAGCAGCGTCCACAGAGGAACTCAGAACTTCTTTTATTCCTTCAAAATAAAGAGTCTCACACAAACCTCAAAACACCTGAAATGTATAACATAGTTTATTATCACTGTTCTCCATTTGGATTGGATTGCAGAGCTATAAATAAAAGCTTTAGATGTTTTGTGGTATGTGTGTATGTTTGAGACTCTTATTGTGAAAGATGCTGCTACAGAAGTAACCAGAAGTCCACATATCAAGACAATTTTTATACCAGAAATAGTATTTCAACTATTTTATTTTGAATCTGAGTTCTGGATATTTTTCAAATTTTTTCCTCAACAGTTTAAATTTGAATCCTGACACTAAGTCCTTATATTGTTTTGTTTTGTCTAAAGTAGCACTAATATTAGGTATGGAGGACGGACCCTGCCAAAACGGACAATAAATAAATGAATAAATATATAAGGAAATAAATAAATTAATGAATTAAAGTGGAAATACATTTGGAAAAAGATAAATAAATGTGAAAAATAATTTGGAAATAAATAAGTAAATAAATCTATTATGCAATAAATGTATTTATTTACTCTTTTATTCATTTATTCTTTTATTTATTTATTCTTTTATTCATTTATTATTTTATTCATTTCTTATTTTATTCATTTATTCTTTTATTCATTTATTCTTTTATTTATTTATTCATTCATTTATTCTTTTATTATTTTATGCATTTATTTATTTATTCATTTACTTATTTATTTATTCTTTTATTTATTTATTTATTCTTTTACTTATTTATTTATTCTTTTATTTATTTACTTATTCATTTATTCTTTTACTTATTTATTTATTCTTTTATTTATTTACTTATTCATTTATTTCCACTTTTCCTTTTACTTTCCCTCTTCAAGTGTATGTTAATGTGGAGGCTGTTCCTGCCTCAGGTCTAAACCCTGATTTGTCAGCTAGAAAAACGGTGTCAACCAATCAGCTCCCAAGAAAGTCAGTCTCTGGCTAGCAGCACTGTGGACTCCATTAGCTCTTAGCTCCGTCTCACTGCTTCCCACAGAGGTGGAATCTCCCCTGGCTCTGAGTGCGGTGTCTTCAAGGTAAGTCCCGTTTTACTTTGTTAATGTCCAATTATATGCATTATATTGTTTTTACCGTGAGCTAGGACCCATCATTGAACTTTGTTAGATATGTTTTTCACTCAAACAATGTCTTGTTTGAAGCTAACCAGATGTGGCTAACTTTAGCTAGCTGCTCCTCCTAGCCTGTAGTTTGGCCTTGTCCTTGCTTTGTTAACTGCTACAAATTATATGCCTGAACATATTTCCAAACATTTATTTTCCCTAATAAATACAATAGTGGTCACTCAATCATTTTGGGTGTACTACAAATGGTCACTTTAGACCTTTTGAAATAACGATGTATTTGGAGCAAAACGTTCTAACTATGTGAGTCACTGCTTTGTTTTGTTCAGACAGCCCAATTTAAACATAATGTTCAGTAAAATACACAATAGTAACACGTTTGTTTGTGTAATAGCACTTTATTTTTTCAGTCCTCAGATTCTGTAACATCATTACTCTTTTCGACCCAGAAAGTTGCACACAAATTAAATGCATGTCCTGAAACTCACATGTAATCAGGTTTTATTCAACTTTTAACAGCAGCCAGTGAACATTAAATGCATTCACAGCAATGTGTTTGACAGAAAATTGTTCTTTCTCTCTCATAGAACGAATCAGAAGTTCTACACATCAAATACATCGTTATTTCAAAAGGTCTNGAAAATAAATTTTTGGAAATATGTTCAGGCATATAATTTGTAGCAGTTAACAAAGCAAGGACAAGGCCAAACTACAGGCTAGGAGGAGCAGCTAGCTAAAGTTAGCCACATCTGGTTAGCTTCAAACAAGACATTGTTTGAGTGAAAAACATATCTAACAAAGTTCAATGATGGGTCCTAGCTCACGGTAAAAACAATATAATGCATATAATTGGACATTAACAAAGTAAAACGGGACTTACCTTGAAGACACCGCACTCAGAGCCAGGGGAGATTCCACCTCTGTGGGAAGCAGTGAGACGGAGCTAAGAGCTAATGGAGTCCACAGTGCTGCTAGCCAGAGACTGACTTTCTTGGGAGCTGATTGGTTGACATCGTTTTTCTAGCTGACAAATCAGGGTTTAGACCTGAGGCAGGAACAGCCTCCTCATTAACATACACTTGAAGAGGGAAAGTAAAAGGAAAAGTGGAAATAAATGAATAAGTAAATAAATAAAAGAATAAATAAATAAGTAAAAGAATAAATAAATAAAAGAATAAAAGAATAAATGAATGAATAAATAAATAAAAGAATAAATGAATAAAAGAATAAATGAATAAAATAAGAAATGAATAAAATAATAAATGAATAAAAGAATAAATAAATAAAAGAATAAATGAATAAAAGAATAAATAAATACATTTATTGCATAATAGATTTATTTACTTATTTATTTCCAAATTATTTTTCACATTTATTTATCTTTTCCCAAATGTATTTCCACATTAATTCATTAATTTATTTATTTCCTTATATATTTATTCATTTATTTATTGTCCGTTTTGGCAGGGTCCGTCCTCCATAATTAGGGAGGTCCCGATCAGGGGTTTTTTGCCCTCGAGTCCAAGTCATTTGATTCTGAGCATCTACCAATATCGAGTCCCGATCCCATACTCCTATAATCAGGGGTGCACATAATTTTTTCATCAAGGTTCTCAAGGCAGAACTTGGCACTGATCCTCGGTTCAGAGACCCTCTCCATAAGCGAGTGGGAGGTGGGGTGCAGTGTGAGTGCATTGCTCCAGACATCAGTGACACACACCCTCCTCCTGGATCAGGGCGTCCAGACCGTGGAGCTGGTTGTTGTCATTGTTTGAGGGCCTTTGACAGTTCTGTGTCTAAGTCTGCAGCTTCCCCCGATGTCAGCCTTCCTTCACCACTCCCCGCAGTTGGATGTGAAGCCGTCAGCTGGCGGGATACGCGGTCGGGGCAGATGGTACCAGTCAGCAGAGGAGCATTCAGGCAGAGGGGTCCAGTAGCACACATCATATCTGGTGCACTTGGAAACCAGTTATGTGCATTCCTGTCTATAATACATAAAAAATAATAATAAAGAAGAGCAGAGGAACAGATGTGCTTTCTGCTTCAAGCTGCTGCTGTGTTCTACTTGTCCGGCGTTTAACCAATAGCGTCTCTCCAACAAAGTGATGTCATGCCACACGCGTTGCTGTTTCTGTGTGGAGTCAAGAGGTCTAACTCTGTGCCACCGCATAACTATAGATGTGTTCAAAATAATGAGAATATATAGACATATAGATCAGAGTGATTGAGTCTGAAATCATGTGATCGGATCGGGACCTCCCTACTAATAATCCTTGCTACTTATTAACAAGTACTTCTTGATACTCTTATTAATACCTTAAAGCTCAATATAAATGCAGGATATAAATATGTAAAAACATGTTTATGTATCATAATAAAAGGTCATGTTTGTCATGTGGTCTACAATCTGTCTTGTTCAATAGTATCAATAACACACCACTATAACCAAAATTAATATTCAACACTGTGGTGATATTAGACTAAGCTGAAAATGGACAAAACTGCTAAATGGACATTTCTTTGCAAGCCACAAAAACGGTTTTATTCCCAAAATGATTTTATTGTGATATTTTGTCTTTGTACTGCTCAAAAATACATTATGAACACAACCGAACAAAACATTTGTTTTTTGTGGTAAAAAGTGTATGTACTTGCTGTACTAAAAGAAACACATCACATTCCTGGAATATGATCGTTTTCTAGTTTCTGGGTCTTTGTTCGATGAAGCTGCTGGACTTAGTTACGTTTTCTGAACGGAGAACACGAGTCTGCTTTGTAGTAAAACTCGGTGATGGTTTGTGGTCTTATTTACCGTGACGTTCAATTAAAAAGAATGAAAACTGCTTAATTAAACACATACTTTGGTAACATTTTAGCAATTTTTTGTTGTCAGGCCTCACATTAGTGAAATTCTGAACATAAAACCATCATAAGTCCTCTGCACCAACAGTCTGAAGGATGAAAGCACTCTCCCATCCTTGAAATGCAGTTGAGGGCCGCAAAAATAATTCTAGGAGCCCTTTGGCCACACTCTGGACGTGCCTGTTAGAGCCAGTCTGAGTTTGTGCTCTAATCTGAAATAATGAGGTCAGTAATAAGGTTACAGTCCCTGACTGCCCAGTGTGAGGCCTGCTGCAGAGCTGGAACCGGACAGACCAGCAATCCAAGCAGGTTTGACGTCTGGCCTTACAGCAATTATGGTACCTGCTGCGATGTGAAGACTGGAGCCTCACGCTGAGAGAAAAGCCAGGCAGGAGCCTGTGGCAAGTGGTGAGCCTTCAACTAAAAAAATACTTGAACCAACCATGAATTACTAAGTGTCAGAAGGGAAACTACCAGACATAAGAAGTAGGGATGGATCTGTTTAGTCACTTATAACTGGATAAAGGACAAGAATTAATTAATAAGTCGTCCTAACCGGGTGATTGTCCCCCATCTGACTGGTTCTTATTCGTCTGTGTTGACTGGCGATGCTTCCCATCAGCCCCGTGGAACGTTCCCCCTGCAGGTTTGGAGACGTTTATGTAATACGGAGCTGTAGTTGTGTGTTATTAGTTTCCACGCTGGAAGAATGTGTAGGAGAGAGGTGATTTCAAGGTGGCTGTAAAGTGCAACTCTACAGCAGACAGATGGTGCGTCTGAATCCAGAACAGACCAGCAGGACCGGCAGCACACACCAAATATTCAGCTTTTCCTGAAGCTCGATAATGAGATGTTAAAGTAGCCTATTTTACTCTAATATTCTGGGTTTTATACTCAGGGTATAGGGAAGCATTTTAAACCATTCCTGCTCAGACATAAATAAGTTTCATTAGGAGACAGAAGGTGGGGAATTAATCCAGCTCCTATACATATTCCTACCTGTTAATCGACCGCCTTGCAGAAACACGGCCGCCGTGACTGAAATACAATAAGTAATTAGATCCAGTGGTTAGAAATTGAAGGATCGGACTCATTCAAAAATGGATTTTCTTGTTCTTTGACAATATGGATAAATCTAGCTCCTTATTCTCCAAACAGATGGTGAATCATTGTTTTCATTTAGGAGTTTGCCACTGATGCAGTGTTTTATCAGTCCTGATCCGGGGTCATCAATCAGGCTTCTTTCAGAGGCTGATGATAAGCTGAGCAGCTGGGATTGAGCAACGCTGCCTTGATGCATTAAGAGCTCAATACCAGAATACAAAATTAAATCATTTGTCTGAACCCAAATAAACAGAATGTTTACTAAAAGTGTTCCGTTATTCTGACAGTTTAAATCAGGGAGAGGCAGCCCCGTAACCATAACACCGTCTGGTGACTGGGATCAGACGGTGTTCAATACGACGGGCTTACGGTGGTTTTACACCTGCAGTTCTGTTCCTCTGGTCGGAATGTTGTTGATTTACTTTGGCTGCCTACATTTTCAGTGTGGTTTATTATTTTTAGTCTGGTTTTATGAGAATTTATATTTATTTTAAAACAAGAGGCCAGTTTCTGAGGTAGGGTTGGGCAGTATTATGTAATATACAGCCGGTATCAGTTTCAATACCCTCATGAAACAAACGCACCGTCGCTGCCGGTCACGCAGCGCGCGATCTGATCGGCTCATTTTAATCAGCACTTCCTGTCGCAGCCCGAGCTCGTACGAGAAACATAGCAGAAACAAATTAAATTATTAGTAGATCATTACAAAATTGTTTATGAGCCAGGATCTACCAGCAATGCCTTAATCGACGTGTTGACCCCCCTGGACTAGAGTCCAACTCAAATCAGCTGATTTTATAGGCCAAGCTAGTAGCATCATGAAGGTATTCCTGGGTATTTCTAAATACTTTTTTATTCATTAAAGTTTATGAAATGAAATCTGACATTATTGTGTTTTTATAAGTGTCTTAACTTTACAGTATGCATTAAGTGCTGTTTGTTCATTGTTATAGTTTTATTCACAGCAGGAGTGCCTTTTTTGAATACTTCCTCCCAAAAAAGTAGTCAAAGTGATTCTGTGCCCTTCCTCTGCTGTTATAGCTGTAAATGAAAATGATTACAATATGGAAGCTGCACCCACTGGAGATGATTTAATGACAAAACATCCCCAACCGCCACATTGATCCATTGATCTGGTGGGAGAATCTAATGAACACAAATATCCCCAGTCAGCAGAGTTAGCTATAGCACTGATGTGCATAACCTCAACCTCTATTCCAACAGAGAGGGGTTTTCAGCTCCTAGACGATAAACTAGATTCACAATAAATCTTTACCCAGAAGCACATTAATGCGTTTTTATTATTAAAAACACAAATATTTAATAATCCTAACAACAATCTGCCCTTCTAATAAAACATCTGGGTGTTACATTTTATTTGATTTCTATTGTTGTTATCCTTTGTCATCAGTGTGTGTTCAGTTAAATCCTTTGATTTCCTCAGCTCCACCATCCATAAACTGCCTTTCAGAAAAATAAAACAATAAGGGAGTTCAAGTCAAAGTATGGCTTCCAGGATAAAGTTCAGATGTAAAGACAGAAATTCTATTTCCAGATAAAATTCAAAATATTGTTTAAAGAAAAAAGTCTAAACATTATTTTAAGTTGAAAAACTAAAGAGAGAAGTTTTAGAAACAAGACAAATATTATTTAAGGAGAAAAGTCAAAGTTCTCATTAGATAGTAGCAGTAGTTAGTTTTCGTCTTGCAACCAGAGGGTTGTCAGTTTGATCCCCGCTACATTACCTGTTGGTGATGGTGGTCTGGCGGGGCCTGGTGTGTGGTCACCTCCCTTCTGTGGCTACAATGTAGCTTACTGCCACCAGTGCATGAACGTGTGTATGAATGGGGATCCTTTATTAAAGCACTGCTTAAAGAAAAAAAGTTGAAATACTATTTAAACACAGAAGGCAAAATATTATTTCCAGAATAAAGTTAATATTAGATGACAAAAAGCTGTAATGCTACACTGTCAGAAATAAAGGACAAGAATTGTACCTTTTTTTGTCACTGGGGTGGTACCCTCAAAAGTACAGTTTTGTACCTTTAACTGGGGGTTATATCCTAAGGGGAACAAATATGTACCTTTTAAGGTACATATTTATACTCCTTAGGGTACATATGTGTCCCCTAAGGGGTACAAATTTGTACCCTAAGGTACAGGTTTGATTAGTAAAAGGTACAAACTACAAGGGTAAACATGTGTACCCCTAGTTAAGGTTCAAAATGGTACCCTCAAAAGGTACAATTTTGTACCTTAACTGGGGGTACAAATTTTTACCTTTGTAGTTTGTACCTTTTACTAGTCAAACCTGTATCTTAGGGTACAAATTTGTTCCCCTAAAGGGTACAAATATGTATCCTAAGGGGTACAAATATGTACCCCTTAGGATACAGCCCTGAAGTTAAAGGTACAAAACTGTACTTTTGAGGGTACCACCCCAGTGACAAAAAAAGTACAGTTCTTGTCCTTTCATTTCTGACAGTGTACTTACAAATTCTATTTAAAGAACGAATTTGAAATACCATTTTAGAAATACGTAAGTCAACACGCTATTTAAAAAATGTTTGGCAAACAAAGCTGTGGATAAAAACCTTCATAAATATTTGTAAAATTGTATTTTTATTTGCATTTTCAGTTGAAATTCTATCTCTTGCTAAGTGTAAGTACTTGGGCTTTTTGGGGCAAAAATTGAATAAATATTCATATTTCAGTTTAAAAAAAAAACAAAAAAACTTGAGAAATTAATTTGCCAAAACAGCCTTAAATGTTAAAAAAAAATGCTTGAACCATATATATGGAAGCAAAACATTACAAAACACTAAAAACTATTCTTTCTTTTTTTGCAAGACTAGACCAGCCTCAGCGTTTAGACCTTTATTCACTGCATGTCTGCTCATTTTCACCTAGTGTCCTATTCAGTCCCACACACAGACTCAACTTATTAATAAAACTCACCAATCACATGTCAAAAGCTGTTACAACGACAGGGAGTAACCTGAAACTGACATAAAATCCATGTTTTTGGTTCATTTTCAGCCTCTTTTCCATTCTCAGCCCCTTTTAGAGATTCACATCCACAAACTGAACCCAGCATCAACTAGAATGAAGGTGGAGGCAGTGGCTTACAAGTTAGATCCAAATGTAAATATCTCCATGAGAAACAAACGACATCACACCCTGCTGGATGTAGCCCTAAGAGAAGGGTGGGCGTCTTCTATTCCCAGGCTGTCTGATCGCTGCCTGTCTGTTGCTATAAGAGGCTTGTGTAAGACGAGTTATCCTTTGATGTCAGCGTTTCTGTTTCTCCGTTGCAATCGAAGGAGGAAAAATGTTTTCGTGGTTAGTCGAGACAAAACGTGACCTTACTGGGTTTACACAAACCCAGTTCCACTCCCTGTGCTGCCATCTACATCAAAGTCCGTCAGGAAGCTGAAAGTGGCAGGAGAAGAGCCTGTCAGGACCGACGGAGCCGAGCCATGACGACACAACGTGGCCTAGTGTAGTTCTTACTGAGCGCTGTAATCGAAGAGGACAGGAAACCCTAAAGGAATAGCTCAGACAGTTTGAACAGTGTTTTTGTGTAAAAGTTATAAATAATTACCATCTTACTTGTTTTCAATAGCTTCATGAAACGTATTTAATAGAATCTAGAGGCAGAATGAGACGGTCTACCTTAGTGAGCAGCAGAAATGACCATAAACTATAACCTGTGCATCATTTTTAACAATCCACATATATATGGATTGTTGAAATGTCAGTGGGTCTTTGGGTCTCAGATGAAGGGAGTAAAAAATGAACTTTTGTGCTCGCTGATGCAACCATCTATGAAGCAACTGCTGTGTTTTCACCATGGCTGTTTGCTAACGTTGGTGAGGATGAGCACTCTCGTGGTTTTTAAAGGGTGGGGGTGGGCTCAGGTAGCTAGAGAGGAGTGGTCTTTTCCCTTCTTGACATCAGCAGGGGAAAGATTTAGAAACCAGCCGTTTTAGCATTAGCTCAAAACACATTTCCCAAAAAATGAGAATAAGGAAGTGAAAACAGTGAAATATTTTAAACATTTTGGGTCTCAGACAGTCTTTGGGACTGATATGACTGGATATAAAGGTCTTTAGAATGTAAATTTAGCAGAATACGGGACCTTTAAATACTGCCAAGTTCATAAAAACAATTCGGACATTTTCCTGATCATTTAATACCTAAAGAAACATGTACTTATAAACCCACATCTCCAGTGGGCAGACTGGTACCAAAAGTTCCTGGCAACGCCTGGAAATTAGATATTCAAGGTATCCGCGGGTCCTTAAAAAGCCTTAAAAGGTCGTAAATTTGCTTTTTGAAAATTAAGGCCTTAAATATCATTAAAAATGATAAATAATCCTTAAATTCAGTGTCCAAAGGTCTTAAATTTCTAGGGCCCCTATGATTTCTGGGTAACGAAGGTCTGAAACTCAGCAGTACACCAGACTACAAGGGTCTAGGTCACTTAAGGCTGTTATTTTCTCGTTAATTCAGTAAAAAGGAGCTTTTAAAAATTATTTTCAGGTGAATGAAATACACTTCTGTAAAATATAATGCAGATCAATTATCTTGATGTTTGTTATTTTATTGCACTTTCACTTCCAGTAAAGGTTTAGTCAGAACTATTTGTAAGGTGGTCACATCCCCTTTCCCATCCCGTGAATGTAAGGTCTTAAATTTGATCAAAGCTGCCTTAAAACAGGTCTGAAAAAGTCTTAAATTTGGCTTCCTTGAACCTGCAAAAACCCTGATATTGAACATTTCTACTTGTTTACAATAAATAACCATAGAATTCCTCATATTCCTGTATTTGCTTGCGTCATCACACGTTTCGGCCATGTTGTTTCGGTGATTTAGGTGTTTTGGCCGAAAACCGAAAATGCACTTTTGGGTCATTTTTGGCCAAAATCTTTGGTGCATCCCTAGTTTACACTATATCATCTGCATGACCGGCTATGAAATCCTATAGATTGGAGATGTTTTAAGAATTATTTATAATAACTACATAATGATTTATAACTTCACCACAGAAACCTGCTTCAAAAAGGCTGAGTCAGCCCTGTAAACGAATTGCTTTGTCCTTTTCCACCAGGTTCATGTCCTGCTCCTCCTACATTTCCATCTTAAAGCGTGCAGACAGAAACCCGAACTCCTTATCTCCACTGTAATCAAAGCGTGACAGATTTGTGGAAGCGGAGTGACTCACAACTTGTTCGACAATTCTGCCGGGTGGAACCGCTGAGTTGTGATGCGTTTGGCTCAAACTCCACACCCTCCCTCGATAAAACAGACATACGCTTAATGGCGACAACTCAATAAGTGCCAGTAAATGGGCAGAGATAGTGATTTGTCCTTGAGGAAAGGGGGAAAAAAAGCGTCGGGATTCCTCCGAGGACGACAGAAAAAGAGTGTTCCAGTCCGGTGTCACATTATCAGTGAGTACTTTTCTGGACGGCTCTCGGCGGTGTCGGATAATGTCTGAACGCCGTGATAAAACACAGAGAAACACTTGTGTAAGTCAACACCCCACACACGCGTGCATTCGGCGCTAATTAGCTCTGTGAAACACGACGCTGAATAAAACGCTGCGGATCGGAGCCCATTTTACATGAGAGGTCACGGCAGCCGATGCTAATGAGAGCTGGGTGCTTTATTGAGTGGAGTGCTGGTTCACTGGTGGTGCTGAGCCGCCCCTTCAGAACTATTTTAAAGTGTTAAATTAAGTCTGACGGCTGCCACTTAGAGCAGTTAATGGATTTGGAGGATTCTTAAAGGCGCTCCCTGGCCTCACCACACACGTTGCTGCTCTCGGTAACATATGGAGATTTGCTCTCTGAACCGACTGCAGGACAAATTGGCTTCGAACGCGTAAGCCGCACACCCCAAAGGACCCTGCCCTGCTTAAGTGATTTATTCCCCTAAGCTTAGCAGTGTTGCTGCTGTAATTACAGGAAATTGAAACAGACCTTCGGATCAGGAGGTACCCTCTCCTCATGGATGTGGCGGTGTCGACTTTTTGGCGGCGCTGACATGCGAGGCGCTTGTTAGCGCTGCAGCTCTATCAGCTCCACACCCCGGCCCAACATGCCAGAGTTCTAGAGTCATTCTGGCAGTTTTCTGATTTATTTTTAGGCAGGAGTTAATGGGTGGGCGGGGCTAAGACACTAAACTGAAGTTGAAATAAACAAACGGTCCAGTTAGGTTCACCTGAGATGGGGGTGGAAAGGATTCAGTTCACAGAAAGTTCTAGAATGATGAATAGTAGAGACACAGAGGGCGTCTCGTACATCAGACACCATTACCAGAACCTGAAGGGATATCTGGGTCAGTCATCAGGAGAGACACTGCTGCAGATCAGTGCAAAATTAGCAGCTAATTGTCAAATATATAAAACAACTCTCACTCAGAATGTAACCCTGATGCATAGAACCCTCTATTACCTGTGAAGAGCAAGAAGAGATGAAGAGAGCGGTTCTTTGTAACCATGGCAACTGGACCTATGAAGATGCTGCGTGTTGGTTTCCCGGTAGTCCAGGTTCTGTGGTGTAATGTGAGCCTGCCTCTCAAACAGGTTGACATTTTTCCCACAGACATTCCCAGTCGATCCAAGATGTTTTCCTGTATTCGCGTCAGCACAGCTGGTTCCATTTCCTTCAGTTAGAAAAAGTTGTTTTGCACCTTTTCTGGTTTAAAGAACACACCTGACAGCATGCTCCCAAGTTTGATTTGCTGCCTAAGCCTTTTACGACGTTTTAAAATGTTTTTAAAAAGTAAAAAAATAGTTTTAATTAAAAAGTACAAAATAATATAAATTTAAAAATGTAATAAATAAAAAAATAACTAAAGTAATAATAAAATTAAAAAAAACAAGAATTTCCTTTTAATGATCTGCAACAACAGTGTTTGAACTTTAACATTTCTAAGGATTTCAAGGCTAATAAACTTTTATTATTTATTTTCTCTTTACTTACTAAAGCAGTCAGTAACTGGATTAATGAGTCGATGGATGATTAAGAGTGTAAAACTCATCTTTTCTTTCCATTCTTAAGAAAATGTAAAAGTTAAATACAATGTCCTGAGGTTTAGATTAAATGTCTGGGACAGGTTTTGTTCTAGATACGACACCAAATCACTCCAAGTTTTAGCTCGTTACTCTGGGAGGTGTAGCAGGAATTTGACGGAATCAAATTTTGATACCGTTAAATTCCTCCACATTTCCCGTGGTGAACGGTATTACTGTGACCAGGGTTGGACTGGGACCATAACTCGGCCCGGGCGTATTCGGTCATGGCTCCCATCATGAGCACTAACAGCTGATGTTGGGTTTGGACGGCTACCGCTGTTGATTGAAGCGCTGAAAGTAGGGATGTCCCGATACAACTTTTTCACTTCCAATACAATACCGATATTGCAGCCTTCAGTATTGACCGATACCGATATCAATCCGATATAATACATAAGAAAAAGACATAAAAAAAATTAACAACTGCTTTAATTTGAGTGTTCAGAGTTTCATACACTGCCCAAAAGAATGAGATCATTGTTCTTAGTGACCATATAAAATAGTACAAACAAAATAAACATAACTTTAATAACAAGCCAAAAACAAATAATAGTTGGTTAACTAAAAGGACGACTACAATTCCTGCTTTTAATACAGGCTGCTGATATCGGAGATTTTTGATGAAGTCCGATATAATCCGATATCGTATTTTTGGAGCCGATATCCGATATTCCGATATCGATATCAATATCGGGACATCCCTAGCTGAACGCTTGCAAACACACCCGCGGCCTGTGGCTCGCGCCGCAACAAGGAAGTGCTGGATAAAATGAGCCGCTCGGATAGCAGGATGCACGAGTGCCACCAGACCGTCCCAAAGCTACAATCAGCTCACCGGCAATACGGATACCGTTGCTATTTTTAAACACCGGCTGTATAAGATATTACTATAATACCACCCAAGCCCAGTCTACAGTTACCAGCCTGACAGTTTAAACATCACACTGAGCTCAGACTAGCACTCAGAAAACTGCTAGAAAAACATAGTTTTACCATAAAATACTACGGCTAGTATCTAGCTAAAGATGTAAAAATGCAACAAAAATGCTAGATTTTTGTTGAATCTCATTTATTTTGTACAGGTCACATGGGGTATTTGACATAATCGCTAACGTATTATGATGTTAGTCGCGCAAATTTTCTCATCGTAATTTATTTAAAAGTTTCTTCTCAATTAGCAAGCAACCCCTCTCAAAGCTGTCTTTTTATTACACCTTCTAACTCACAGAAAGTGGAAGTGAGACAGATCGCAGAAGCCAAACGACTCTACGGTGATTCTAAGAGGACATTTTTCTGACGTATTCAAAATATCAGGCAGACGATTCATTGTAAGACACTGTGAATAAAGTGAGAGAATTGAGAACCCTTGCAAAAATATGAGACATTTTCAAAACTCTGAAACTGAAATAGATCTTGTCATGAAAACAAAATTTGTATAGGTTACCAAAAAATGTAGGAAGTGTCTGTGGCTAGCTAAGCTACAGCAAGAATTCAAGAGGTAAAAGGTGAAGAGTGATAAAGTACCTGTCAGGTATGTGACCATTACTTTGATTCATGGCTTTGACGGGACGTTCTGAAGTGTCTATCAGTTATTTACTGTATCTACTGTAAGGTGACATCCCTCAAAGTGGACGTAATCTCTAGAAACAGGAAGTAGTCCTCTGACTGGAGCAACGCTCCTGGCTACTCTGATCGGTGACAGATGAGCAGCTAATTCTGGGATCTTTAAAACAACTCTTGATCAAAGCATTAGAACTCTATATTACCTGATCGTAAACCTCTACAGTTTAGCACAAGAGCATCTGTTGATTTTATGCTGTTTGTTTTAACCGAACAACGTCTAAATGACTACACTACTCTAGTGATGGTGCTGCTATTGTATCATTCCACCTGATCAGCCATACAGAGACATAGAGTTGTTTTAATTACCTGAAAATTAGCTGCTAATTTCAATGTGACTGGCCATAATCATGGAGGACGACTTCCTGCTTCTAGAAAGTGATGTCACTAGTGGGTGTGGTCCTCACTATAGATAAATAACTGATAGACGCCACTTCAAAATGACCCATAACAGGGACTGAGATGTCTCGCGATGAAGATGGACAAAGCTTGACGCGATGATGAGGACCCAGACAGATTATCAGGAACACATTGACCGTGTGTTTCACTGAGACATGGCTGCCTGCAGGATACTAGCCCCAACTCCAACCGTCTCTCTGCTCAACTTTCAGACGATTCAAGCAGAAAGAGATTTGAAGAGGAGTTGAAAAAGCAGAGGAGGTGGATTATCAGTGCTTGTCCACGACAGATGGTGTGATCCAGGATCCGTTTTCTTAATTCAACCATAGAGTCTTTAAAGGCTTTTTCAGATCAGCTGCAACACAGAAGACCCTTCATAACCACAGCTAACATCCTACAGTAACACAAACTTTAACATCTACTGTCCTCTGGGGTTAATAATGTATTATTAATTTATTTATTTAAAACTGAGAGGAGACATGTACTTAAAATAATTTATTTGTTGACTTAATTTGGTGATTAAACAAATGGATGTGCTAAAGTAAAACTAAAGTGATGATGGAGTGAGATAAGTGATTTAATGAGTAGAGGGAGTGCCCCCCCCCCCTGTTTCCCACTCACTTTTTGCTCTTTTGGGCGCTCTTCTTGTCCTTCTTGTTCATCACCACCGGCACGCAGCTGGTCAGCTCCGTCCAGTCGGCGTGCAAGCCGCAGCTCCAGCCCGTGGAGAACCGGGAGAAGAGCCACGACTCGGCCTTCCCTGGCCGGTGGCAAGTGCACTTCCTCTGGCCGGGCAGGCAGTCGCACGGCTGCTCCAGCTGGATGTTCTTCACCAGGTGTCGCCCGAACGTCGTCCCGCCCGTCTTCTGGATGTGCAGGAACACCATCACGTCGTCGCCGCGGATGTTGAAGTCGACGTGCCGGTCCAGGTCCCGCTCCGTGAAGTTGAACTTGGATGTTATCTTGGAGGGGAAGTCGTCGTCCGCCTCGGGCTCCGTGTAAACTAGTTCAAACCCGGGGGAGTACTTGTGGAAAAGCCCCTTGTCGTCACCTCGGAAGTAGCAGGTGTTGCTGTCGGCCGGACACACGTACTGGTAGCCGATCATCAGGAAAAGAACCGCGGCGACGGGGATGAAGATGAGCCTGTTGAACTTCTCCTCCATGGTGGAAAGCTGTGAATTACTCCGTCGGTACGAACCGTAACGTGTCGCCCGAGTCCCGTCCTCTTCTCATCCTGAACGTCCGACCGGGGCTCGCGACGCTCCGGTCGCCCGGAGCTGGAGCTCAAATCCCGACATGAACACCCCCCTCCCACCGGCTCGTCCTGAACCACAACACCCCACTTCTCAAACTTATCACTTTAATTATCTTCTTTAACTACTCAAACATTTCTACTTTTTGTTCTTAAACGAACCGAACTAGCGTCGTTACTCTTCAGCGGTGCGACCTGGTTCGTGGCGCCGCGGTGAAGCGACTCATCCCGCTTTAGAGCGCTCGAGATCGGCTGTCCTGCCAGTTGCTGATCGGTATCTGAGCCGGTGGCACTGGAAATAAGATAGACGCAATCGACAGCGGGGTTTCCGGTCAAGCCTTTCACAATAAAACGCTAGACATTTATTTATTTGTTTTATTAACTTACTCGTGTCCATTAAAAACATAAACACAAAAAGTAGCAAAATTACACGACTATAAAAGAAAAAGATTAATATTGTATAACCTGCCCTGTTATTAATGATTACCAAGTAAATTACAAACTGACATGTTTAAATAAGCACCAAAATACATGTTCAGATGCAAAAATGCACATTTTTCTTCTTACCAGAGACACTTTATTATTTAAAACTTGGTTATTTAAATCAGTTATCAGCTGGTCTGAAACTCAAAAATCCTTCTTATTTTTCCAGCCCATGAACTCACCATCACCAAATGCAAATTATTGCAAGACTACATAACGTAAAAGTGTTTTCTCCCAGAATCTTACATTTCAAGTTAGTTGCAAATTTCTAAAAAATATTCTTGGATTTGTATTATTTTAATTTTTTAGATAACTCAGCTCAGAAGGTCACAACTGAACAAAAATTGGAAACAGGTGTCAGGCCCTTAAAATCTAGATCAGCTAATATCTACTTAAAACTGCAGCTGAAATAGGTTTTAGCATAATAAAAAAACAAGAACAGGCCTAAATGTGTTCTAATTACGTTTAACTATTCAAGTTCAACTTATAATAATTATTTATTTCAAATTACACAAATATGCATGTATGTATAATGACCATCAGCTCAAATGTCAAAATTGAAGTCAGGATATCACTGACTTTGTTTTTGGGGTCTGAATGAAATTGATCTCCAGGACTGAAATTCTTACTGGGCACATAACAAGTTGCCCTTTTATTTTGAAGACCCACTAGCACGGTTTCCGGTTTGGATCTGGCTGGCTTGTCCTAACATCTGTGCCAGTCATCTGTCCCGGCTGCCGTGCCTCTGACGCAGCTGCCTCTCTAATCACACAAACAAATGCACTGAGAAAAGAAAATGCTGGGAAAAAAAGTCAGAATTACATTAGTCACATAAATTACTTCATAAGTAAAGGTGGACGTTCGTCAGCAATGTGGATCTAAATGCCATTTTTTATTTTCTTCTAATTCTTAATTATCAAACAGCAAGGATTTATTATTAAGTTAATGCTGTTTAGTGTTTTACTCTGTTAAATGTATATGTTGCTTTATTTTGAGGGTTTAGTTGTAACACAGAGCCCTCAGGATGATTCATTTCAGCACCATGGACAGATTCCAACAGGTCAATAAGGGACATTACTGCTGCATATCAAGAGACTTAAAGGGATATTTGAGTAATTCAGAAGTGGTGTTTTATCAGTTATTTATCTACGGTAAAGACCACACCCACTGGTGACATCACACAAAGAGGGTCTCTAGAAATAGGAAATGGTCCTCTGACTGGAGCAATACTTGTAATTAAAGGCACACTATGCAGTTATGCTTGTTTTAGCACCTCCTAGTGTCCTTTTTAATTCACTGTCGTTAAAATGTTAGCATTGTCTTTGCTCAGAAACACCTAAATCTACCTGTTGAAATGTCTCCTCAGCCTTCACTGCTTTCTACTGGAGCGGTTCATCACTCATTCAAAGAAATCAGCTGTGTTCAAGCAGGGAGAGATGGAAAAAATCAGGAATCATGAGCTAAAAACACTATGGTACTAGCATAACAGCTAGCCACATGGGTTAGCCTAACCTCACGAGATACGTAACTTTGTGAGACTTCAGGGAACCACATCAGAGACTCAGAAGTTGCAAACGTGGTATTCTGGACACAAGCAGCAGATGGAGCTGAGTGACTTTTCATTAACCCTGTAAAGGGTCATATTAGCACAGACTGGCTCAAGAAAAAGATTTAAAAATATAAAAAAGTTACTTAGTGTGCCTTTAAATACCCCCTGAATTAGCTGATCTGCAGCAGTGTCTCTCCTGGTCTGACTAGATTAGTATTGCTCCAATCAGAGGACCACTTGCTGTTTCTAGAGTTTGGTCTGAGTGATGTCACCAGTAAGTGTGGAGCTATAATAGCTGATAGGACCCATTAAAACGACCCAAATATCCCTTTAAACACGTGACGTAACGCGAGTTAAATTTACAGCTGTTTCTGCTCTGGACAGGATAGAACTAAAGGCGTTTTAGGTCTCGGTAATGGATTTTCTTTAAGCCCTCACTGATCAAAAGCTTTTGTTATTTTGCCTAAGATGCCCTCCATCAAGGGATTTAGCGGGGATGCGCTCTGGTATGTATTGTATTCAATCCTCTTTCATCACTCGGTGCACTTTGCCCTCTTGCGCCGACGTTGACTTAATCTGTATGTGAGTTCAGTCTGTGGCGTCCTCTCTTTGTGTCTGAGAGGACTCATCATCTCACGGCCGAGGAGAGGAGAAGCCTGGGTGGGCATGAGAGGAATGTGTTATGGACGGGTAGGAACGTCTCATTTCCTAAAAGGTCAGGCGGAAGTGAACTGCTGGGTGGACATGACTTTGACTTCTTTTTATTGTGTGCTCTTTACCTGAAAGGCCTCTTTCTGATGTGAAAGTTCTCAAATTGGCTCAAAAAAACAAAAACAAAAAAATCCTATTTTTTGCAAACGCTCATTAAAATCAGATCCCGCGTTAAGGCTGGGGGAAGCGAGGCGAGACTGGTGGTGTTCTGGCAGTGCAGCTGGGGCGTTTACCAGGTCCCTGATGCTCGCTCTACACACGCCTTATGAGAAATAACCCCCCTGGAAGTGCTGATTCAGCAGGCTGCAGAAGAGTGCAGCGCTCCCAGTAATGAGACTGAATTTTCGTGGAAATGACGATTGGATTGGGATTTCTGTTGATCTGTTTGAGGCTCTTTCATTTGCAGCAGCAGCGGGGCCAGGGCCGGGGGGCGGACGCACCTACAGATGTGTTTTATATTAACTGGAATTAGTATTGATTTGAAAATAACCTCTAGAAATCTGCCAGGAAAGGCTTTTCTTGTATTTTTTTTTTTTTTTTTTTTT
>SSNR01000134.1:1649780-1667069 GCA_006937965.1 Callopanchax toddi
GATAAAAGACAGCTACATAAAACAAAGTTAGAAGATGAATAAAAGACTAATAACACTATGAGCAAAATAAATTCAAACAACCGCAATATACGAGTCAATAGCAGACCACCGTTAGAACTAATAAGAACTACACAACTCAACCTGTACTAAAAGGCAGATTAAAGAAGTGAGTTTTCAGAGACGACTGTAAATGCTCCAGGCTCTGTGAGGTCTTAAGATGTGGTGGAAGGCTGTTCCAGAGCGTAGGACCAGCCACTGAGAACGCTCTGTCACAGCAACCTTGGGATCATAAAGACTTGGAACTAGATCTCATATAGGCCATCCCAGGCTATCCTCTCCCCGGCCATTTCCGCCAGCTCCTCAGCTAAGTGTTCCCTGGCCAACTTGAAGATGTATTTCTGCCAGGTTGTCCTGGGTTGACCCAAGGGCCTCCTGGACATGCCCAAAACACCTCCCAAGGGATGTCCGAACCACCTCAACTGGCTCCTTTTGATGTGGAAGATTAGAGGCTCTACTCCGAGTCCCTCCCGGAGGTCCGAGCTCCTCACCCTATCTCTAAATTACCCAAAGCTCATGACCATAGGTGAGGATTGGGACGTAGGTCGACTGGTAAATCGAGAACCTTCCTTTGTGTCTCAGCTTCCTCTTCACCTCGACGGATCGGTTCAGCGTCCGCATCACGCTGCCTCAATCCTCAAGATACACTCCTCCACTTGGGGTAAGACCTCTCTCCCAACCTTTTGGCAAGCCACCGTAATTGTTTTCATTTTGTTAAACAACTATATAACCTGTTATGAGTTTAGATTAGCTTTGGTGGCCATTTTGAATTAAGTTGACTCAAGGTCAACCTTAGGTCAACCAAGGTTTGGTTTAAAAGTGAAAGGTATACATAGATAGTTACTATCTCGTACACAGCTTTCTATGTGGAGTCTTTACAGAAGAATACAGTTCAGGATTAATGAAATGTTAAATGATTTTTTGCTAAAATAATCTCATCATAAAACTGACGGCTGTGTTGTAAAATAACGTTTGCATGAATGGGTTGATATTCAGGCACTAAAGCTTTTTTAAAACAGCCTTAATTCCTTAAATTTCACTACATTACAATGATATTTCATCAACTATCAGTTACATGGTTATTTCTGCAGAAATATTTAAAATGTCTGTTATACTCCACCCCTGGATGCACTGGAAGTACTACATTGTGCTGCTGATGGTGATAATAATTACTAATAAACATCTCTAGAATCTCAATGTAAAGAACTTAAATACGTAAAATAAAACTGATGTCTGGATTAGTGTTAATAAAACCATGTGTAAACCACAATGACATTTAAAAACTGGAGCTGTTTGTGGTCTCAGCTGCACTCAGATTAGCCGTTAGCTCATTAGTTCTGTAGGACATAAACTCTTTCTCTGAACTGAGGCCACTCAGGAAACTTTATTGTTTTACACATGAACACACATGTAAAATTATTGGAAACAATTTAGTTAAGGTTTAAAATATGAAATAACATAATATAACATTTAGGGAAATTGCTTATATTTACTAATAACTAAGGAATTAAAGAAAGGGTCTGTATCTTCACTATAGCCTATTATTAGGGAATGCAAATTAGATACAATGCTAGTTTCTATGAAAAGTCGATCCGAAATTTGAAATTGTTGCAGCAGAAATAAATAGGGAGGCAGATAGCAGGGGCGTGGCCAGAGGGGTGGCACTGGCTACCTGATTGGTCACAAAAAATGACCACATCTATCCAGCAGGAGAGGGATGTGAACCTATGACCCTCCTATCAAGATCAGTGTCTTAACCCACTGAGTTACTGCCTGCCAACAACAAAGTTAGGAAAGTCACTAGAAGTAGCGTCTGAAATTATTCTGTAAATTAAACTTTGTGAACCGCTGTTTGTTCTGTCAGTGAGAGGGACGTCACACACAACACCGACTGCCTTATTTGCACCAGTTGCCCCGGACAGGATGTGAAAAGAGGTCATGTCCGGGGAAGAGTTTGTTCACCCTACTTTATATAAGTTCCTTATCAGCCTGTCAGAAACACAACACCAGCCTTCATCAGAGCCACAGAGCTGTTAGTCCTGATACCTGAATATAATCAGACTTCACATTGCTTTCCTGCTAGAGGAGACATGACCCTAATTCATATTTTCCCATCACAGACACAAGTGTGTAGTTTCGTCTTGGTGTTTTCAGAGCTAATGGTCCGTTCATTAGGTGTAGCTCCCTGCCAGGTGAAGTGTTCCTCAGAGCTGAGTCAGGGGACCGTCTGGGCCTCGTGCCCAGTAGCAGTCCAGTATTTTACAGCCCCTTCCCAGCAGCATCGCTTAGGACTGCATGGTCGAGTCATCACACGTCCCAGTCACACAGCTGTTGGAATCTGTCCCAACGTCGTTAGCTGTTTATCCACACTGCATTTATAACAGCCACCTGGCAGCTGAGGGAAGGGATGGAGGGGGTCTTTGTTATTATTGGTCATAAAGATGGAAGAAATTAATGTCTTAGCAAATCCGCTGTGTGTGTTTATACCACCGGGATACGAATAAATTCAGGTCACAGCGTTCTGCAGGTCCTCAAATCTTTAGGAATTAAAATGAGAGAGAAGGCTTTACGGACCTGCTTCAGGGTGATTTGAAACAGGTCATTATCTACAGAAAACACCTTTTCCGAGAGGCAGCAAGGCGAGACTTCAAAAGGAAACTTTGTCACAATCCAGTTTCGAGAAGTAGGTAAAAAGCATAAGGAGAGAAATCTCTGTGAGGCCAGGTATGGCAACCTGCTTAGGCATTAGACAACCGAACATCAAAGGCCTAAATATTCAGGGAGTCCTGAGACGGAAGAAATAAACAAATGGATTATTTCTCCCTGAGTCAACACGGGTTGAATGACAGCACATGGTGAAGGGTGTTGCCAGATTTCATGAGAGAAACAAGCAACCAGGTTTAAAAAAAACAAACCCAGAAGAAACGACGACACCTTCAGACGCACAATGAAGGATAGAAAGACCAATCTTAACCTAAACATATCAATCTATACAAGTTTTGAGCATTTTGTTTAATATCTTAGGGAACACAAATAGCTTACCTCATAAAAATCTTTTTTTTTTTTTAAGTGTGACAATCTGGGACAATACACTGATGGATATGAACACCTGACAGTGTCAGAGCAGATTTACTCTACAACAGGAGGAGTCCTAGGTACTCCTCCTGTTGTATCCTTAACTTCACAGAATTTATGACATGACAGTTAGCTTCTGGCACTGGAGAGGACAGTCAGAGACGAGAGTCAAACAACAAAACAAAAAAGGGAGAAACACAGAGACTATATATTTATACATTTATTAACCCAAGAATGCTTTCATAACGTCTAATTGTTCATTCATGCTGATTTGTAATAAAAATAAAACACAAAATCTCTTGTTGGTATTTTCAACTCAAAGAAATATTCATACTTTAAATAGATCTAAATGTAGCTGCTTTTCTCCAGGTTTGGTTCTTTTTGACAGTGTTGAATGATTAATGAAGGCAACCTACTAGCCAATCAGATGCAGAAAGGGGCGGGGCTTCATGCTTTTTGCTCCTTTGTTGTTGATGGATGCTGTAACTGTGCTAATTAGCTCTGTAGCAGACAGACACACACCAGCCTAAATAGGCTACATTTCCTAAACAAGACTATAATAACTGTAGTTTGTGACTTTAAAATTTTTCATTTGATTTTACAGAAAGACAGCCTAAAGTCACTTATAATGAGCAGACTTGGCAACTGTGATTCTAAAAATCGAGCAAAAAATGACAGAAAATTGTGAAAAACCGGTGTCTCCGATTTCTACCACATCCAACAACATCCTATAGTCACTGATCTAGTTTCTATAAAGTCATGTCAACATTTAAATGTATAAGGTTTAGCTGCATTAGGCAGTGATTCTGAGATAACCGAGAGAGAAAACAGCCTGAACCTACAGGATCCGTATCGGAGACGAATGAGGGGGAAGATGAGTGTGTGGAAGTTCTCCGGATGTATCCAGACAGTCCTGGTGATGAATAGCTAACCTCGTTTCCTAGACTCAGATTCCTCTCTGTCTTCATGCTTCCCCGACCTGATTTACCGGAGAGCACGGTGTGGCCGCTTCACCGTAGATCAAAAACTCACAACACAGGAACTAAAACTTTAGTTTTTTTAATTAGGAGACAAAAATATTGATTTAAATTATTTTAATGACTTGTATTGTGTTTGCTTTGGACAGCAGAGTTAGGAGATGAACTTTATCCAACACAAAAGATTTAATGACGCTGTGAGGTGGTGATACAGAAACTTGATCAATCAAGGAATGCTCAGAATAAGAGAAATCTATAAAAACATGAATTCATTCTTAGACACAACCAACAGAAGTTGTTTTAGCTCACAAAGAATGATGGTTACCAACAGATGACTCACCTGGTTAACTTAAATGCATGAAAACATTATCTAATTTTTCAATTATTATCAAAATTAACCATTTAAAAACTAAATATGACATATTTCATACACATACAGCTTTTCTATAAGCTCTACCTTTTTAACAGGATTAGTATGTTCCTCAAAAAAATCAGCTGTATTTGTTTACATGACCCTCTGGTGGATAACATACAAAGTACAGGTGGAAAGTGCCATCCTCCTCCTATTTCATGTCATGTTCATTTAGGAAAAAGAGTTGGAAGTTAAATTTTATTCAACACAAAACAATTCAACGCTCCCCCACTCAGTCCATCCACACCTCCCCTTGTTCAGGCCTCATGATCACAACTGAGAAAAACTACCCAAAAATCCATGCGCGTACATTTGGCAGAAATAGTGCTGCATCCCCACCAGTGGACCAGGTGCTGTGCTGCTGTGCACGGAGTCTGCAGACAGCCGAGCCACTTATGCTGATGTCACTTGCCCTCGGTCTGGGTGAAGATCGGCCGTCGGGCATTTTCCTGGTGATGGTAACTTTGGGCCAGTCTGGACCGGGACTAGGATGGATCGCTTAGATCTGCATTTCCTATTTCGGCAAACACTCGACAACCCCCCCACCAATGTCAAGCAAGTAGTGCTCGCTGCAGAACCAGAAGGTGGGGCTGCACCAGGTTCAGCCCCGCCCATTCAACCAGAGTCAGCCCTGCCCCGCTGACTTGTTTTTTTTTATTAACTTTATTGCAACCAGGGTCAGCCCTTCGCTGTTTTTTTTAAATAACTTTATTGCAAAAGAGTGAATTTACTTCTGTTTCCCCTTGTTTTCAGGATAAAACATATCCTCAAAATTGATTAAATATCTTGGGGTTTCAGTCATGTTTTTGTAACAGTATTAGTTTGTGAATGAGAAACGTTAACGTTTTCTGTCATACGGACTACAACAGTGAACCTAACTGTTAGCTGCTATCAGCTGTTAGCTGCTCCTGGCAGGGGCCAAAGCACCGGGGGAAACCCTTAGCGCTTCGCGGACCCGCAGCACTTAGCTCTGCAGACCCAGCATAGCATTAGCCGCTGATAGCAGCTGTTAGCTTTGCCCTTGGGCTCTGTGGCTTAACCTGGCGGGGGCCCAAAGCACCAGGGGAAACCCTGAGCGCGTCGCGGACCCGCAGCACGTAGCTCAGCAGACCCAGAGCACAAAGCTCTGCCAGACCCAAACGGAGCTTTGCTTCGCGGACCCGCAGCATAAGGCTGCACCGGACCAGGAGCACCGTACGAAGCTCCGCGGACACGCTCGCAGCATTACCCGACAACGAGGTGTTGCATCTCCGCCGGACTTTGTGCTCTGGATCCGGCGGAGATGCAACACCTCGTTCTCGGATCTAACAGCACAGTGTAATAGTCCAACATAACCAGGTCAATCACACGGGAGGTATGGGAGCTGACTCTGATGGAATGGCCGGGTCTGATTGGTTGAATGGGCGGGGCTGAACCTGGTGCAGCTCCGCCTTCTGGTGCAGCTCCACCTTTCTGGTTCTGCAGCAAGCAGCCTCTCATGTCAAGAGCAAATCTACACCATTGCAAAAATCATATAAATTCTCAGTTATAACCTTAGCTTTGAATGTCACATTTTCTATAGAATATTGACATATACCAACCAAGAAAAAAACAAGTTTCCTTCAATTAAAGGAGCTTTCAGGCATGAATGGTGATTGATTGGTAATCACGCCAAAGGACTGACCTTTCATCACCTGTTAAATATTCATGCTGTCCTTTTGGGATAAACCTGCATCAATAAGAGATATTTAGTCTGCTATTGGTGGCAAAGAGATTTCTACATCATGCAGAGTCTTAGAAAATGGCAGCAATCCACAGTTAAGATGTGTATTACAGCCATCTGGTTAAGATTTACAATCGCCTACTCATCAAGCTCACCGCGTCCTATTCTGAGGCCCACTATTTAAAATGCACCGTGCATTTGTGGATTTCTTCTAAGGATAACAGCAGCCCTAATGTACAACCTAAGAAGATTGTTCTGTAAGCCCTGAAAGATCATATGTGATAGAACAGAGATGAAACCATTTCAGCAAAAGCTTAACATGAGCCCCCCCTCCCTCCAGAACCAGTGGAAGAGGTGTAAGACCGGAGGCTGGGTTATTGTCTTATCTACGTGGCCCAAAGTGCTTCGGTAAAAAGCGCACCTCCTGGCATTTAAAACACATGTCTGCGATAGCATCGTTGCTTCTTTTCTTCCTTCCTCTGGCCTCCAGAGAGAATCCTCCAGCATCTTTAAATGTCACATTAAGTGCTTCTCTTGTCCTGCGCTGACACGAAAACGAGACGCTCTCTGAATACAAAGGCGCTTCAGACCGGACGGATGCCATAGCTCAAAAAGGACAACAGTGCTCTTATATACTCTCATTTGTTCACGCTGTCAAAATAACATTTAGTCTCTAATAGGGCAACCGGAAAAATGACTTAAGATTTTTACTCTCTGCCCAATCTATAACTCAGGACTAGAATACTTTCATTAAACACCATATCCGCCTGGAAAGGTATATTAATGTTCTAATCAATATGACTGAAATTTAAACACCATTGTGGTGAATTTAATGGTAATAAGAGCACAAAACTGTTCACAAAAGGCTTTGAAAGTTAATACTGGAATAAAACTGGACTTGTTTTAAAGAAATATGGAAGGATGCCAATGCATTTACTCCTCTAAACTTTTTTATTTAAATTATTTTCATTTTTTTTTTAAGTCTCAATGGTAATTTGGGACATTTGTAATATTTCTAAGCCAAGACAAAGTGTTGTGTCTTGGTTTATGTATTTTGTAAAGAGAACCAAGATCAAAAGTAATGTTAAAACTGCTGCCAGTGACTCATTAGAGTCACCATGGTAACCACAAGGTCATTACAGTAACTACTAGTAGATCATCAGGGTCACCATGTTGAAGATACAAGTTAAGAGGACCCTTCACTCTCTGTTTTATTTAACAAAATCAGTTCTCAGATACAATTTATACAATGAGCCTCAATGGGATTTCAGATATGAGACAAAACCATAAGTTTGACTACTGTGAGAGACACTAGCAGGGCTGGACTGGGACCATAATATGGCCTGAGCAAATTTAATCATGGCAGCCCACCATGAGCAATTACACCTCATGTTTGGTACAGACGCCTCCGTTGCTTCTCGGGGGTAGGAGGTCGTCTGTGCTGGTGACTGAGGTGCTGTAAGCATAAACATGTGTGTGCCACTGAGCATCCAAGACCGTATGAGCGTTCCTCAGCTGCACCACAATGAGAAGTGCAGATTAGCATGAGACACTCAGATCACAGGCTGCACAACCAGCCTGTGACGACACAAAGTTATCATCGACCCACCAGGTAAATGCCCAGCATGGACAGATCAGTGATGCACAGGCATGGACTGGCCATCTGGCGTAGTGGGCAATGCTGTAGGGCCGCAATACCATAACGGGCCATCCACAGCCTGTGTTCTGAACGGATAGTTGGACCTCCTGTTGCGGAGCGCTGGTACGGAGCACTGGTATGGAGCGCGGCTGCGAATGCCCGGTGATATGTGCGCCAGGGCCGTTTTCTGTCCCAGCCCAGCCCTGGTGGTGCACACTGGATGAAAAAGGCAGTAACTGCCTATGTTTTGATTCAGAATTTCTAAAAGTAGTGTAAAATGCATTGTGTAAAAGTAGTTTTGCAAAAGTTTGAAAAGTTTTAACAACTCGAAACTTAGACTGTGACTTCATCTTCCTAACTTCAACATTCTGCTGTCATTCATGTAAAAGTCAGGTTGCGCAGCATATGATGTCTACAAGGGATATGATCAGCCAGAGAGCCACTGTCTGCTGAACCTCAGGACTACTAGTGTCACAATGATGTCCAAACTAGGGCTGGGACGACGCGTCAACGTCATCGATTATGTCGACGCGTAAAATACGTCGACGCAAAAAATGTGCGTCGATGCGTCATCGCTTTCAAAACAAACATGGCGCCAGTGAGTAAATCAGTCCACCTGGACTCGTAGTTAGAAAGTACTATTTTAACAGAAAAGGAAGCGAATCAGTCGTTTGCCGGCTTTGTAAAATGGAAATGGCCGATCATAAAAGCACGACGGTGCACCAGCATCTCAAGCGCCATCCAGGAGCAGCTTCCGCAAATGACAAAACACCGAAAGTGTTCTACTTTTTTACTAACGCTGGTTTTTACTAGGGGTGCAACGGAACGCTGGTTTTTACTAGGGGTACAACGGATCGTCACTGATCCTGATCCCTATGTCCGGACGACGCAGCGCTCGCTAAATCATCTCCGACACTCTGCTTATATGCTTGCGCGCTCTGAATCTGCAAATAATTCCCCTCTGAGAAAGACGTTGGTTTTGCCATCACGTATAGAGGTTCAGGCTGTTGGAGTCGGTCGTTTTCGTTCACCAGAACAAAGATCCCCGATCAATATCTGGTCAAGTCTGTTGCGCGCCCGCGGAGCAGCTGATTCCTCTGTCTTTCTCTGTCAGCTAGAATAATCATCTCTCTGATAGACAAACCAGACTCATCTATTTCTGTCTAAGATAACGTAGTATGTTGGGTTTTTATACGAGCTAATGGACGTTAATATAACCGGAGTTCTAGCAGGAGGCTCAGAGCAGCGCCTGGAGCGTCACGCCCCTCCGCCCAGCTGTGACCGCAGGGAGAGACTA
Source organism: Callopanchax toddi (assembly GCA_006937965.1). Taxonomy (NCBI): domain Eukaryota; kingdom Metazoa; phylum Chordata; class Actinopteri; order Cyprinodontiformes; family Nothobranchiidae; genus Callopanchax; species Callopanchax toddi. The sequence goes on from SSNR01000134.1 coordinate 1,658,940, forward strand.
GTTTCACAGAAACAGGTCTGTGACCCCGGAGATTTGCATTTAAGTCTATCTCCCCCATTAATTAGTTTTAATATGATTCAATATTATTATTATTACTATTATTATTTATTGGTTAATATAGCCCTTTACAACAGTCAACTAGACAGCCAAAGTGCTTTACAAGCCTAAGTAAAAGCAAAAATACAAATAAAAGAATGCATTAAAAACAAACAAAACTAAGAATTAAAAGGAATCAGAAAACTGGAATAAAAGTCAACACTATGGAGTGTTAAAAGCCTTCCTGAATGAAAAAGTTTTAAGATTGAATTTAAAAAGGCCCAGGTCAGTGACTAGTCGTAGGTCCAATGGAAGCTGGTTCCAGAGTCGGGGTGCCGCCACAGAGAAAGCCCAGTCACCCCAGTGTTTATATCTGGTCCTCTGAACTTTTAGAGGAAACTGGAATGAAAATTGTATTGAAGCATTGGATTGACATCTTGAGTTAAATGTTGTACTACTACAAACTTTATTTTCAAGTTTTTTATTAAAATGTGTTCAAATGAAGAAATTTGCATTTATTTCATTGAGATACTTAAAATAGCAAATGTCAAATTACCATACAAGTCAAATAATGGGGAAATAATCGGTAATTGAATCGAATCAAAATCGAATCGAATAGAAAAATGAATCGTTAGATGAATCGATGCATCGAAAAAAATAATCGCTAGATTAATCGATTACAAAAATAATCGTTTTGCCCAGCCCTAGTCCAAACAAAGCTATCCTACAGTACATCCTGTAAAATATAAATCCTGTATGTAAGTAACGAGAGGTGATTTATAGTGAAGGTCTATTCTAACCTATGATGTTTCTGAAGTGCTGCTGCTATTGGTTAGTTGTGAGGGACAGATAGAAAGTGTGTGTGTGTGTGTGTGTGTGTGTGTGTGTGATAGTGCTGGTACCAATACAATAAAAAACTTTTTTTTTTGTTTTTATCTTTTCACAGACCAGGTCAACCAGAGGGCAGGATCACTTCTCTGGTCTCACCATAATCAGCATTAACCCTGAGATCAGCAGGCAGCTGTCATAGGATGACATCACTGGTGACTTTGTTTCCAAAATAGCCACAAAACCGAGGTTTTAAAAAGATGATTGTCCTGGTTTAGTAATACACATTTTAAAAAAAGGTGTATTTTGTATTAAAGGAACTAAAGCTATTCATCTAGTTTAGTGTTGTAGTTTCAGATTTTGGTGATACTTAAGTAGTGTTGAAATAGGGTTTATGCACGGTCACTTCCTGGTTACGATAGGCCATCTCCCCTACCGTCGGCTCAATTCATTTCTATGGCAGACCGGACCAAATGGAATTATTTACGCGTTTTTTTCAAGTTCTGCCACGCATCACGGTAAGACGATGTCCACCTGATTTTTGAAAAACACAGAGACGTCTGCGAGCAAGTGGGTGAAGGACTTTAAGCTGTATATAAGATTCATGAAATTGAAGGTAAGCTAACAGCGTTAGCTCGTAGCTTCCATCATCAAAAACAGTGAGACAAATCTATATAGCCGTGATCGTGGGCTCCAACTGCTTCCCAACTTTCAACTTTCTCTGGTCTAGCTGTACGTTATCAGACACCAAGTCTTCATTCACCAAAAGAATAGTTGTTCCAGTGAAATAACACACGAACGGCGCCGCGCCTCCTCCTTTAGCCTCCTCCTTTAGCCTCCTCCACTCGGCTTTTTGCTGCAAAGTGTGGACTGCAGACACGGTGTGGTTAGAAATGATCACGTTTTCTCTTCTTAAGTTCACAATCCTTCCTTTTTGTAGTTATTTATTCAGTGGAAATGTGTGGAAACGGACTGATGAATTCTATTCAGCTGATGCGGTACACAATGGAACACAGCAGTGTTCAGCTGTCGAGGCTTCCCGTCCGCTGATACTTATATGATGGCTTCATTTCTTAGTGCTATAATATATATATCATACTGTACTATACTATACTATTACTCGTTTTGATTATAAACAATATCTTTAGCTGGAAATGCACTCTAACTCTGGAAATCTTCACGTTTCAAACGTAACCAGAAATGGTCCCACGAGTTAATTTTAAACCGGAAGTTCTACTAAGTACTCTGTGCATAAAGCCTATTAAATGGTGTTCAGTTGTCTTTTTGTTCATTTGCACATTGATACAGTTTGTTATTTTTATAATATTATTTTAGTTTGATTAATTTATTGACATGTGGAAGGGAAAAGTATTTAACCTAAATTTGACTGTTCCATCCATCCATCCATTTTCTGTAGCCGCTTCATCCTCCACAGAGGGTCACGGGGGAGCTGGTGCCTATCTCCAGCGGTCAAGGGGCAAAAACCCTGGACAGGTCGCCAGTTCATCGCATAAATAAATGTGACTGTTAATTTTCTAAATTTGCATTAAACGTTTTTGTATAAACCTTTACATTGTTGGCCTCTATGGACACAGAGGAGCATATTTAATACATTTTATTATTATCTAGTCTTAAGTTGCTTAAATCAAATTTTTGTGTTTTTATTTCAGTTTCAATAACCTAGTGTGTTTTGTCTTTTAAGGGTAACAAAGTGAGGCATTGCTACAGATCATCAATAGGTTTAAACTTCATAGCATTAGTACAAAAAGGGGCCACAAACTTGATTTAGCAAAGGGCCCCCAAAAACCTAGAAACGGCCCTGCATTTGCTTGATAGCAACGCATGTGACCCAAACAATTCATCACTCAGAAAACACATAGCGTCAAATCTTTGTTGAAAGATCACTCAAACATGTTTTCTGTTGATAAACAGTTGAAAGACCACTAGAATGCTGCCCCCTATTGGGCTGGAGTGAGAAACTGTTGAGTGATTAGTTTAACTATGAAGCAACTTAAAGTAATAAAACTAACAATGCAGGCATGTTCCGATGTCTTTAAAGGGTTGAAACTATACAGAAGTTCTAAATATTTGCTAACCCAATCTGCCAGCAGACGACATCATGAGTATTCTGTTCATTATTTTATTTAAACAAAGCCAAATCCTAATGATGATGGTCTTCTTCCAGGTATGTTCAGTATCTTTATCTAGAGGAACCCTACAGTTTTCATTTAGGTGCTGGTGACTGAGGACTGGGGAATTTCTTTAAGTCACGTCAAGATGGAACGTAAGCATGGCTATGTTTAGATATCAATTTGTTTTGACCACAATGGCTTGGAAATTCCTCTAAGTGAAAGAAAATGCATATTCTACGTAAACAATTATGTATGTGTGAATCAATGTTGTCCTCCAACAGGGAATCACTGAGTAGACCAGAACAATGGAGCTCTGTAGACAGAGAATCCCACATGAAGTAAAGGGAGTGATCTGCAAACTGAGGTAGAGATGATGACATACACTGGTGGTGCATACATGACAATGTTAGAAGACTGGAAAGGGGAGGTGCTTGGTGGACCATGGGAATTGTGTCAGTAGCCATGGCCTAGAGCAACAAAGGGTGAGTAAGCACCAACTGGGATTACGACATTGATTTCTAATTAAAAACGGGCTGACATGCAGGCTGCACATTTAGCACCTCTTTACGGCTTTTCATAAAAAATGCAAATCATCTCGTTGGCAGCTGTATGCACTGGGAATTTTCAAATACTTTTAAGACTTGGGTTTCCACTACTGAAATGGAGACGGTTATGCCAGAAAATAGAGAGGTAGTTCTGTGGTACCATGTTGGGTTTACAGACTAAAAACATTGAAGTTTTTGGGTATTCGTGTTTGGTTAATGAAGTACTTCTCAAATAACGGGGCAACTGTCATGTCAGTTGGCAGAAAATGACCCGTAAATACAGCAAAACAGACGTGGATCCATTTGTAATCACTCTCGGAGGTAGTGGCGGCTCCGAAAGGGGGGGACACCCACACACAGAGCGGGGGCTGTGAAGAGCCTTTATGCTTGTTGGGGGGCTGACAGAAAATAATGAAGAACCACTGTGTTAATGTAACCTGTTCAGAGCATACCAATGAATCCTAATGCAGGTATAGAGTTCTGATTGAAAACCTTAAGTTCCATCCATCCTGTTAGGATTCATGCTTGTGGACTGTTTTCATGTCCTAAATGATTTTCAGTCTTTTCAATGCACTCCTTACCCATGACCCAATCCCCTAACCATGCTCACCTGTGTATATCCACCTGTGCCTTCCAAGGATAAAAGCTGCTTCCAGCCACAGCAGTGCCTCATGTAGACGATATCCAGCATTTTCACATCAAGCATACCCAGTGAGAACTCGGCCTCCTGAACATCTGCTGTTTACCTGATCCTGCCTGTTTGTTGTATGGACGCTGATTTTACGGTCTTTGAGCCTTGACTGATCTGACTCTTCTCTACGTACTAGATTTTTGTGACTGTCAGACATTTGACCCCACCTGGACCATTTCTTCGACCACACCTCCCCTGTAGCTGTATGATGAAAGAAGTCTTAACTATCTCTCCATTTATTTCCTTCTGCTGTTGCTGAACTGAATAAAGTCACTCATCAACAAAGTTCCTCTTTACGTCTAGAACCACTCCCTGAAAGATCAACTTACGGTACTTCTAGCAAAGGATCCAGAGCAACAATATTCTTGTTTAAAATAAACTCTTTTTCTTTATTATGCATGTTCATTCATATCCACCCAGTTTCAACAGGGTCAGTTCAGTGACATCAATGAACTTTGGACGAGAGTTTGTAAATGAGGTTAACAGTATTGTACCGTGGTTGTGGTTTTTAAATATGAAGCTATCATACTTCTGGAGAACTTTCTAAATAGAGACACTACACATGCTAATCTGCGTGCTGCTGCAGCAGCAGCATAAACGCCATAAATCAGTCTCATGTTAAAAGGACATTGCTCAAGAATAAGAAACAAAACTCACGATCGCCACTCCTGGTGCTGCAAATAACTGCAGCCTTGAATGGGAGCGCGCACAAACTTCTCAACTATCTCATAAGAGTTCAACCAAAGGCAACCAGAGACATGATTCCATAAATAAAAATACATTTTATTAATACAAAATAAAATATGGTAAAACAATGCCCCGCGCCACACACACACACACACAGGGTCCGAAAGTGGGGGCGATCCAACAGAGCTAATCTCGCTAGCTGCTATTGTTCATCCTTCCACCGCTGCCCGTAGCCTATAGCTGAAAGCTTTAATCAGTCGGTGTTCTCTGACTCCCGAAGGTGAGTTTGAGAAATCTAGGGTGATAGAGGCATGTCCCGCCACATACATCACCCTAGATTTCTCAAGTTCGCATCACTGAGTGGCGCTCCGGAGCACCCGGAGGAGCGTGCGCAGCAGAGCCCTTTAGATGCACTGTAAGTGGACTGAGATCCAGGAAACAGTTGGGGATTTGAGGCCTATCGTTCCGAGACCCATAAACATCCACAGATTGCTGTGCGGTCGCCTATAACAGCACCTTTAGCTCTGTGAAACCCTTATAATCCATCAGAGAGGTTTTCAGCTCCATAAACGCTGCCAAATAACACCAGTTTTATGAGAAAAACCACAAATTCAGACGAATCAAGTCCGCCATTGACCAGCAACACGACACAACGGTGCAATACTGCCACCTACTGGATATACATTTATTATTACTTTTTTAGTTTCCAGAACGCGCAGCAGTGTCAGTTAATGTCACATCCGTAGGACAGCGCGGGAAATTTGTTCCTGAATTGCAGAACATTTTACAGCTCACAGCCTGTTTAAGATTATGGAATGATACATTGGTGGCCTCATTCTTTTTGATTTAAAATGCTTCATCACTCATTAACCTAAATAAACTGAACATGCATGACTACTTTGATTAAAATCTTGAACCATGTCCCTTTAAATTGTAGATTTTCAAATGTAATATTGAGTTCTTATTCATCTTTTTGACTTTTTTAAGCAATAGTTGTTTTAAATACCTTAACACATTCGCCATTTATTTGTCATCAATCATATAGAGGTTTACATCACGTCTCGGTCGCCCCAGTCATCAAAGGATTGTGGGCTAGCAGTGCCTACACCACGCTCAAGACAATCCAGACTCTTCTCATGTGTCGTTCCACGATGGTGGAATTAAGTGCTACCAGAGCAGGGTCCATCTTCAAGAACCTCCTGAAGACCCAGCTCTTCAGAGAACATTTCTAGACTAGCTCCTACCTTCCCAACTCCTCTGTGCTCTCTTCATGCACTTCACTTTATCCTTGTGTTCTTTTCCCTCACAGTCACCTTAGAGACTAGTGTTTGACCATCTAAGTAGTTTGTTTTTAGCCTCAATGGTATCTTCTAAGTTACATTATTAATTGTAAGTTGCTTTGGATAAAAGCGTCTGCTAAATACGTCACGGTGTCTCTCCTGATCTAACTAGCCAAAAGTTCTGCTCTAGTCAGAGGGATAATTAGACTTCGTTTGCTTTCAGTGATGTCACCAGTGGGTGTTGACCTTACTGTAGACAACTGAAAAAACACCACTTCAAAATGACCCAAATTAATCACCTTTAAAGTTGCATGTTGTTTGGGGCACTTTGGGCAGAACCAGGCCAACTCTTTCCAGCCTCTGTGTTTGTTGTACTCGTCTAATTGCTCTTGCAACTCAAGGCAAAGTGCAGACAGAACAGAAAAATAGCATTGACTTTCCTCTATAACTCTTGAAGGAGGGGTGGGGGATAAAACTTGCTTTCTCCAGTCTACAAAGCTAATAAGCAACACAGAACTGCACTTTTTTTAGGGTCAGGTTGTTCTTGTTACATATCAGAAGTGATTTTTTTAGTTTAACCTCAACCAGGCAATTATCTAACAATGCAGACAGTTGTACCAATATGTTAAACTGACATTTTGAGGGCAACTGCAGTGTGCACGAACTAAAATATGCCTCTTTTCATGGTACTGATTATGAGTGTCCACCAGGTTTTGTGCTTCTTCTAGGTCTATTCTGAACTGACATATATACGCACACTCCAAAAGTGAATAAGTCTATAACTTAGCATTTACAAACATGTATGCATTTGATGATGAAGAAGAAGAAATGTGCAGGGAATGTGGATGCTGGAGGCAGGAAATACCGCCTTACATTAAAGTCTGAGTTTAGTGTTATACCCATGGGCACATTCATCATACATTACTCGCTTCGTATATAGTCGATCTCCATTACCTGTGTTCTCTTCAAACGATCCCCCACTGCTGTGGCAGATTTTCCCTACAGAGCAGAAGGTGGGAGGATAAGAAGAATAAAAAAACCTGTGCAAACCTCGTCACTTTTTTCCTCTGTTATACATTATTCTTTAGTGCTGGGGTCTTTTGTGACCTTAGCAACTTTCATAGGGTACAATGAAAGCAAACAGTGAGATGCTTCTCTTCCTCCCCTCCCTTCTGCAGAACTCTTTCATCTCTCCTTCCCACAAAGCTGATTCACCATTGGTGACCCCTGCTGCTGCTTGGTAGAAAATAGACAACAAAGTGTCTGAGAGGTAAACCAGTGGGCAGTTTCATGCTACAATTCCTCTCGGCTTCAAGTTGCCCGGACAGTGGTGAGATCTTTGTCTGAGCTTAGCTGGTAGTCCTGTAAAAGGGTTCACAGTGGTACTAAAAGGCACCCACATCTATGGTTATGAAGACTAGATAAAAGGCCTGGCGAATAGATAGCCTGAGCAGTATGAGCATGAAACACAGAAATATAAACATTGCATGTACCTTGTCACTGATATGATTCATGTCAGATACAAAGATGTAAGATTTAAATTGCTTCGATTAAATAGACAAAACATATAAATGAAAGTGAATAATCTATGGATCCAAAGGTCCTACCCACAATGTCTTGACCCCAAAGTCTTAATCAGAAAGTCTTGATCCCTGAAGTCTTAATACACAAGGTCTTGATCCCAAAGTTTTAAACACAAAGTTTGATCCCAAAGTCTTAAACACAAAGTTTGATCCCAAAGTTTTAAACACAAAGTTTGATCCCAAAGTATTAAACACAAAGTTTGATCCCAAAGTATTAAACACAAAGTTTGATCCCAAAGTATTAAACACAAAGTTTGATCCCAAAGTCTTAAACACAAAGTTTGATCCCAAAGTTTTAAACACAAAGTTTGATCCCAAAGTATTAAACACAAAGTTTGATCCCAAAGT
>SSNR01000135.1:8493-22309 GCA_006937965.1 Callopanchax toddi
TTTTAAAAATGCAGAGCAACAGAGAAACAGCTTAGCTAGCTGACCACAAAGGGGAAACAAGTTGATTTTTTGGTATTTATAGTCATGAGTATTTACCTAGTTTGGTCACTTTTATTTATCTCCTCACCTACTTCTTGCTTCACAATACCAAATAAAGACCTTCATAAGGACAAGCTAAACTCAAGCCTAATCAAGTAGTCACCAAAACTTAGCATAGTTCCCATGTGGTGACAAGCTAAAACTGAACAAGCAACTTTGCTTGGCAAATTCAGTACAAAAACGGTCAAAATAAAAAATAAAATTATTCAACTATCATCATTTTTCTAATTATACACGACTAATTTAAAAAGTTATATTTTCTCTAAACTATCTAAAGCTTTACTTTTGAGGGCAACAAGCTAATGAAAATGTTAAGCTAACATGCAATAATAGCTAAAACTTATTAGAGCTTTTCCTCAAAATACTCTCCTAAAATCTAATCTTTTATTTAGAGTAACCTTGTCAAAGTAAAATAAAAAGTTTATTAACTCGAAATAATGCTTACCTGTAAAGTTTTAATCCACCAAGGCGTCCATTTTGAGTGCTGCATTTAACTTTTAAAGTCCAGTCTTCCAGGCAAACCTTAGAGGGGAAGGGCTTTGTGCCCCTCCCATTGGTTTTACACAGCCAATCACAAGAGGGCCAGTAAAAACCCCGGGAAGTGTATGAAATGTGTATAAAAGTGCAGTTCATACACAAACTCCAGGGGCGCTGTTCTATACACACGGATACACAAAAAATCAGGTCAGGTGGTATAGAGGGACAAATAAATAAAATGAGAAAACAGGCTGGTTATACAATATTAAGTGCAAACATACAATCTATACTATGCAGTCTCTTGCATAGTCATGATCTGACCCAAAATCCAGAAGAAAATATGTTGTTTAGATATTTTAAAATGCAAATATATCTCATGTTTTAGGCGGACCTTGGCTATGTCCTCCTAATACACGTAGGTCCCCGTAGCGTCGGTACGTATTCAGGTCAAAAGTCCGCCTAAACCACATATACCAACGCACTAGCACCACTCATTATTTCAAACAATGGCCACCGTGGATGGTTCCTGTTTCTTGTCAGGTTCTGACTGTATGTAACTCCTGAGAAGAGAAGATTAAAATGAGCCTTTTTCCAACAGGTCATAAAGTTTAGCCAAACACTTCATTGAGAGAGATGGTCTGATTCATTATGAAAATGGAGCCTCTGGATCACAAACCCACCCATAAGATTGTAGTGTTTGGATGCAAATTTTATAATAATTCAACAGTTATTAAAATGAAGTCTGTGTATGTATCCAGCTGTAAATTAGGAAATTATGAGGGAAGTTAATACATTAAGATTACTTGGATCCACTTTAGAGAAATCATTTGATCTGGACTGGTTTGACAGGTCAGCAGCTCGTTTGAGCCGGTTCAGAAAGTGGATCTATCTAAAAACCACTCCAATCTCTAAAGTTTCACAGCAGTTCACATGAACATTAACATGTGAAATCAGATACTTTGTGCTCCAGGCTGCACTGATGTTAGCTGCTGCCATCATTACTGCAAATAACTCTAGCATTAAAAATAGTTTAGCAAAGAACTGGTGGTGATGGAGAATTATAAAATGTTTACAAAAATTATGTCATTAGAGTGGAGTTGGTATAAGAATGGGAAACACACTGTGTTCCCATTTTACTATAAACTCAATGTCAAATCATTGGTGATGTACTTTATAAAGAATGAAAGCCACACCAAAGTGTAGTCAGGATCAAGAATATTAAATCACAAAGACAGGCAGCAATAAGATAAGGTAATAAAATGTACTAAATATTTAAATCATAAAGCAGGAGCCAGACCATTAAGAGCTTTAACTAACATTAATATATTGGCATCAGTTCTCTAACAGACTGGGAGCCAATGAAGAGAAGCCAACTCTGGTGTTAGGCTCACATTCATAGCTATGGCTCAGTCGTGGCTTTATCAGAAACAAGTTTACATTATCTCTGCATTTCTATTCAAAAATAGACAAAAAAATCAGCATTCAAAGATGTTATACAGATGAAAAAAGATGAAAATACAGATGATTTGATTTGGTTGTAGACTGTAACAGACACTGTGTAACATATCGCTAATCAAGTTTAAATGGCCCTCTGGGAAAACAGCAAGCTTAGAATTGATCAAAAATTACAAGCACGGCAGCTAGCTCTTTTCAAAGGTGACTTCAACAATAAATCTTGCCAAATTTTTTTATTCTTTAAACTTTTCAAATAGGCTGCATGGTGGTGCAGTAAGTAGCACTGCTGCCTCACAGACAGGATGTCAGGTTTGACTCCCAGCCTGTCTGAGACTCTGTTCTCCTCGTGTGTGCGTAGGTTTTTTTCTGGTTCAAAAAATAATCATGTTTGGTCAGTTGGTAACTCTAAATCATCTCCACTGAGTGGGGCTGGTTGTATGTCTCGTTTGTCCCCATGTGACCCTGTGACCCATGTGACCCATGTGACTGGTCTGGTGACTGCTGGAGATCTGCACCAGCTCCCTGTGCAGGAAGTGGTTGTGGAAGATGAGTGAGTAAAGATGAGCAAACTATTCAAATACAAGAGTAAGATCAAATTTTCACGTTTTGACAGAAATAAATTTTTGCAACTGTGATTCAGCTCACATCAAAAACAAAAGTTTAAGGAAAAGTCATTAATTTAGAGACAGGCACACTAAGTAACTTTTTCAAGTTTTTACATATTTCCTTGAGTCAGTATGTGCTAATATGACCCTTTACAGGGTTAATAAAAAGTAACTCAGCCCCAACTGCTGCTTGTGTCCAGGATACCGCATTTGCAACTTCTGAGTATCTGGTCCGTTGTCATGAAATTTATAAACTCACGTATCTTGCAAGAAGCAGTAACGCTTAACAGCAATCCATGTTTCCACCTCAGAACCTGCTCAGGACAGACGAGCTGAAGACATCATAGATATGAGCTAAGAGATCTATTGTATCGTGTTCATCATGACGGAGCCTCAAAAGAAATAAAGAAAACCTTTATCTGATGATTGAAAACACAAGCGCACAGCGAGGAGAGGGGTCAACAGTTCATTTTTACAACGCTGATTTAAAACAGACACTAGGGGGTGCTAAAAACAAGCCAAAACTACCTAGTGTGCCTTTAAAGTTGAGAAGAACATAACTGACAAATATTCTGTAAACATTTTCCAGCAGAGCAAAGCTTCTCACAAGATGCTCCTGAACTTAACAATAAAGACAATAAACAACAAACCTTCATCTAAAATACAATATAGGCAATAAAAATATAAAAGATCCTTTCTGAGTCTTCTTACTGACTGCTCGTTTAATGACTATGTCGCTGTATTAAAAATGAATTACGCCACAGACCAGTTGTATCTCTAAATGTAAAGTATACATAAGATAGTGATGGGTTTCTTCAAATTCCCAACTTGATTATTCATATAAGTATCACAACCAGAAAAAAGGAATTCAAATGAAAAAGAAAAGTCAGCATTAAGTGTGCATTATGTGTATTTATGTTTGCTCTTCCTCAATTGCTCCTTTGATCACTGATCGGAGAACAAGAGAACCTCATCCTGGTGTGACTATTAGCTGTGGTGAAGTATAAAGACATCTTATAACACTATAGTTCAGTCCCATCTGACCAAAGACCTTCATTTCAGGTCATCCTCTCTCTGCCTCTGGTGTTTTCTTTCTAGACTGACTCTCTCTCCTCATCAATACAACCTTGGACCACTCCACTAAGGTTAAAAAAAAAACCTGATTGCATATCAGCTTTAAAGAGAAGAACTAATCCTCCATTTTCAAATCAGTAGAGAGCATCAGCACTGCTAGTGCTCCGACCAAGCAAAGGGCTGTTGTTGTTATTCTTTGATCAGACCAGCAGGAATAACAATCTATAATTCATAATGCTCAGTCTAGTCTGGGAACAGTAGGCACTCCACCTTAAATTATTGATCAAACAGAACAGATTTAATATCAATCACTGAAGCATAGGCAGAAGTGAGCAAAGTAGGAGAAATAAAGGAGTCTCGCGGGCTCTGCTAGCTCACTAATGAAAACAAAAAAGAAATACACTATGTGCTTAATACTGTGGTGTGTAAACAGGAATCCAGGCTTAGTCTGGACAGCAATTCAATGATGATACCAACTGGATCTAAAACTGCGACATTCACTACTTTTAAAATTCGGTTAACGTTATTCAACTTTCTCTGTGAATATAATGGAAACCCCTTAGAAGGCTAAATCCCAATTTACCCCTTTCCTGTGCCCTTTAGTCCCTGCCCTGTATTCTACATGTTCACAGGGAGGGGAAGTGTCCTAGTTCTCTTTGTAACATACAGGAGGGTGAAAGGGTAGGGCTGTGCAATTAATCATATTTGTCTTTCAGTTTCAACTTTGGCTCCAAATAATCCCCAAAACAGTGTAATGGGCAAAAAAATGTAAGTAATTGTTTCACTCCACATTGCAGCTTACCTTGACTTATGAATGATGTGCACCCCTCTTCCCCTCTAACAGCAAGCTGTAGGAAGAAGAAAAAACACACTTTTGCACACTTACCTCTTGGTTGGACATCTGGGCTTCCACAGCAGCTCTTCACCACTTTTGTAGCAGCACTGTCTGTCTAAGTTGACCCCCCCCAAAAAAATATGTTAAAAAATGCCACAACACACAAGATCTCACCAATCAAAGTTATTGAAAGAAGTCAAGGCTGTGTGTGTGTGTGTGTGTGTGTGTGTGTGTGTGTGTGTGTGTGTGAGAGAGATTCTTGCGCAGGGTGGCCAGGCTCAGCCTTAGGGATAGGGTAAGAAGCTCAGACATCCAGGAGGGACTCGAAGTAGAGCCACTGCTCCTCCATATCAAAACGAGCCAGTTGAGGTGGTTCAGGCATCTGGTTAGGATGCCTCCTGGACGCCTCCCTCAGGAGGTGTTTTGGGCATGTCCTGCAGACCGGAGGCCCCCGGGTCGACCCAGGACAAGCTGGAGGAAATGCATCTTCAGCTTGGCCTGTGAATGCCTGGGCGTCCCAGCTGAGGAGCTAGAGGACTTGGCCGGGGAGAGGACAGCCTGGGATGCCCTACTTGAGACGCTGCTCCCGCGACCCGGATAAGCGGAGGAAGGCAAGGCGAGATGAGATGAGGCAAGGCGAGGCATTGATTGAGTCTGAAAGATCCTGCCTGAACACCGTGTGTTTTGCTGCGGTATGAAGCCCGCAGCACCGTGATCACCTGCTGAGAAGCTGCAAGTGAGCTGAGCTGCTCTCCTCCCACCGAGCTGCAGGGAGCATGTCATGAGCTGGATGTGACTCACTCTGAGATCCTGTGTAGATACCAGATGTGCTCAAGGTGCACATCTGGTATCTACACTAGTGTACAGCGCAAGTTCTCCAAAGAGGACGCACTGGACCCTGCATCAGTGACACACAGGCAGAAGCGTCTGAGCTGCAATCGATCTCCTCAGGATGCAGAACACGATAAACTGTAACAAAAAAAAGCATGCAAAATTGCAATAAAATATCCACGAAACAGTGAGGCCACAAAAGGTTAACCGCAAAATAGTGAGGGACCAATAACAAAAGTAACTTCAGTCATCACTAAATAATGTAACTCTCCTACCTGCTGATTTAAATCAGTGCTTGTATTCTTATGCATTATATTTGGTGGAATTATTGAAACAAACATAATAAAGTATTTTCTATGCTTATATTCTCTGAAAGTTTGAGAACCTGTGCACATGTAATACAGCATATGGTCATGATAACATCACTTATGTTTAATCTAGCAATTCCAAATAAGGAGGTGGATGTAGGTGTAGGGAAAGGGTGGGGTTAACTCTAGGCAATGTGTTTAAGCCTAAGACTAAGGGAAAACATAAGAATGATTTTGAGTAATAGTTATCCACTCAGATGAAAAGACAAAAAAAAGGATGCCTTTTAAGTGTCAGAATTGTGGACTGGAAGGTTTGCCCTCTGGCTCCATGAATTGATGATGTAAACACTTTAAGTAGAGCACAATATCTGTAGCATCCTATCACTGACCAACTTTTATCTTCAAGACATCATGCTTGTGCTGGCAACTGTTTGCAGTTACTGGCTTCCTAAAACCACATGGATTTATCAAAAATATCACAGAGGATGTTAAAAAGGCTCTTTGATGACTGCTTTTGAGTTGTTATCAATGCCAGATGGATCTGTGGAAAGCAACATTGACAAAAAGGATAGTTTGAAGGTGCACCACTAATCAGGACTTGGCTACATTCACGTGAGCCCTTCTCACAAATAATCCTCATGCATCTTCGCCGCACTTCATTATCATGTGTAAAATTACAAAGGGGGTGAGGATTATCTGCCAATGATGGAGGTGGTCACAGAGCTGCACTCAACCAGCAACGCTGCTGGAACTCATTCTGTGTTGAGTTTTTGTGTATTTTTGTACTTTTGTGTATTTAAAGTGGTACATTAGGACTTCAGGAGGTTATTATATCAATATAGCCTGACCTTAGTGAAGTAACTAAGGTCTTAATTTCCTGTCTTAGACTGCAGAAAAATGTTTAGAGCAAATATTTGAATATCTCAATTCTCATTTGATGTCTAGGGAACATTTCTCATGGTGGTTTTCCAACCTTTCTCTACAGGAAATAACTTTTTTATTCCATAAAAAAATATCCAGTCACTAAAAGAAAGGATTTCTCTCTTTGGCTTCAACTTCTTTTTATATAATTTTGTTTTTTTTTGTCTGAATGGGGATATGCTATTTAATTTTTTGAAATATATGTAAAAATATCCATCTAAAACATATAAGTGGTGCAGTAATGGTTTACAAGTCAATATTCCAGCAATTATCATTTCAATCACAAAGTAAAAAATACTAAAACAGCAATATGAGTTGGCTCTACTTGAACTTTCACGCATATCTTCGTAGAAAACTAAACTGTGTCCATTAAGTATTTTAATTATATTTTTCTAATCCAGCAGGAAAAGTATTCAATAACACAAGTATAAAGATATATTTTCATCCAGTTTTATTCAAGTGTTCTCTATACTGAGACTTTGCATTGAGACATTAGTTTAGAGAATAAGTCAAAATGGTTTTAGTCCACTGAGTGAGAGAAATGTGCAGCTGGAGTTTACTGATTACATTGGGCCAGTGAGGGGCTTGCAGCTGCAGAAGCAATTGAAGACAAACACACACACATACACACACGCGCACACACACAGAGACACAGAAAAATCCCAATATGTTGCAGCTTCCGGTGTTTTACTGTCTATTGTTATATATAGTGGCACATCTCTTACAGTCCACTTTCAGCTCTCAGGGTGCAATTAGAAATAGACGTTTTCTCACACTCAGACACAGTTTGACACACATAAACTCCAGAGTTCCTGCAGTGTGAAGGGGCCCTTGCCTTCCACTTAGTACAGGAATGCAAGCAGAGCGAAAGAGAGATGAGGAGAGTGACTGGGACTTTCCCCAGGATCCCAGAGAAAGGAGGGAGAGAGGAAGCAGACAGTGGGAGCGACGGAATACAGGAACAAATACAGGAGAAAGGAAAATGGATAGGTTGTCTTGTTCATAGGCTCATTTCTGTTTCCCACAGTGGAAATGACCCAGTTATTACTGCACTCTCTTAAAGAAGGCCTTCCTTCATAAAGCATGAAAGAAAAAGTTACAAGAAATGAATGAGAAATGTTTCAGAACAGCTTTTCCTTCATTTTATTAAAAAAGCATCAACATTTTCTGAAGGTAAAGCTGCAGCTACAGAAAGTGTCAACATCTAGTCCTCTTCCTGCAGCCTTCCTCTCTCTTGTTTTCCTCTCTATCAAAGGGTGCATCTCAGAAGCTTACTGCAGTTGCCACCGGTACTGATCCCACACACAGCCACCATCACTGCCTTCCATATGGCTCAGGGAGGAAGAGTGAGTGTGTGATAGGGATCAGTTGTCTAAGTTGTGACTCAGTTTGCAGCATGTGTGTGCAGCATGAGTGAGTGTGTGTGGTCCTCCAGCTGTGGGCATTTAGGGCTTTGTGTGTGTGTGTGTGTGCGCGCGCGCGCGTACGTGCATGTGTGTGTGTGTGTGTAATTGTAGAAGACAACCTTTCTGACATACACTAACCTGCCATGTCATCTCAATCCGGGGAGGCCTCACCATCATAGAAGAAAGAAACCCTTTTGCCCTGGTGAATGTGTGTGTGCACGAGAAATTAGTGTGCCACTAAATATGTGTTTGTGTGCATAATTTTGTCGACAGGTGTGCACATTCACTATGGCTGCAGGTTATTCTGCATGGGTGTGAGCATGCAGGTTTGTCTGAACTTTCAGTCAGGGTGGTCCTCATTGCTGGAATACAGAGCAAACCACGGTAAGATATTGAATACATTTTAAGCCCCTGTTCACATTTGTTAAATATGTTCTACAAATTAACAATCTTCATTTTTCTTACATATTAAATACCTTATTTAGTGTCACAAGCCCATCCCTCCTCCTTCACCTGGGCATGTGAATAGCAAAAGTGATCCAAAACCCTTTGACCCTTGTGACACCCTGGAGGCTTTCTTTTCTTTTTAATTTATTTCTTAAGTCTGGCCTGGTTTTTAACCTTATGGTCCACTTAGATGCCTACAACAAGTCAAAGTAAGACATGGACCTGTCACAGAGAGGAAGGTACACACACACACACACACACACACACACACACACACACACACACACACACACACACTGTAAACAAGGTATGATCCACAGAGGGATCAGCTAGTAGCCGCTTCACACGTGAGATTCATTCGCAGTCTAGACAAAGGGGGGTGAATGCCTCCTGCTCTGACAGCAATTAGCATGAGCACTGAGCAGTGTTGTTTTCATTGACTGAGACAATAAAGAAAATATAGCGTTAACACACATTTATTAAGACAATAACGACACGCTTATGAGCTAAACACGGTTCTTTGATGA
Source organism: Callopanchax toddi (assembly GCA_006937965.1). NCBI lineage: Eukaryota > Metazoa > Chordata > Actinopteri > Cyprinodontiformes > Nothobranchiidae > Callopanchax > Callopanchax toddi. The sequence goes on from SSNR01000135.1 coordinate 17,479, forward strand.
CTAAAATGAGACAAGACCTCTGTGAGTTTTTGCCGGTACAACAAGACGAGACAAAAACCTTACTGTGTGGACTTGTGGAACGGAACCATGTAAACTCAGTGTCTACTTCCGAGCATCCTCTTATTGTGCCAGTGTTGAACCCTTCCATTAGTTCCGTGGCGATCACTCTGTCATTGTCTTCGTGGCGGTGTGTTTTATACCTCATCATATTTATTCAAAGAAGCTTGTGACAACCCTGCTGATTGATTCCATATTGTGTCCTTTTTAATCATCTCCACGGCGAGTCATTTGCTTTGTTTGTTTCTTTTGTTTTAATAAAAAAATTTTCACATATTCAACCCACTGATGAGCAGATGCTAAGCTAATGAGCTTTAAGTCCTGATTAGTGATTTTATTCATTAAACAGTGACATGTCTTTGTCATCATTATGGCCGAACGTTAGACCAATACTTATACTATTGACTGAATGCTTTGGTTATTGTAGTTTTGTCTGTTTTGATGTTTTTCGTTACTTTTCCTGTTCATTGCCAAACATCCTATGATACTTTTGAATAGACTTATGTGAGTGATTTTAGTTTTCAACTTATTGCCCTCAATTACTTTGTTAAAGGATTTAATACTTTTCAAACTAGAACTAGACTACAACCTTTGGGTTTTTGTCAACTAAAACTGACGGACTAAACTTAATCAGCATTGTAATCCAAACGTCTAAAGCAGGGGTTCCACAGAAAACATCAGCACTGCGCTGCATAGCGCCCGGTCTGTGATTTTGAATAGAAACTACTGTAGTCAATTAGAGTTGTCCCACGAGGAACGCCACGTCGCGTCCCAGATGCGCCGGTACACGCCACGGCGCTAAAGATATGTGACAGTTCTATTTCTAAGGCGTGGCTGGGACGCTTGTGTCATGACATTGTGGAGTACTTTATGACACAGTACAGCAATTACGACAATACACTGAACTACTAGTACTAGCACTAGTGCTGCAAAGATAAACAACCACCAATACATGGACGCGGAGCATTTCATGGTGGGATATTTACGTAATTGACCTTTTAGAAACAGTTGATTCCAATAAATAGCTCAATTACCCATAAAACATGATGATAGCTCTGACCACATACAGATCAAAATATGCACTTTGTACTTCCTGTTCTCAGTTCTCGCGAGATATTGTGACTATTGCGCGATTTTGCAAGCTGTGTTCAATGGCGCTCCCCTTCAGGAACGGATCCTGAGAGACCAGAAGACTCGCCAAAGATGCGGCACTCCCATGGTGCTGTGCTGATGTCTCCTGTGGGACCCAGGCTTAAGACTAAAACCAAAGTTGCTGCCAGAAACAGCACTGAAACTGGGCTGCCAGTGAGTACTGTGAAATGGGGGAGGGCCCTGGGGCAGCTCAAACAGCTCATTGAGATTGCTATGTATTTTTATGTCAGAACTCCTATAAGTTGCCAATAGGCTTGTCATTTGTTTCATTTAAGGGTCATCAGAAGGGTATGACTCCTCTAAATTCTCCAAATATAGCAGCAGACATGTTGGAAACACAGACTTGAAGTGGTAACATAACAGAAATAAAATGGTAAAATAAATTGCATCTTCTAAAGTTTCTTTTTACTTTAGTTTGACATTGTTGGCTAATTCAAAATAAAAAATACATAAAACTGTGTTCGCCACTGCTAGCTGAGGGATTATGTGTTTTAAAATAAAGGATGTTATGCTTCCCACAACACATGCTCATTAGTTTCTTCCCCCAAAGCCCCCACCTCACTGTCTGCAATGATGTCAGAGAGGTTTGACAAATATTACATTTATGTGGTTAACTGTTTCCACAAGACTAGTACAAATTGGTCCCAGTGCTCATTATGTTACATTCAGTTTCCTTATTGTCCATGATTCTGTGTCAAATTACAAACTCCTTCTTCAAGCTAGCTTCAGCTGAAACATTAACATGATCAAAATGGATTCTTTATTTAATTCAAAAACACATAGCTTATGTCTGTGCTGATTGTCTCCTTACTGCCTTTGCACCTTGTTTCTACCAACTGTAAATCAGTAAAGGATTTATTTTGCTATATGAAACATATGAAGTCCATGTTGATGAAATTAGTCTTTTATAAAAGTTCATCAAAATTTGGAGTTGTTTTTTTTCTACCAATGTTTCTTATCCATTATCTCCACCATTTAAAGGCATTCTATGCTATTTTTATTTGTTTTGGCACCCCCTAGTGTCAGTTTTAAATCACTGCTGTAAAAACGTTAGCACCACGTTGTCTTTGCTCAGAAATAATAATAATCTCATTATCTGATGGGTTAACCTGTGGAGAGTATAAGGTTTTATAAAAATCTCTGAAAGTGTTGTTTGTACCTTCAGGACCATAAACTGTATTCCCAGTCACGTCTTTAACTGCAGATATAGTTGTTTTTTCTTTGGTTTTTTTCAACTGGTTGGCTAGAAATCTACCTGATTTATTACTATGTTCAAAGTTTTCCATTCGAAGTCTTTGTGATAATGAGATTAATCAGTTTCTAGACAGAATAGTACTTCCTAAACTGTTAGATGGTCAAACGACAGCCCTGGACTCACCATTAACTCCAGCTGACCTCCAGGAAGCCCTTAAAACCATGCCCAATAAGAAGGCTCCAGGTCCAGATGGATTTCCAGCTGAATTCTACAAAGAATTCTGGGATACTCTAGCTCCAATCTTCTTCAGAATGATACAGGAAATAGAAGGAAATGGCAGACTACCACCAAATATGAACTCTGCCAACATTAGTCCCCTGTTAAAACCAGGTAAAGACCCTGTATTTCCTACCAGTTATCGTCCCATATCACTTTTTAATGCTGATCTCAAAATCATCTGTAAAGCCCTCGCTAGAAGATTAGAGAAGGGGACTCCCCTCATAATACATCCTGATCAGACGGGTTTCATTAAAGGAAGACACTCGTCCACAAACTCACGTAGATTACTTAGTTTAATAGATTACTCTAACAGTAAAAACATTGAAACTAATATTTTATCTCTAGATGCAGAAAAAGCTTTTGACAGAGTAAACTGGAAATTTTTATTTGCAACCCTACATAAATTTGGTTTTGGGAATTCTTTTATAAACTGGTTAAAAATCCTATACAGTTCTCCAACAGCTCGTGTCAGGACAAACGACCGGACATCAGCCAGCTTCTGTCTTCAGAGGGGGACCAGGCAGGGATGTCCACTCTCCCCCTCACTGTTTGCTATTTTTATTGAACCGCTAGCAGCAGCAATCAGGCAAAGTAAAGATATTAAAGGAATAAAATGTAAAGACATAGAACATAAAATCAGTCTTTATGCAGATGATGTATTACTGTTTCTTCAGCATTCACAATCCTCCCTCTCTCAGGTCATTGAATTGATAAACTCTTTTTCAAAAGTTTCAGATTATTCAATAAACTGGTTAAAATCTACAGTTCTTCCAATTAGTTGCTCCTTTACCAACTGTCCTAATACACAGTTGCAGTCAGGGAATATTACATACTTAGGTGTTAATACAGTATATCTCCTAGACTGGCAGATTTAACTAAACTAAACCACATCCCACTCTTAAAGAAAGTGGAAGATGATCTGGTCAGATGGAAGTCTCTACCCATATCACTCATGGGGAGAGTTGCTTCAATTAAAATGATGGTTTTACCAAGAATCAATTACCTATTTTCAATGATTCCAAATAAACCATCATCTGACTGGTTTAGATCTCTGGACTCGTCTATTTCTAAATTTCTTTGGAAGGATAAACCTCCACGTATTAGCCTGAAAACGCTACAGAAGACCAAAGATAGAGGAGGACTAGATCTACCCAACTTTTCTAATTATTTCTTAGCCAACAGGCTACAATACATCTTAAGATGGATTAAGCAGGACCCACTAGATGAGTCCTGGTTAGACGTAGAACAGACAATATGCAACAATATAGAGATTTCAGATCTACCATTTATTAGCTCAAATATTAAACGAAATGCCTGCTTTAAAAGTATTAACATCAGCTCTTCTCTGGCAGCATGGTGGGAGTATCTGAAAATGACTGAGTCTTCACTGATTCCATGCAGGCGTACACCCATCTGGAACAATCCTGACATCCTACAAAACAACAATATGATCAACTTCTCAGACTGGAGGAGTAAAGGAATCGTATACCTGGAACATATCTTTGAGGGAACTGATTTCATCCCATTTAACAGGATAGTCTCACAATATGGGGTTGACAGGAATAGATTTTTAGAATATCAGCAAATTAAATCTATAATAAAACATAAATTTAAGTTTAATAGATCAGAGCTACAAACACCATCAAGGGTATTAGATTTCCTTAATCTCAAATCTCCGAAATTACTATCTAAAATATATAGGTTACTGTCTAAATTAGATGATTCAATATCTCTTCCTATAGCTAAGTGGGAGGCGGACCTATCAGTCAGTTATGACCAAAACTTCTGGTCTCAGACGTGTTTAAAATCTTTTAGAATGACTAGAAACCCCAGTTTACAATTAATCCAATATAAAATCTTACATAGAGTTCACTATACAGGTCAACGGATGTTCAGGATGGGTTATGCACCATCTGAAATTTGCACAAGCTGCACAGACAACACTCCTGACACCTACATTCATGCACTTTGGTTTTGTCCACCTGTGCAGAGATTTTGGTCCCGGATATGTGAAGACCTGTCAAAGTGTCTGAAATGTAATATTCCAGCTTCCCCTCCAGTTTGCTTACTGGGAGATTTAGATGATGTCATCACAGAGATTAATTCAGTTCACATGGTTCTAACGGCCCTATGCATCGCTAAGAAAAC
>SSNR01000135.1:22335-191574 GCA_006937965.1 Callopanchax toddi
CCTGTATTTCCTACCAGTTATCGTCCCATATCACTTATTAATGCTGATCTCAAAATCATCTGTAAAGCCCTCGCTAGAAGATTAGAGAAGGTGACTCCCCTCATTATACATCCTGATCAGACGGGCTTCATCAAAGGAAGACACTCGTCCACAAACTCACGTAGATTACTTAGTTTAATAGATTACTCTAACAGTAAAAACATTGAAACTAATATTTTATCTCTAGATGCAGAAAAAGCTTTTGACAGAGTAAACTGGAAATTTTTATTTGCAACCCTACATAAATTTGGTTTTGGGAATTCTTTTATAAACTGGTTAAAAATCCTATACAGTTCTCCAACAGCTCGTGTCAGGACAAACGACCGGACATCAGCCAGCTTCTGTCTTCAGAGGGGGACCAGGCAGGGATGTCCACTCTCCCCCTCACTGTTTGCTATTTTTATTGAACCGCTAGCAGCAGCAATCAGGCAAAGTAAAGATATTAAAGGAATAAAATGTAAAGACATAGAACATAAAATCAGTCTTTATGCAGATGATGTATTACTGTTTCTCCAGCATTCACAATCCTCCCTCTCTCAGGTCATTGAATTGATAAACTCTTTTTCAAAAGTTTCAGATTATTCAATAAACTGGTTAAAATCTACAGTTCTTCCAATTAATTGCTCCTTTACCAACTGTCCTAATACACAGTTGCAGTCAGGGAATATTACATACTTAGGTGTTAATATCTCTCCTAGACTGGCAGATTTAACTAAACTAAACCACATCCCACTCTTAAAGAAAGTGGAAGATGATCTGGTCAGATGGAAGTCTCTACCCATATCGCTCATGGGGAGAGTTGCTTCAATTAAAATGATGGTTTTACCAAGAATCAATTACCTATTTTCAATGATTCCAAATAAACCATCATCTGACTGGTTTAGATCTCTGGACTCGTCTATTTCTAAATTTCTTTGGAAGGATAAACCTCCACGTATTAGCCTGAAAACGCTACAGAAGACCAAAGATAGAGGAGGACTAGATCTACCCAACTTTTCTAATTATTTCTTAGCCAACAGGCTACAATACATCTTAAGATGGATTAAGCAGGACCCACTAGATGAGTCCTGGTTAGACGTAGAACAGACAATATGCAACAATATAGAGATTTCAGATCTACCATTTATTAGCTCAAATATTAAACGAAATGCCTGCTTTAAAAGTATTAACATCAGCTCTTCTCTGGCAGCATGGTGGGAGTATCTGAAAATGACTGAGTCTTCACTGATTCCATGCAGGCGTACACCCATCTGGAACAATCCTGACATCCTACAAAACAACAATATGATCAACTTCTCAGACTGGAGGAGTAAAGGAATCGTATACCTGGAACATATCTTTGAGGGAACTGATTTCATCCCATTTAACAGGATAGTCTCACAATATGGGGTTGACAGGAATAGATTTTTAGAATATCAGCAAATTAAATCTATAATAAAACATAAATTTAAGTTTAATAGATCAGAGCTACAAACACCATCAAGGGTATTAGATTTCCTTAATCTCAAATCTCCGAAATTACTATCTAAAATATATAGGTTACTGTCTAAATTAGATGATTCAATATCTCTTCCTATAGCTAAGTGGGAGGCGGACCTATCAGTCAGTTATGACCAAAACTTCTGGTCTCAGACGTGTTTAAAATCTTTTAGAATGACTAGAAACCCCAGTTTACAATTAATCCAATATAAAATCTTACATAGAGTTCACTATACAGGTCAACGGATGTTCAGGATGGGTTATGCACCATCTGAAATTTGCACAAGCTGCACAGACAACACTCCTGACACCTACATTCATGCACTTTGGTTTTGTCCACCTGTGCAGAGATTTTGGTCCCGGATATGTGAAGACCTGTCAAAGTGTCTGAAATGTAATATTCCAGCTTCCCCTCCAGTTTGCTTACTGGGAGATTTAGATGATGTCATCACAGAGATTAATTCAGTTCACATGGTTCTAACGGCCCTATGCATCGCTAAGAAAACGATCCTCATATACTGGAAAAACAAAAATAAGCTGAGTTTGAACCAGTATAGAAATCTGTTGTTGGACTATATTAACCTTGAGATGACCTCTGCCTCCGCTCCTAAAAAATCTCTCTGGGCAACTCTGATCAGTTCCATCACATAGTAAGGATGGGGGGTGTCTGGGTTTTGGGCGTCTGGGGGTTGCCTGGGGCTGGGCTCGTTGGGGGGTCTGACGTAGGGCTGCGTCTCCTGCTGGGCTGGCGTTTTGGCTGCCTCGGGGTGTCCCTCTGGCGGCCGTGTCTGGGGTCTGGGGTGGTCTGCGGCAGTGGCTGCAGGTAGCTGCTGGGTGGCTGGGTCATTCCGGGGGGGTCTGGGGGTCTGGAGGCTCGGGTTCTGGGGCGGGCCGTCTCCGGGTGGGGCCTGGGGTGGTCCTGGGGGCTCGGGTTCTGCTTGGCGTGTTGCTGGCGGGGGGGCTGGTGTCTGTCCCAGTGCCTGACCCTGGCTCTGGGGCCTTTAGTTTGCTGGTGGGCCTTGATACCACCTAGCCAAATGGGGCTGGTTACATCTGCGCTGGGGGGGAAGAGTCTTGGGTCTTGGGGGGGGGGGCGCTTTGCCTAGGTGTCTAGGTCCTATGTAAGTTTGTAGTTTACTATGTGCGTGATTGAGGGAGGTATAGTTACCCTGCTGGGGTGGGGGTGGGGGACTCCGTGGGCTCCGTGGCGCTGTGTGGGGCTCCTGCCGGGAGCCTGGATGGGTGGGCCGGCGATCTCCCTGCCCTGGGTGGTCTTGGGGAACGGGGGTGCTTACTGGGGCCAGCGGGGGAGCTGGCCCCCTGGGAGGGCTTGTCCCCCCCATTCTTGCCTCCCCATCCCCGGATTTTTCCCTCCCTCTGCTCCACCACGTCACCACACACACAGGGCTTTGGGTCACGGGTACGTCATGGGTGTGGAACACCATCTCTGCAGTCCTGTGGCAGCCTGTGGCCCAATTTTATTGCACAATTTAAACACTTCCACCCCAGCCATTCTTAAATTATGCATCTAGGGTCTTTGGAGGAATTACACCCAGTAATACCCGGGGGGAGGGAGATCTAGCCAGCAAACCTCTCCTCCGGTGTCATTACCCATCTCCACACATTTAGACACTTAGGATCCAGGGCGGGGGATGGCGGGCCGCCCCCCACTCTTTTTAAAAGCATCTTACTACAACACGCATCAACACCACATTGGAGCAGGCAGGGGGAGACTTGGGGTCTTCACACACCCCTGTTCTCTGCTCGCTGCCTGGGGCCTGGAGTGGAGCGGGCCGTCTGGTCGGGGTCTGCGGTGGGGGGCTGCTCGGCTGCGGCGGGGTGCGCGGTGGTCTGCTTATCCCCACTTCAGTAAGGGAGGGACCATCATCTGGATCTCAGGGCCGGCTTCACCCTTAGGGCGCTGGTCCCTGGTCCTGAACATAGAGTGTGCATGGGGAGCGAGAGTGGGTGTATAGCGTCTATTGTGTGTCTTAGTATGTTTGCAGGAATGTGTGTGTGCACGCATGAGGGAGGGAGAGTGATTGTGTCTGTGTGTGACTGTTTTTCTGTCAGGTTTCGTGCCCCCCCTTTTCTGTGACATGCTAGACCCTCCTCGGCAGAGACTATCCTCCCTGGCTGCGCCTCGGCATTGGTGGTGCCTTTCTTTGCTGGCGTATTGGGGTGTCTTGGGGTCTGGGGCTGGGTGCTGGGGGCGTCTGCCTGCTCTTCTTCCTGTGGCTGCCTGGTGGGATCTGGGCCCCCGGGGGTGGTCGGGCCTCTGCTGGGGCTGGTTCGCTCCTGGGTCTCGGGTCTCTGGTTCCGGCTAGATCTACCCTGGATGGCCGGCTGCAGGCAGTGCCTGTGAGCTCCTAGCCGCGACCCCCCAGGGGCTCTAGCGCGGCGACTGCCGGGGGGCCCACGTGGGGTGAGCCTCTGCGCCCTCTGGGGGAGAGTTTAGTGGCTGCCCTGACGGCGATCTCCCTGGGGTGTCCGTGCCCTGGGTGGCCTCTGGACGTCTGGAGCCTGGACCTCCTCCGCGTCCTCCGTGGGCCTTGGGGACGGGTCTGTGGCTCCTCAAACTTATTATTGAATATTTCAATAGAGAAACCTTACATAAACAAGCGCGTATATACACACAAGGTGCTCACATAAAGACGGACTCAGGTGTTTTCAGACACATTGACTGGGGCTGTGGTTGACACTGAACTCTCTTGAACTGGTGTATACGTATACATTTGAAGAATATCACAACTGTTGTATATTCATATGCTGTTTGTTGCTGTTGTATCTTTTCTCCCTGTTTTGTTTGCTTGTTTGTTTGTGCTTTATTTACAGGTCTAGAAGTGGATTCTTCACGTCTCTTGTTCTTTTCTTTTTCTGTTTACTTTCTCCCCCATCCCTCTTTCTGTACCCTTCCCTTCACTTTCAGGCTCCGTGTCCAATCAACCATAACAATGTTCTAATAAAGATTTTGGGGGTTATATTCAGGAGGAGTTTTATAGCAGTGGCTGTAACCTCTCACCTGAAACAGCAACACTGTTGGGCTTGTTTTGGCACTCAGACATTATTCTGTTTGCTCCACAGCCGGACAGGACACGGGGTTAAAAAAAAAAAAGAAGAAAAAAAAAAAAAGAAAGAATAATAATGCATCAGTTTTATATAGTGCTTTTTAGGTCACTCAAAGACGCTTTACAGAGTTGCATCATTCATTCACACAGTCATTCTCACTCTGGTGGTGGTAAACTACGACAGATGTCTGTAGCCACAGCTGCCCTGGGGCAGACTGACAGAGGCGAGGCTGCCATTCTGCACCATTGGCCCTTCTGACCACCACCAACAATCACACGCAGTCACACAGGCAAGTTGGGTGAAGTGTCTTGCCCAAGGACACAACGACAATCTAACCCAGCCAGAGCTGGGGATTGAACTGGTGACCCTCCAGTTACCAGACCGGCCACTCTCCCAACTGAGCTAATGCCGCCCCTAGAGTTAGACTGCCCCTTGTTAGAAACACCTAAATCTAACTGTTGAAATGTCTCCTCAGCCTTCATTGCTTTCTACTGGAACGGTTATTTACTCATTCAAAGAAATCAGCTGTGTTCAAGCAGGGAGAGGGTGCTAGCGTAACAGCTAGCCACTTTGGGTTAGCCTAACCTTTGTAAGATACCTGACTTTGTGAGACTTCAGGGCAGCAGACCGGAGACTCAGAAGTTGCAAACTGTGTTATTCCGGATCCAAGCAGCAGATGGGGCTGAGTGACTTTTCATTAACCCTGTAAAGGGTCATATTAGCACAGACTGGCTCAAGAAAAATATTTTAAAATATGAAAAATATGTCTTTAGAGTTTGGTCATATTTGATTTTCTGCCTTTATCTTCTAGTTTGTTTGTTTTTTTTGTCTATGCTTAAACACCTTTTAGACTGTTATTTGCAAATGATGCCCATTTTTTAAAGCTAATGGTCAAATGTGTGCTATTTTGCAAGTGTTTTTAATGTTGTTGGGTTTAGTGCCAATATTATCAATATCAGAAAGCATTAAACCCGAAAGTTCTGACCTTGAAAGATCCATATCTTATAGAAACCTCATCTGGCGAATGAATGAGAAAAAGTGCGAGGCAGCAAGTCACATCTCAGCCTGCCAAAACTCACATTTCCCCTCTACAGTATAGCTGGTTTACATTAGGTCTCACACATGCATGGTGAGGCCCAAATCCACCCACTTCACATTTCACTGCCAAGGAAAGCTCAAACTGCCATACCAGACTCACCAATAAAGTGGAATTTTCTAATATAAGGGGCAGCATTAGCTCAGTTGGGAGAGTGGCCGGTCTGGTAACCGGAGGGTCACCGGTTCGATCCCCAGCTCTGGCTGGGTTAGATTGTCGTTGTGTCCTTGGGCAAAACACTTCACCCAACTTGCCTGTGTGAATGTGAGTGTGACTGTGTGTGAATGTTGGTGGTGGTCAGGAGGGCCGATGGCGCAGAATGGCAGCCTCACCTCTGTCAGTCTGCCCCAGGGCAGCTGTGGCTACAGACGCCTGTTGGAGTTTACCACCACCAGTGAAAATGACTGTGTGAATGAATAGTGCAACTCTGTAAAGCGTCTTTGAGTGACCTGAAAAGCGCTATATAAAACTGATGCATTATTATAACTTTTCTATCTTTAACATGGAAAAGAACTAAAAATGTTATTCAGTGCTGAGGAATAAATTCAAGAGGGGGAATAATGAATAAAAGTGTATCCAAATATAAAAATATTTGAAAACAGAAAATTTGGAGGTAGTAAATTTAGTGCAGTTTACTTATTTATAGGGTGATGCTAAATACAATTCCAAAAACTTTAAAATCAAACTTAACACTGTTTTCTATACAAACATCCTCCACGTCAAGAGGATCCAGCTGAGGTTGTTCAGGCATTTGGTCAGGATGCCTCTTGGATCACTCCTGGAAAGGTGCCTCAGGCTTTAAACTTAGCCAAACCCAAGGACACCCTCACTTTAAAAAGAACCAGCATATTACCAAGAATCAGCTTAGAGGGATCTTGTACTGTAATCTGCATGTGTTGCTTTTACAGTGCTGATACCAACAGTTTATGGATTTCTCCTTGGCCCGTGCTCCATATTTCAACAAGTTTCTCATAAAAACAATCAGCTTGAAAAACACATCATTCTTGGTAAAGGTGGTAAAAAAATTTAAATATTTAAAGACTTTGCACTTTGTTCTGTTTTAAAAAGCCTTTTTCCTCCACTTTTATCCTTTGATTGCACATGTGCAAGGTTAATGACGGCTATCAGTGAACCCTCACTGTGAGCTCAGTGCAACAACATGACTCAATGGAAACGATAACAGGCTTGACTGTTTGAAGGGGGGGGGGGGTACAATATGTTCCTTACATCCTCCGTTTTAGGACATTTTATTCCTCCATCCAGGATTTGACTCCCCTCTAATGCTTCTGCCTTTACTTATAAAAGTATTTGCCATACATTAAGCAATACCTACCGTTTTAACAAAAGACACACACACTGGTTATGACTGCAGCTAATTAAGATGGTGGCATTTCTGTCTTTTTCTGTTTCTTTTTCATCCCATATGGATCCGTTTAAACTCACTCTGGTTTGGCCCACTTTCAGAACGTCACAGGACATTTATCTTTATTCCCCCTTACCTTACAAAGAAATGGCTTTGACAGATGTGCTCTATGCACTCACTCATTTACTTTTTTCTCTAGGATTTTTTGGCCTGTCTTGTTCTCTGCCTGCATACACTTATATAGAGCTTTCCATCTGAAGAACGTGTCCTTTCACAACGTTTTCCCAATAGTTCACCTTCTATCTTCTTCAGTTACTCTTCTAATCAAAAATTTAAACACGGATAAAGAAATCAAACTTATTAACTCATTTGTTTGCATTTAAAAACTTGTGCACAGCAGTAATAGCTTGAAAGCTTTAGTCAAATGCAATGCCAGTGCTAAAAGAAAAGTGAAAATATTTATAAAGGTCTATTTTTGCTTCAGTCTCTGCCAGCAGGTAGTGACTCAACCAGCAGCTGGTTCATGAAAGCTTTTTGTTGACAGCACCTTTGACTCACAGAAAGTTTCTTCTTTTTTTGCACTCAGTGGAAGACGCTGCATAAATTTATTGAAACAAGTGCATTGGTTGCATCAACAGAAAACTCAAAAATAGAAAATCAGTATTTGATCATCAGAAAACAGCACACAACAAATGCACCATTGCAAAGTTCTTCTTTTCACTCGTTTAATTAGATAATTCTGAGATTCACATCAGCGCATAATCTGCATTTAAACAAAAACATTTGATATGTTTAGTAACCAGGATAAAAGACGCTGGTTTTTAACCATTAAATGGTTTTGGCTCTGTTTTTGATTTAACATATTTTTGTTAGATTATTTATGTAAGACACAGGAGACTCATATCTCCTTTTCTAACCATTTTCATATATTTGATAAATATGGATAGGCAGGACTTTCAAGGACTGTGGCTTTAAAAATACAACATGTCATCATCTAAAAACATAATCTTTAGAATTCGCTTTCAAACAATCACCACAGACACAACACGAATGTATGCTGATGATTGTTGATGGATTATAGGAATGAATTTATGAGTCAGTTTAGCTATGCTTGTTGTAATCTGATTCAGGTTAAAGCCTAATCACTTTTTATAAGAGCCTAACTATGCAAACTGAAAACTGAGTAAATACTTTGTTGCAAACAAAAAAGTGAATTTAAAAATGTAGACAATGAAAAGTGTTGGAAGTAAGAGCAGACACCTACTGACTGTCTTCAGGGAATTCAAGAAGAAAGAGCAAAGCGAGCCAGGGAAACAGTTTTAGAATCGTGTACAGCTGCCAACTAAATGCTTCGTGATGATTTCTCTGCACTGTAGGTTATGTACTCCAGTCATTTTTTCTCCAGCAGCTACAGTACGTCCCTTGCTGCTTTTATTTTATCTTTTCTAAAAGATGTGCAAGAAATCACACAACTCAGAAGAGCATCTGTGTTAGGTCTCTAAAGTTTGCCAATATTTGACCTTGATCATCGTCTAGACAAGCTGAGACAGAAACAAAACCTGAGTGCTGCTCTTGAGCTGACTGTATTGGATCCAATGACCCCGCCTGCCTTCACACCACTTATATAAGGAAGGATTACACAAGTTTAAAAAATACACCAAGGATCTGACAAATATAGCTCAGCAAATCTCTGTGTGTTTGATCAAGCGAGTGAGCTACAGTACGTGCGAATGGAGCAATGTTTGAAAGGAAGAATGTGCATGAGTCTGTAAGTCATAGATGGATGGAGGCAGACAGAAAGCGACTGAGGAGAAGGAAAAGAAGAGGGTGCATATATTCTCTGTGGTTTCGAAGGAAAGGGGGCAATTCATCACCTCGGCGTGGCTTCGACGTGTAAACTATTTGGGCTGTTGGAAATTTACATTTTATACAACTACTTTGGCAGAGCTGTTCCAATAAAAGCCATGGCAGTCGACTTATTTTAGAGTGAGAACAGAAAAGGGGAACTGGGAGGAAGAGCAGGGAGATGAAGAGGAGGAGGAGGAGGTTGGACTCAAACAGCAGACGGACTGCTGGAGCTGCTTCCACACTTCAACGGCTTTAGTGACAGGGAAGCTGCTCAACTCAGCACCGTCAGCAATTTTGCTCGTGTGTGTGTGTGTGTGTGTGTGTGTGTGTGTGTGTGTGTGTGTGTGTGTGTGTGTGTGTGTGTGTGTGTGTGTGTGTGTGTGTGTGTGTTTATCTACAGGGAATGAAGACTCCTCATGTTGTTGTTCCATAAAGCAAGGACACTTTGTTACATGGGTGCTCAGGATAAGCTGCTTTACAAACCTGCATTGACACATGATCTTGCCATCTCATGGTGACCTTATTCACAGCCTTGTTAATGGCCTTTTTATTCAATTAAATTAAACATTTTCATTCTGCTTGATCAGATATTGTTTTAAATATTTTTTCATGTTGGCTTGCTGAATAATTTACTTTCTGTCTGTAAAAACCTCATAACTACACTTGATTAATATTTCTTTCTAGCCTATCTATTTCAGGTTTAATATTCTCAGTGCATTTCACTTACTGAAAACTCAATTACTGATATAATATGATACTTGTGTTTCTGATTCTAGTTCTGTTAAAGATGCCCTAACAGACAGATGCGTCCACAAATTATGTTTTTCTGCATTTAAGGAGAAATTAGAAAATATTTTAACTTGACCAATGTGTTGATCTTTAGGTCATGATAATCTTGCACTCTAGTAAATCTAATACAGAACAGCAGGCTGCAAACAAGATGTGTTTTCCTTTCCTAACCAAGCGGCTTTGAGTGTCAGGTGGAAGTTCAAGCAGTCTGTTGTGTGCAGTTTAACTTTCACTCACAGAGACCAAAGGATTTATGCACTGGGACATAAATTTGTGGAGGCAAATTTCAAGAATTTTTTTTTTACATTTCATACAAAGTAGATCATGCGTCTGAAAATTTTCGTCTGCTTAACCGAGGACAGGTTTTTAAGACAAAAGAGGTAGGCCCTGATTTTCTTCCTCACAGTGACACTGTTTAGTTCCACGTGGGGATCACAAGGTGCTCTCAGGTCAGAGATGATGTCTAATCCCTTTGGTGAGTTCTAGCTCTGCCTCAGAGTCTCTTGCCAGTAGGATGTGTGTTGAAAACCTGCAGATGAAGGTGACCAGGAAGCATCCAAATCAGCTGTCTCCTTTCAGTCCAGAGGAGCATCAGCTTTACTCTGAGCTGCCCTGGATGACAGAGCTCTTCTTATCTCTAGGTTTGAGTCCAGTCATTCTGCAGAGGAAACTCATTTCTGTCGCTTGTATCTATGATCTTAATCTTTTGGTCATTATCTAAACCTCATGACCAGATGAGGGTTGGAACAATGACGGAATAGTTAATTGAACTGAGCTTATAATAAACTGGAGCAACTCACTTATTACTACAGACAAAGCCTAGATTCATCTCTTGCTCCATCCTAACATCACTTACAAACAAGACACAAACACACCTGATCTCCTCCACTTGTGGTAGAAACTTCATGTGCAACAGGCAGCAATGTGACCCCGAGGTTCCTAAATCAGACATCCCTCTCCATGGCCACACTTGAAATTCTGTCTATGAGCACCGCATACAAGATCAGAGACCATCTGGACAAGTAACCAGACAGCCATCATGACCTCTATCAGAAACAAGTTTGAACCGTTGAAAGATTCCTTCTGTAGTCACTACAACTACAGCAGTTGATGTCTGTGTTTACCAACTGTCAGACTTGTATGCAGGTCAATTCAATTAAGTTCAGTTCAGTTTGTTTCTACAGCTCCAGCTGACAATGCAGGTCATCTCAAAGTGCTTTACAAAGCAACAAATCTAAATCATAAAGTCCTGATTCAGACCAACTGATTGCATTAATTCAGTTATAATAAAATTTGATTAATTATAGAATGCCAGTAGGTCAAATTTTCCCTATATAAAGGAAGCAGCAAATTAGATTGAATTGTTACTTCAATACAACCCCCCATTCTAGGCAAGCCCAGTATGAGGGCGACGGTGAGAAGAAAAACTTCCTTTTAACAGGAAGGAACCTCCAGCAGAACCAGGCTCAGCCTGGGTCTGAGAGGACAGGAAAGAGACAAACACGCAAGGACTGGGCTAGTTGTCATTTCTACAACAGAGAAAACAAAGTTAGTGTCAACACTAACAGGAAATATGAACATGGAGAGTAGAGAGACTAAAACCAGCAGAGAGGAAATTACAACAGCTCTAAATCTGGACTGCTCGTCATCCCAGCCAAACCAACAATACATCACAATATCTCAATCCACACTGATTCTCTTTCTCTTAATACTTCAAAGGTAGCTTAAAATGTGAGTGTTGTGATTAATGACTGGCTGAACTTTAAAGATTTTGTTGCTTCCAGATCATGAGCCTTAGAGATAGAGTGAGGAGCTCGGACATCTGGGAGGGACTCGGAGTTGAACCGCTGCTCCTCCAACTTGAGAGGAGCCTGTTGAGGTTCAGACATCTGGTCAGGATGCCCCCTGGAAGCCACCCTGGGGAGGTGTGTTATGTCTCATCAGCAAGAGGCCCCCAGGTCAACCTAGAACAAGTTGGAGGATGTACATCTCTAGGCTGGCCAGGGAAAACCTGGGGGCCCCACTGGAGCTTTGCATTGTTTAACATATGAAAGATCAGACCATACCTGACACAATACACCACCCAACTCCTGGTGCAGTCTAGTCATCTGCCTCAACCACTGCAATGCCCTTCTAACTGGTGATCCAGCCTGGACTGTGAAACCTCGACAAATGGTCCAGAATGCAGCAGTATGTTTGGTCTTCAATCAGCCTAAAAGAACATGCCACCCCTCTTAGCTGCCCACATTAAATTCAAGTTGCAAACACTAGCATACAAAGTCCTGAATGGAACAACTCCCATCTACTTGAATTCTCTTGCAAAGGCTTACGTCACAGCTCAGTCACTCCGGTCATCAAAGGATTGTCGGTTAGCAGTGCCTAAACCACGCTCAGGACAATTAACGATGGTGGAATGACCTACCAAGTGCTACCAGAGCAGGGGCTTCCCTGTCTGTCTTCAAGAAACTCCTGACGACCCAGCTCTTCAGAGAACATCTTCTAGACTGGCACATACCCTGCACCTCCCATCTCCTACTCTACTGTACTCTGTGCACTTCCCTCTATGCTTGTATTATCACTGCCACCTCTGGCAGAGCCTGACCAGTGTTTTTCCCTCTAAGTAGTTTGTTGTTTGCATCAATGGTAACTTCTTGGTTACATTATCATTTGTAAGTTTTGGATACAAGCATCTGCTAAATACATAAACATAAACTTTTTAAGGTGGATTCAAATCCTGAATGCCAATGATGGTTTTTTATTTTAAATTCCTAATTTTTCATATATACAAACAAATACCATCAAAACCCAACAATGTCTCAATCTCATGCTGACTATTCATAAAACAACTGCAAACACATCATAAAAGAACATTTGTGTGCATCAGGAGGTTATGTTAAGCTGAGACAAACTTGAGTCAGAACTGTTCTGCAGTGTTGTGGCTCGGTGGCACCCTGCAGTAAAGTGCACCCATCCCTGGCTGGCACACAGGACACCCATTCACTCTGTGACAGGGTGACACACCACATGATTTATGACGGGTAATTATGGTTATGGAGGTGACATCATATCCTATTCTCTGGCTCCCGCATGTATCCACGCTGCGTATATGTGTGCCCGTGCATGTGTGTGAGTGTGAGTGTGTGAGTTCTCGTGTGCGTTCCTGACTAATTAGTTCTGCTGTCTGGATCCAGCAGCGACTGTCTTTGTTTTTCTAGAGAACGGAAGACAAGGCATGTCACAACAGCATATCTCACAGTTCCTCCAGACGGAGTGCGGTGCACACGCGTGCACATAGGCACACACTTACACACGTGGGCTCACAGGAGATCACCTCTACATCACTGTAATTTTTTTTGTTCCAAATTGGAACAGTTTGCACAGTCTGATCCAAACAGGTCTGACTTGTTTCTCTTCAGGACCAAAAGTCGGAAGTGAACAAGGACAACGATCACTCACATTTCCTGACAGAGTTAACCATCAGTTTACCACGGTCTGAAACTGGCAGCGAGGAGAAGCATACAATTAGAAATCATTACTCTGCACCTAACTGCTGCTGACAGGCATGGGCACGACAAATGGGAAAATGGAAAGATTATAACACAATTTCTCTCTTCTGCACACATGCTAATTCACTTGCCAGCTCTAAATAAATGCATTCATTTAAACCTGATTTGACAAAGCATGCCTACGCCTTGGATTGAAGCCACAGAGGCTGTGGAGAACTCATTTTTACATACACATGTGTACATCGCTGCAGACGGCAGCCTTATTAAAAAAGTGCCATTAAAGTTTTTAACTATATGATTTATATGTTGGAATTTAAATTGCTCTTTGAGTGTGAAATAATCACTTTCCTAAAATTTCAATCTTTGTCATGAAGGGGGCTGCATGGTGGCGCAGTTGTTAGTACTGCTGCCTCACACCAAGGAGGTCATGGGTTCACTTCCCTGGCTTGGCGGCTCTTTGTGTGGAGTTTGCATGTTGCCCCCATGCATGCATGGGTTCTCTCTGGGTACTCCAGCTTCCTCCCACAGACCAAAAACATGACTGTTAGGTTAATTGATAACTATACATTTCCCCTAGGTGTGAGTGGGTGTGTGGCTGGTTGTTAGTCTTGTTTGTCTTTATGTGACCCTGCGATGGACTGGTGACCTGTCCAGGGTGTCCCCCACCTCTCGCCCCCTGACCACCAGAGTTAGGCACCAGCTCCCCGTGACCCTCTGTGGAGGATGAAGTGGCTTCAGAAAATGAATGGATGCATGTCATGAATGGGTTCTGGTTGAATGCATATCATGATTTAATAATTCACAAAAACCTTTAGATGCCAGTTTTCATTGCATACAACTTATTTAAAGATACACTATCATTAGAAATTAAAAAAATCTAATTTGACTTTGATTATTATCAGTCCTATCAGCTCATCATCTCAATATTCAGTGAGAAGATTGATTTTGGTGCATTATTTCTTTTTATGTAATGTCAGATTGAACAAAAAAGTCACCTTAGACTTGTTAAATAATTTGTACCATAAACATCTAAAATAAACAGTTTCAAGTCATTTTAAAGCCATACTCAGTAGCCAGGTAAACAATGTAGCTTTTAACGTTTTTTTAAAGCCTCTTAACAACATTCCAACATAGTATAGCCATAAATATATTGTGGAGATTGAAAAAACCTGAAAGAAATCAATAAAGTAGTTGTCCTCAGTTCTCTAACAATCCAGCTGTCTGTCTGCCGCACTTCCTCATTGCTTGGATTGGCATTAATCCGCCCGGACACATTTTGGGGCAGAACATCCCGGAAGTGAAAGAAGTAGAACAGAGAGCTTAGTGCTTCCATTTAAAGATGAAAATACCAGAGTCCCCCCCCAAAAAAACACCTTTTCAGCTAGCAGAAAATTAAAATCGTTTGGAGGTGAAAAGAGGAAAAACTGGGGGAACATTTCTGCGGCTGGAGTTAGACTCTGCTTTGTCACCTTTGCAAAACGGGGTCCTATGTCGGCGGGAGGCTGGCGTATGGATTTTACCCGACAGGAGGGGTGAGTTCACCGAGACGTGTTTCTGTAAAATAGCAAGCGAGACCTCGTTTGTTTGCCTGGCTACTGAGAATGGCTTTAACATTTATATTAAAAGAAAGGATCAAGAAATGTGTTTCTAATGGATGCATAAGGCACAAATTGAGTCCTTCAACATAGCAAAAACATCTCCCACAGTCAAAAGACAATGGAAATAGAACAACATTAAAAAATGCAAAATATTTTAAAAACATGCTACCTTGTCAATTTCCACTCAAGGGAACTATTGCAGCAAAACAAGCTTCCATAAATGCACAAATTTTGTTAACAAGGTTAAATTCTTTAATTATTTTTATTTACAAACATTTTCCCAACATATTTCCAATCTTGATGGACCAGTTTTATGATGTTTAGGATGTGTGGACGCCTGCACGGGTCTCTTAGTGCAGCTCATGTGCATAGTCCTCTTAATGAGCCAATCTGGAGGAAACAAAATAATCATAACTAAAGGAAGAGCATTATACTGGCTGAGTCAGTCACAATAATGAGGATAAAGTTTTTTTTTCTCCCTTTTTGACATTGAGTAGACTCATTCCAGTGTTTACTGAAAAGCATGGCCATAGCCACAGGGGCCTCATTTAGGAACGGGCTTCAAAAGTCCACATTTGAACTTTAATCTGCTATTAAAATACAGCAGTGGAAATTCAAAACAACCTTTGTTTCTGTGAAGTCACCACAGATCAGCTGTAAATGTTCTGTAAAACACATGTGTACCACGCTGCTCCCTGACCCTAGCGATATCTTAACAAAAGAGACCTTTTGAACTTTTTGACCTTTGACTTCAACACAAAAACTTAAAAACAACAAGCAAGGAAAGTTTTACACTGCATGCATTTGTCTGAATATCAATCCTGTCATGGGTGCTGCCCCTCCTTTCCTTCAGCTGATTTCCTGAAGTGGTTCCTGGTGTGCTTGAATCAGTGGCAGCTGCAGCTCATCATCCACCTCCTCCAGTCAAGCCTGACTCAACCTTCAGACTGTGCCAGATCTTAGCTCTCTGTGTTACAGTTAGTCCTGGCCTCACATTCTAAGCTTTAAAATTCCAAATTCAAGAACCTTGCTTTGTTTAAAAACTTCTGTTTGTTTTTGGAGATTTCTCACTTCCTGATCCTGTTGACAGCTGCTGCATCAAGCCTCAACTCAGCATCTGCCTCTGAGGAACCTGTAGGAACCTGTAGTTTTATTAATTTTATTTGTTTTATCATGTTTGATTCTGTTTTCTGTGAAGCACTTTATGATTTTTTCTGTGAAAGGTGCTATATAAATAAACTTTACTTACTTACTTACTTACTTACTTACTGTACCCCTCTCCTCCGGGATCAGCCCCTGCTTCTGCCAAAACCATCTGCATCTGCTTCTGGGTCTGAACCTAACCTGTGACAAATTCAAGATCACAAAAATATCATGTAGTCATCAGCTGGATGGAGGGCGTTCCTGAGACTTTGCTCTTCTGCTGCTCCAGCACCACACTTTGACTCTTTCAAAGCTCACATTAAGATTTGCAATTTGGTGAACGGCACAACAGCTGAGCAATTACTGGTCTGTGTGACACTGCTGTATTTGAAGTGGTGCTCCCATGCAACCGCAAAGAGCAAGCTAAGCATTTTGAAAAACACACTAAACCTCTGATTGTTTTACTGACACATAATACAGCTGTCTGATCATACAGGAAAAAGGAATTTGTTTCATTTGTGTAGGTTTGAGTGAGGGAAAGGGAGAAGTCTCAGAACGGGGAAATTTTAGAGTCGAACAATAAAACCTGGTGGATTTATGGAAGACGGACTTGTGACAGAAACTGCATTCTCATAATCCCCCACAGATGGATAGCTAAACAGTGATCTCAGTTGAGTCTGTTTTGAAATTCTGCCATCATCCCTCGAATAGCGGGAGGACATCTCTTAAAGCCTGCCAGAGGATTTTCTTCATGAAGACCTTGCAGGTAGTTCAGAGCTTCAAAAGCAATTCTTCAGTTTAATAATCAAAAGCATCTTTTTTTTCTTTCGTTCCTGTCTGCCTGGGCTCTAAGCTCCACTGCATTGCTGCGCGGCAGGGCGCCGGCTGAAGGAAAGGACAAGACAGATTGTCATCAAGACTCCTATTGCTGCATTTCATGGAAAAACTTTCATGTGACAGACAGCACTGATCCACTGAGAGCAAACCACAGCACCTGAACAGGAGTTGAGGTTTGTTTCTCTGCCTCCATCTGGTATTGACACCCTTCCAAATACCTGAGACCCCTGTGGAGCTGTAATCCCACTACTGGAGATTTTTAGCATGTCCTATTTAATTCTAGTCTGCTGGCGCACTGTCTTGCCTCCAAGTTAGTCTGAATTCTGTCTCCTATAAGATATAATTTGCAGCTTATCCTGCGGCGTGCAAATGACAGCTTTGTAACAGCAAAATTGAAAAAGTTAGCATGTTTGTGCAAGTAACTTTCTCAAAATTGTTTGATCAAGCATTTCATAGAATAAAGTAAAAAAAGCTTGACTTTATTAATGAAGCATTACGTGATGGTAAAATGGAATCTGTGGAAATGATGTGCTTGCATCATGGAAATAATGCTGAGAGAGATTAGCAGCTTTGCGGTACCAGGGATTCTCAGGCTCAATAAAAAAAAACATTTTTTTCCATTAAATTTGCTCTATGGAGGGGGCTGAGAAAATAAATTTTTCATGTGTTCTCACTGACGCTGAATGTGGTGAATATTAAGATTTGGTGGAATTATTTTTTAACAACCTAACTGAAATAAAGAATTCTAGTTGAATGTATTTAGAATCAATAGCTTCCTAATTTTTTTTAAAGATGTGGTTTACTCTACTTTTTTTAACCATCTAAAGATAGATGGCCATGCTGGAAATTGGACCTGGGACTCCCACGTGAAAGGTGGCTAAGTTATAGGGTTTTTTCAGTCTTTCAACAAAAATACATTAAGAACAGGATTAGATTAGGAGCTACTGGCGTTAAGAGCAGAAGCAGAAGTTGCCTGTCTGTTTAGTACTGGCACTTCCATGTCACGTTCTATGTAATCCTGCACGCTGACAGTGCGAAGACTGCCCCCATACCCCTGAAATGCGCGTGATTGTGCCACATTACTGGCACAGTCTATGATTGACCAAAGGCTCTCAGATGCCGGCTCAGCTTTGCGGCAAATTGGTGGCATTGTTTTATGAAAGAGGCTTGTGACAACCTACTGCTTTCACAGTAGCAAAATGATTGTATATGTTCAGCTCTCTGCCTTTAAAATCTTGTTCTATGTGCTCCATGACAAGCTGTCGTTGTGTAATAAAATCCACCGCAAATCAGTGCAGCTCCATGGTGCCCGGCCCGTGGAATCTCCACAGAGTGTCATGTGGCCCTTCCTGGTTTGTAATTGAATAACGTGTTTGTTTGTGTTGATATGATGCATTTGGTATTTGCTGGACATGGTGTTGCACATGGGTAAACATTTCTACTTCTATCCAAAGCCTCCTGAAGTCTTCTGCTTCAATCCAACAATTTATGGTTCATTTGCAAGTTGCGCTGTCATCACCTTGTAAAAGAGAAGAAGTCCTCGACGCATCCACACAACCCATATCTCTTAAGTTTGATTGTATTTTCATAAATTTGAACATTTAACCTGCTAACTGAAGTTTTTGGAGTCAGAGATGAGTTTTTACAATGTTTTTGAGCAACTGCACAATTCAACCTCAGAGTGAACTTTCTGAGACTTTCACTCCTGATTAAATGGAAGGCTGTTTAAATATTTTAAACTTGTAAATGATCTTTCTCACTGAATGATGGACTTCAAATCTTTGGGAAATAAATGTTACCCTTCTTAGATTGAAGGGCTGGAACAAAAGCTTTTCTAATGTTAGTTCTAATGTACTTCCTTCATGGCATTGTTTGAACACACACCTGTGACCTGTATGCTTCAGACCAGATAACCTTCAACACTTTTATAAAGGTGACTACATTGATGTTGATCAGTTTGATCATTTTTGTCATGTACTGAGACATAAATCCCTAGAACTGGAAGAGGGTTGACTCTAAATTCTGTTGATTGTCTCAATTATGGCTTAATTCTCTCCACAAACAAAACTTGTAAAAAAAAGCCACTGTGGATGATAAACTGGCTAAAATTAGCCTCATATTTGACATTCCACTGTTTTCATAAGGATTCAGTGTCAACGACCAATGTGGGTCTTTCTTTAAATTCTGAATGAGATCATCATTGGTATCCAGTTAGACTAGTGTTTTGCCCATATGAACCTAGAGAACCAATGAATGAATGGATGGATTTATTTTGATTTGTTACATTAAAACAGTGATGTCATTGTACAGTTAGAAGTTTTATATTGGAATAGATTGAAGCCGATGCTTATTTTGTCCATCCCATATCCTCATGATGAATAGATACAATAAGATTTAAAAAATAGAAACAAAATACAAAATATGAGGAAAACATAAAATAAAATATAAAAAAGCTAAACAATATTAAAATGAACTAAATAGGGTCCAATGTGAGACCAATAGGAGCACCATTAGTCCTACATCAATATTCCATAATACACACATACAGTAGGTCACATGAGCACATGACTGGATGATATGAACTTCTGAAAAAGATCTAAAACAAATATCTTCTGTATATTTTCATGTCTTTTTCCTGCTTTCAGATTACTTTGGGATGCACATAGAACATCACACAAAAGAACAGCTTTCTCTTCTTGACCTGTTCTTTCCATAATTATTTTTCACACAAGCTTTTTGATGCATGAGGTGAGCAGAAGGCAGTTGTTGCCTTCTGAAAACATTAAGTTCACGACACTTTGTCTAGGTGGGTGCACGGAGAGAAGAAGTCGTGAGTGCAGTGGAAAAGCAGCAGGCCCTCACGATTAATGCTTACGAATGCAGTGGGACAGACGAGAGACAGTATCACTCCTCCTACATCCAGAATCGGGCCTCAGTGTGTATTCAGACATCGTGGCTCACTGTACTGCACAGAGGACTCATTGTTCTAAAACAGTTTGGTATAACAGAGGACTTCTGAGTCATAAGTGGTAGGTGTTGTACTGTAGTATGCTTGAAAAGATCAACACATTCTCACTCCCTACTCGTCAACATATTGACGCATGGTCAGTGTCCCTCCAAGTCGCATTTCAACGAGCGGGGTACCCCCCTCCCATCCAAAAATGACGTTCAGGGTTCTCTCATTGAATCTTATAGAGCTCCCTGAAAGTCTGTATTTGCCGACTTGAGAAGGTGGAGGAGGAGCCTGTTCCATCTTTTTGGAACGTTTTATAAAATGTACTGCGATCTTTTACAGCTGATTTATCCTACATTTTTTTTTTTTTTACCGTTTTGCTATTTGGACTTCAGCTTTAACTTAATTTGTGCCACTTTTCTGAACAAATGTGTTGATTTTAGCATCCGGTTTGGACCAAGCTCCTTATTTATGTTTATTTTTAACAACGGAAAATTACTATTTTAATATCGAAGAAACGTGCGGGGATTTGACTTTACATTACGAGAAATTTATTTTTTTCAATAAAGTTTTACTGCGGTTTTTTCATCACAACCGATGACGTCATCACATGCGACCTCCTGTTACCTTCAACAGGTAAGCAAAACCTTGAATTTGTAGATCGTTTTTATACTTAAAACACACGTTTCAGCTCTCAAAGCTGCTGCTGGTAGTTTTAGGAGTTAATGGTAGCAGGTCTGTGGAACAGTGAGTGATTTAGGACATTTATAAATACATAATTTAACCTATATTGACAGAAAAGGTGCAATAAGTTAGCTAATTAGCCTCTGTTAGCCAATCGCGTTCAGCAAGGTTTTGGAAGGTTATGGATCCCTGGTTTTCACACTGAAAAGAAAAACAACTTTAACATCAGGTTAGGGAATCCTAGTGCACTTTTATGATATGAAAACACAGCTTATCCAGATGTAATTTGAATTTCTTTTTGGTTGTTGTGAAGGCTGAAGTGCTCTACTGTCGATCAATTCTTCTTTCTCAGATCAATAAGTGTTTTTAAAAGCACCTGTGATCACCAGCTGAAAGCAACACAGACAAGGAATTTTTAATGAGGTCTTTGAGTCACTTTTTAGGGATGAATTGTTCTCACATAATATTAATGCTACAAATAAGAAGTTAAACTACTGAATATTTTAATACTTCTATGTAAGACACACCCAGAAACTTATATACATCAGTGGTGGGACTCGATCAAAAAAATTTATAAAATTAATTACAACTTTGGAATGAATTAATTGCATTTTAAAATAAGAACATTTGACCCCAACAGCCATTTGTTTTAACAGTAGAAAAACAAAGAAACAAACAAAAAAATCCCTGGCTACAATTGGACAGACATAAAAGTACACTACTTTGTTTTATTTATTATATTAAGCACATTTTCAGAAGGGTATTGTTTTTAAATAATAATAATGATAAAATATTTCCACTGTGTAAATATCTTAATCCTGATGCTTCTGTTTTACAGTTGATTTGACAACCTGAACTCAGTCATCATGTGTTGTTAAGGGACAGTATGAGCTGAACTTTAACTTCTTCAATCAGCCAAAAAGACATGAGTCTAAATATTCTTGGCTTCAGTTGAAATAGTTCACATTGTTTCCATTAACAAGTGCAGACCAAGGAAAACAACTGTAACCAGACAGAACTCAAGAGTTTCCCCTAAACTGTATAAAACCAGCTAAATGTCAAAGTAATGCTGACTGGACGCCATCAGCTGGAGCTCTAGAGGTGGAGTCATAGTTGGTCTCACACAGGCTGTGTTCAGGGGTAGGACACTTCTGAGGACGTGGACTTGCTGGTCTACCTAGGTTGGGTCCTTGCTCGACCGCTAAGACCGGAAATAAGCGGCTCTGAATTCAGACGGTCTAGCCTCATACTTATCCCCGCCCCTCAGTCCAGTTGCTTAGCAAATCGTGACAGCGCCGACAGACAGGCTAAAGCTAATGGATCTAAAGAAACACTTGAAGCTCTTTTATGGTGACTTATTTCCTAAATTTCCATTTAAAACATTCAAGCTAGCTTACATTGATTTCTTGTCTTACATGAAAAATAAAACATTCAACCTCTTTTGTGGAGATTTTATTATTAAACTTCATATAAAGATAAGCAAAAGATTCCTAAACACAAGCTTTTTATAATGTTTTGAAAAACTGACATTTAAAACTGGACTGCTCTCTGGTTTTTTTCTGCTACTGCTGCTAAATTGATGAACCAGTAGAATCCAACGGCTGGCACGCAAAGCATCCTGGGATAGCCTTGGCCAGCGAGGATACACCAGACCCATCCTCAAAATTGGGGTGGCGCGAGGACGCATTTGAGGACGCATGGATGAGTATCCTTTGAATTCGGACAGCACTCGTTGCGGCGCTGTGACGTAATCGGTCTCGAAATGTGTCCTCGTAAGCGTCCTACCCCTGAATTCGGACACAGCCACAGTCAGAAAGGTGTATGTTAGTGACTACTGTCCTCTGCTTTGATTTCATTAGAGAGAAGATCATCCTTCAGAGGGTTGTGGAGACAAACCTTTACTTTCACTGATTAAATAAAAATAAATAAATAAATAAGATAAATACAAGAAGAGGAAACATTTCTTCACTAAGTCCTCAGAAGTTCCTGTCTTTGACCTTGACTGCATCTCAGTGTCACTGATTCATTATATATCCACTATGTGAGGTGAGGAAAATTCATTCAGCATCCTGGTGGATTCAGTTTAATGTCAGTGGGTTGATGCATTAAAATTAAATTTAACTGAGAAACATTTCCTGAAAACGTTGGTCAGATTGTGCAGCTACTTCCTCCAGATGGACACAGAACTGATCAGAGTTCAGCTGCTTTCATTTAGATCAGGTCTGAGGGAAAACCTAGATCTGCATCCAGACCCATTCATGTCTGTTTGTTGTTCAGTGGCAGGGCTGTACTGATCTGAGTGCCGAGCTGACGTCCTGCGCTCCAAAAAAACATGTCAGCGTCAGCGCAGCACAGCAATGCGACCTCCGTGCATCTGGCATGGAGGGTTGGGCCAAAAATTGGAGACAAATGTGCAGAGCAGGACGCACAGAGTGCGAACACTCCAATTTGGCCATTGTTCTCAGAGCAGAACGCGTTCATCAGGAAGCCCTGGCCTCATTGCTGCAGCAGTCCTGTGACTGGATGCATGGAGGATTTGTCACTAATAATAATAATGGATTGGATTTATATAGCGCTTTTCAGGGCACCCAAAGTGCTTTGACAGAAGCTCCATTATTCATTCACGCACACATTTACACTGGTGATGGTAAACTACGACAGACGTCTGTAGCCACAGCTGCCCTGGGGCAGTCTGACAGAAGAGAGGCTGCCATTCTGCACCATCGGCCCTTCTGACCACCACCAACATTCACACACAGTCACACTCACATTCACACAGGCAAGGTGGGTGAAGTGTCTTGCCCAAGGACACAATGATGATCTAGCCCAGCTGGAGCTGGGGATTGAACTGGTGACCCTCCGGTTACCAGACCGGCCACTCTACCAACTGAGCTAAACACCGCCTGCTACAGCCAAGTTGATATTTTAACTCAGGCAAACTGCGCCGGATGGCAAGTTCAGTGGTGTGCTGCACCTTGTTCAGATTGTACCTCTGAAGGATGCAGCCCCTGAAGCCTGCGTCAAAATCTCTGAGCTGTGTGTCAGGGTAATCAGGCAGGGTAGGAGGAAATCGTGGTGACAAGTGTTCCCCTTTGCTACAAATGCAAGGTGCAAACATTGTGTTAATTAGTTTAAATGCGTTATTTTAAAAAATTAATCAAAATTAATGCATTAAAGTCCTACCCCTTATATATATGTATGTGTGTGTGTGTGTGTGTGTGTGTGTGTACATATATACTGTAAATACATACTTTTATCTGACTCACTGGAAAACAGGCAGGGCAGCTCTTCAGAGCATCATCATGGGCTGAAAGATTTCCAGTGATGGCCCATCTCTCTAAGATGGATCTTCTTTTCCTCTTCAAGTCTCCTCACTGCCATGTTATTGAATGCTCTTCTCTTTATTGTAAGACTGACAGAGTCTGAAATGCATTTAAGACAAAGGTAGAAATCAATCTACAAAAACTCTGAATTTACAAGTGATTTTAGGTCAACAGCTGAAGTATGAGGTCACATTATCTGTCAGATATGACATCATAGTGGTGCACAAACTACTCACTGTGTAGTTGCTGCCAGGCACCTCATTTCCTCTCTGTATTTATCAAGACGCTTGTATTGCCGATTGATGCTCACTACCAGTACATCTATTCTGCCCACCAAGTCATCAGCATCAGTTGTACTTGTTGTTGCCTAGAATAAATAGGAAGAATACAGTTATCTTAAAGTATTTTTGCAATTTCATCTAATTTTCAAACCATATTTGCTCATCTTCTGCCGACTCATTTACATCACTGACCCAGTCAACTGTCAGTCACTGTCTGACTCCACTTTCAAGGACTCCTGGTTCTGACACAGCCTAAGAGCTTTTGTGACCTACATGACCAATTTGAAATGATACAAAACGGTCAACACGTGTTTAAACTACAGCTCAAAATATTTAGAACAAGAGGAGTATGCATCTACAAATAACCTCACTAGTACCATTACCTTCTGATATCAGAGGGTCAGAGATGGGGGGCAAGTTGTCCAGCTTTAGCCTATTCCAATGCATGGCGCTCAGAGTCAGCATGTAGTCTGTCCTGCAAACAACCCCCCGCCATATAGTGTTAGTTAGCATTTTACCACGATGATGGTTAGATACTGAAAAGATGCTGGAGCTCAGGACAGCTTTTTGTCACTCTTAAAGACACACACACACACACACACACACACACACACACACACACAGACACACATATAAACAAGNGATCTAGCCCAGCTGGAGCTGGGGATTGAACTGGTGACCCTCCGGTTACCAGACCGGCCACTCTACCAACTGAGCTAAACACCGCCTGCTACAGCCAAGTTGATATTTTAACTCAGGCAAACTGCGCCGGATGGCAAGTTCAGTGGTGTGCTGCACCTTGTTCAGATTGTATCTCTGAAGGATGCAGCCCCTGAAGCCTGCGTCAAAATCTCTGAGCTGTGTGTCAGGGTAATCAGGCGGGGTAGGAGGAAATCGTGGTGACAAGTGTTCCCCTTTGCTACAAATGCAAGGTGCAAACATTGTGTTAATTAGTTTAAATGCGTTATTTTAAAAAATTAATCAAAATTAATGCATTAAAGTCCTACCCCTTATATATATATGTATGTGTGTGTGTGTGTGTGTGTGTGTGTGTGTGTGTGTGTGTGTGTGTGTGTGTGTGTGTGTGTGTGTGTGTGTGTGTGTGTGTGTGTGTGTGTGTGTGTGTGTGTGTGTGTGTGTGTGTGTGTGTGTGCATATATACTGTAAATACATACTTTTATCTGACTCACTGGAAAACAGGCAGGGCAGCTCTTCAGAGCATCATGGGCTGAAAGATTTCCAGTGATGGCCCATCTCTCTAAGATGGATCTTCTTTTCCTCTTCAAGTCTCCTCACTGCCATGTTATTGAATGCTCTTCTCTTTATTGTAAGACTGACAGAGTCTGAAATGCATTTAAGACAAAGGTAGAAATCAATCTACAAAAACTCTGAATTTACAAGTGATTTTAGGTCAACAGCTGAAGTATGAGGTCACATTATCTGTCAGATATGACATCATAGTGGTGCACAAACTACTCACTGTGTAGTTGCTGCCAGGCACCTCATTTCCTCTCTGTATTTATCAAGACGCTTGTATTGCCGATTGATGCTCACTACCAGTACATCTATTCTGCCCACCAAGTCATCAGCATCAGTTGTACTTGTTGTTGCCTAGAATAAATAGGAAGAATACAGTTATCTTAAAGTATTTTTGCAATTTCATCTAATTTTCAAACCATATTTGCTCATCTTCTGCCGACTCATTTACATCACTGACCCAGTCAACTGTCAGTCACTGTCTGACTCCACTTTCAAGGACTCCTGGTTCTGACAAGCCTAAGAGCTTTTGTGACCTACATGACCAATTTGAAATGATACAAAACGGTCAACACGTGTTTAAATTACAGCTCAAAATATTTAGAACAAGAGGAGTATGCATCTACAAATAACCTCACTAGTACCATTACCTTCTGATATCAGAGGGTCAGAGATGGGGGGCAAGTTGTCCAGCTTTAGCCTATTCCAATGCATGGCGCTCAGAGTCAGCATGTAGTCTGTCCTGCAAACAACCCCCCGCCATATAGTGTTAGTTAGCATTTTACCACGATGATGGTTAGATGCTGAAAAGATGCTGGAGCTCAGGACAGCTTTTTGTCACTCTTAAAGACACACACACACACAAAACTGGGTAGATTTTAAGCATTTTAAAAATAGATGTAGTTAAGTACAGAACCCAATCTAGAACTCTGATCGTCATTATAATCTCTACTTTACAAAGTAGCACCAACATCTATGAGTATACATTTCTCTGTGACTGTACTATGAAGGATTTTAAATAAAAAGTCCAAAACCTTGCTGAACGCGGTTGGCTAACAGAGGCTAATTAGCTAGCTTATTGCACCTTTTCTGTGTCAATATAGGTTAAATTATGTATTTATAAATGTCCTAAATCACTCACTGTTCCACAGACCTGCTACCATTAACTCCTAAAACTACCAGCAGCAGCTTTGAGAGCTGAAACGTGTGTTTTAAGTATAAAAACGATCTACAAATTCAAGGTTTTGCTTACCTGTTGAAGGTTACAGGAGGTCGCATGTGATGACGTCATCGGTTGTGATGAAAAAACGCAGTAAAACTTTATTGAAAAAATACATTTCTCGTAATGTAAAGTCAAATCCCCGCACGTTTCTTCGATATTAAAATAGTAATTTTCCGTTGTTAAAAATAAACATAAATAAAGAGCTTGGTCCAAACCGGATGCTAAAATCAACACATTTGTTCAGAAAAGTGGCACAAATTAAGTTAAAGCTGAAGTCCAAATAGCAAAACGGTAAAAAAAAAAAAAAAAAAAAAAGTAGGATAAATCAGCTGTAAAAGATCGCAGTACATTTTATAAAACGTTCCAAAAAGATGGAACAGGCTCCTCCTCCACCTTCTCAAGTCGGCAAATACAGACTTTCAGGGAGCTCTATAAGATTCAATGAGAGAACCCTGAACGTCATTTTTGGACGGGAGGGGGTACCCCGCTCGTTGAAATGCGACTTGGAGGGACACTGACCATGCGTCAATATGTTGACGAGTAGGGAGTGAGAATGTGTTGAAAAGATAGGAATAAGTCCTGAAAGCATCTAGGCTTGGATCATGATTTCTAAAGGCTTACGTGGCAGAGTGTACAGCCTGGTTTGAGCGGAACAGAACACTTTGTAAATGGTGTTGTGTAAGTGAACACTGACAGTGCAGCTAAATATCACAGGATCATGTGAGCATCTACACAGAACTGATGTGTTTTCACCTGTGGTATGATGGAGCTGCTCGTTGAGGCAGGTGGCCGACAGGCAGAGTGAGTTTAAATGACCAAATTGGAATGTGTCATGGTTACTGTGACAGTGACTAGATTACATCATCTCTTTGGGCTGCTGTCAGGATTTTAGCAGCCAGCTTGTCTGAGCATGTGCCAACATAGAGGACAGCAAAAAAAAAAAAAAAAGCATGACATGTTTATTCCAGTTAATTCAAAAGTTTTACTTCATTTAAAAACACAGCTTACAAAAATGTCATGTAAACATAGAGGTGTGTTGTTCACAAATTGTAAACAACAGTTCCAGTTTGGACATGCTCCTAAAGTAAATGTGATTGACAGAGTTTCTTGTCAGGAAGTCGGTGACAAATCATGTTCATGTCACAGGATCAGCGAAAACATTTTCACCTGCAGGAGACAGACAGCAGGTGACTCACTGCATGCATGCTGCACATGGCAGCCACGCTGTCTCAATAACTATCGGCTAACTGGGAAACAATAATGGCCTTGATTCTCAGAGGGTGCATCTTAATGAATTGCACTTTCCCTTCAGTGGTTCTGCTTTACTGACTGTGTGAAAATTGTGTAGAAATGTGTTGCTCCCTGAGGATGACATCTAATCACTTTGAAGAAAACTTGACTCGTTTCCTCTTGACATTTGTAGAGTTAAATGTGAAGTTTAAAAATGAATTTACATTTTTTTCATGTTTTGATTTTTTTTGCATAAAACAGATTCTATCATGTTTCCAGTTACTTTAATGAGTTTGGATTGGTCCTAGTTTAGCCCTGTTAGCAGTGATGGTAACTCTGATACATTTTGTAACTGTATGATGACAAATAAGACGCTACGACCCTTCCGGTCTTCTTGTGGTTGATCAGGGCCTTTTACCTACAGCAGCTGATTGATGGAACACCTGATGGCCTGGTCTCTGCTCTCTCCCCATGGTTATGGCACCACATTCACTAAGTGAATGGTTCAGGTGTCACAGCAGAGCGTTCTGCTCTAAGTTCATATGTAGGTATTCCCACCGCTGCCAAGATACATTTGGCCAGGTCATGTTTGTAAATGAGAACATTTTCTCAAACATTTTACCTGGTAAAATAAAAAAAAGATGGTTTTTCTTTTGTTTGCACATCACATTTACATACTCACTCATGCACACTGTGCACCAGTGATCTAACAGACCTCCACACCAGTGGCGGCCCGTCCATAAGGGGCGCTAGGGCACCGCCCCACCAGTGCAAGAGGAAAAAGAAGAGGATAGGAATCACAAAATATTAAAAAACAAACATGAAACTAAAACTAAACAATCCATCCTTTATATATACAATAAGTACTGTGTATAATATGCATTTAGGTGTAGTTTTTAAATGTTCTCTCACTATTTTTTACCAAACTAAAAGGTCAGGTGATGTACTTCCTGTTTCTTTGGGGTCTACTGTCCTGTTATGTCCTGGGCGCACTCATCTTTACCAATAGACCTACGCTTTGTTCGCTGTTACTGACGCATGGAACCAGCCTTTAGTGCAAAGTATAGGAGATCTGAAGGGTGCTGAATCTAGCATCTGTGTCAGAGCTCAGATCAGGGAGTTGACCCGGAAGTTCTTGCTGTTGGATTTATAATGGATATTTATTCAAAGAATCCTTCTTGGCAGCTTGTGAAAAACCAGCCTATTTATTCCATGTGTCCTGATTGAATCAACTGGATGGTGAGTGACTTTGTTTGTTTGTTTCTTTTTTGTTATTAACAATGAATCTGTCGCGGATTTTCCCAATCAAAAACCCCATAGGCCTAGCTAGCCGTGGCTAGCTGTTCTAAGTCCTGATGAGAGAATTTATACCTTAAATAGCGACATGTTTTTGTTAAAGGTGTGGCCGAATGTTAGAGAAACACTGATACTGTTGATTGAATACGTTGGTTTATGTAGCTTAGCCAATTTTGATGAGTTTTTTACTTTTCCTTAAAACATTTTAAGGGAGTTTTGTGTGACTGGGTTTGATGGGACATATCAGTGGATTTGACTTTATTTTGTTGTTAATGCACTTCATTAGTTGAGCTGATTGTCATGACCTGCTTGGTTATTGTTTGTTGTCTGAATTGTAACATTAATTCTCTGACTGTGTTAGTTATAGATGGATTTATTTGTTTGTGGTGTCAGTAGAAAGCTAATTGTGAATAGTAAGTTGTGATTCTCCCAGCTTGTCCAAATCACTACACCATCTCGAGTGCTTCATTCCTTTGCCTCACTTACTCTTTACAGTCCTCCTGCTCGGCTTACCTGCCCTAGTGGTGATGATATGTGATTTTTTGCGCATCTGAAAACTGACTTTCAAAAATCTGTCCCAGCCCAAAAAAATTTCACCAGCCGCCACTGCTCCACACTTCATAATTTGTATCTGTTTTATAGGTTAACTTGGTTTGGCGTGTTCCATACAGAGCATTGATTCCAGTTCAAGTTGTTCTCAGATCACTCTCAGCTCTGATGAGGTTGGTATACAACATGAATCTGTGCTTGTTTTTTTAGGAATTAAATAGGGGTGTAACGAGATCTCGCGACATTAAACGCCACAATATTTCTCGTTGAGATAAGTTTGATCTCGCGAACCCGCATGACCTGATTATGTAATTATTTGCATTTGGGCACGCAAGTGAAAACGTCGCTCCG
The DNA here is from genome assembly GCA_006937965.1 of Callopanchax toddi. NCBI lineage: Eukaryota > Metazoa > Chordata > Actinopteri > Cyprinodontiformes > Nothobranchiidae > Callopanchax > Callopanchax toddi. The sequence continues at coordinate 52,249 of SSNR01000135.1, forward strand.
AAAGCGAAAATGAAACTTAAAACGCTGCCGTTCATGTCACTGTAAATGCAGCGCTCAGATGCCCTGATAGAAAATCGCATGCCTGCTGTGGTAATATTAGTAAAAGAAGAACAGCTGGGGGCTTGGTGTGTGGCTCAGAGCAGAAAGACATGGATCCCTACCCTGAAACCTCCCTGAATAAAGGACAGACTGACACGAGGAGGAGAGAGGAGAGGAGAGGAGAACAGGAGACAGAGAGGTGTGTGCATCTGTAAACAATCTATATGAAACACTATTATCACTGAGTTAAACACAGTTTTACTATATAAAATGAAAAGCTTTTCTTAGCTTTGCATTTATTTTCTATTAATGATCAAATCCTTTAAGGGTTTAGTGAAGTTTAACTGAACTGATTCTATTTTTCAACAAGAAGAGAGAAAAGAAAATAGGGAGAAAACAGACGGACAGAGTAACAGCATTAGAGAGGTGAGAAGTGGTAAAGGACTGAAAACACATGGACATGATGGGGGGACATGTCCTCTGCATGTACATTCATTGACAAACGCTGAGAAAGCACTTTCTCTAAAATTTCTCCTTCGCCATAACAATGCAAAAGTTAAAAGTTATTGTTAAGTTGAGCGTGCAGGCCTGATGAAGACACATTGGTGTTTAAACATTAGTATGTTTGCATAGTAAAAGCTGTAAATGTAGTAAGTAAGTAAGTAAAGTTTATTTCTATAGCACCTTTCACAGAAAAAAATCACAAAGTGCTTCACAGAAAACAGAATCAAACATGATAAAAAACAAATAAAATCAATAAAACAAAATATCATTACAAATCAAAATCATTAAACAACAACAAGAGAACATAAAATAGTTATTTAAAAGCAGTTTTGAATAATTGGGTCTTCAACTGCTTTCTAAAGGAGTCCAGACTGTCTATACAGCGTAAAACTAAAGGAAGGTCATTCCAAAGTCGAGGTGCAACAGACTGGAAGGAGCGATCACCTCGACTTTTAAATCTGGTCCTTGGAACTGTTAGGAGATTCTGGTCTGTGGACCTGAGAGCTCGGGTTGGAGCGTACGGCTTTATCAGTTCAGTAACATAAAGAGGAGCTTGACCATGTAGGGCCCTGAAAGTTAGAGTCAGGATTTTAAAATGAACTCTACATTTAACAGGTAACCAGTCAGAGACCTCAGAATAGGAGTGATGTGATCTTTTCTGTTTGCTCCAGTGAGGAGCCTTGCTGCAGAGTTCTGGACCAGCTGAAGGCCATAAAGGGCTTTTTGGTTCAAACATGTGAAAAGTGTGTTACAGTCATCTAGACGGGAGGAGATCAAAGCATGAAGAACCATTTCCAGTTCAGGTTTTGACACCAACTTTCTCAGTTTGGAAATATTTCTCAGATGATAAAAACAGTTTCTGACCAGCTGTTTTGAGTGGCCTTCAAGAGACATTGATTGGTCGAAAATAACACCCAGATTCCTCAGGTTTGACTTTACAGCAGAACTTAAATGTCCAATATGTTAACTGATCAGAGGGACCATCCTATCAGGGGCAACACTCAGACATTCAGTCTTTTCAGGGTTTAACTGAAGGAAGTTATTTTCTAACCAGTTAGTAATAGCTGACAGACACTCCAGTAGTTCAGACAGTTTGTAGAACTCTGAGTCCTTGAAGGAGCAGTACAGCTGAATGTCATCTGCATAAAGGTGGTAGGAGACATTGGGACATCTATTAATGATCTGTCCAAGAGGATGTATCAGGTGCTCCACATCTTTACTTGATCTTAGGAACTATCTTTTCACTGTGAGGCACCTGATCCAACCAGCTGATGATGGATAACATGCAGACCGTGATTTGTACTTATTTTATACAAGCTGTCAGATTGGTGGTGGAGGGCTGATGATTTGGCTTTGATCTGCAGCCACAGGACCTGAGACTCAGTCATGAACTCTTCTATAGACCAACAAATTCTAGAATCAAATCTGAGGCCATCTTTCCGACAGCTTTTCTGGATTTAGGTCTTAAAACAGGACAGTGATCTAAAACATGTTTGTTACCAAAAACAACAGCAGAGTGATCGAGAGAAAAAAGATGGGCCAGTAAAAGTCCAAACCTGAAATGAAATGTTATGGTGAAACCTTAAGAGTGCATTGCACATTCAATTACCCACACATCCTAATGAACTGAAGCAATGCTGTGAAGTGTGTAGTAAAGAGTGTACCAAAATGCTTTTATACTGATGCTAAAGGATAAAAAGTCATGCAGAAAACAACTACTTCATGTTATCACTGCAAACAGTGGTTCTGAAGCCAAAATCATAAAGAACTGAAATAACATTTGAACATTTTACAAACCTGGAATGGTTCAGATCAGGTTTATTTTGTCCTAATAACATTCGAAGGTCAGGTGAGGATGGACCTTTTTCTTCATTATTGTGTTGCAGATAGAAACTTGAAAAGTAGCTTAATATGTTTCCAGCTGTGATGTTTCCATCACTGGAGCTGGAACAGATTAATACAACAGATTTGACCTGTTCAATGTCAATCCCACTGAATCCCATTGAAGCCAAAGACCAGATTTGATTATTTTGGTTGTAGGATTTGCATTTCTTAAAAAGTTAAATGAATCTTCACTTTCACTCCCCGCCCTATTAGGATCTGTGCAGTCACTAAATCAATGCTGCCATCAATCAGTGAGCCTCTGGGTGCAAACAGAGTGAGCGGTGGGATTTCTTTTAACTAGCTGTGTCATTGGCAGACATGGAGGTGCATGTGATTATGTGTACACGAGCTTGGCTGATTGATGTTGGGAATGTTTGTTCTGAAAGGCAGTCCACCATTAAGAAGCCACAGCAGTGTGTCTTACTTCCTGTCATCAGTTAATTTATGTCTATCAACAATTTTCTGCTGATTGGAGTTTAATGGGGGCAGCGCTGTTTATTCAGCCGGGAGCCCTGGGGTAAAAACGTCCAATGCCCCCCTCACAACGCCTTGCATGCTGCCAGATATTATTTAACCCCACACTGATTGTCCATTTTACATCACTGTACTCTACTATGCATCTGTCCAGTCAAGTCTCCGCCCATCCGATGCTGCTGGACAGCCTAACAACACCATAACAACTGCTTTAAACACACACACACACACACACCCTTAAACCAGCCCTCACCATGCTGAAACCCAGCAGTCAGCAGACCACCGTCACTGGTTAGAACACTGTCTAACTAACACTGTCAGAATCTTTTACTGGATAAAACTTTGGAGCTGCACATGCTGCCATGTGTTATTGGCTGTTATCAACACTGAAACACTCCTGACACATGCACAGCACTTCACCCTTTTTTGGTCTGGGTTGCTTTTTTAAAAACTTGCAATAAAAGCAAGCAATCTCTCCTTTGAGACAATCTTTTCTTTTTACTGAATTGGAAGCCTGAGCAAGTTTTATTTTTAAGACACAAGAGCTGCTTTCATAAAAACAGGGAATAAATCCTGTTTGAGCTACGAGCTTCTTTACAGCAGGTTATTGATGGCAATAATAAAGAAATAAATAAAATGGGTGGCCTTGCCAGCCTCCTTCTACTGGACACCCTAATGTATCCTCACTTTTCTCACAGATAAACTACAGACTGAGCAACTGACATCAGTTAGAACTTATTGAACTTTATAAATATATTCCTTTGTCTGCTCAGACTATGTGACTTTGTGTGCTGGTTTCAGCGTTTCTACCAGTGCAACAAAAAACAGAAATAAAAATCACTCAATTGTTCTTGTAGTACTCAAGAGGGACTGTGACTGTAACTAAGGTGGGTAAAGACTCGTTTGTATTTATCTGCCATGCTTTCAGTATATTATATCTTTAATATTCCCATAGGGATCCCCAGAGTAGCTCAGCAGTGACCCGCTCTGACTGCATGGTGTGTTTATATTTCAGGGACTCCTGCTCAACATAAACTAGATGGAACACATGTCTGAATATGTTTCCTTCCAGGACCTTTAGTGTGACACGATTACCTCAAGTTTCTAAGTCATTTAAATACACACTACTAAAAATACTACAATATAAAAGTTTGTTCTGCATGGTGGATAAATATTCCAAAAATAAGTTCTGTCAATCGTTCTGTAACCATAGAGTCGGCCTGGTCCTCTTATCTGGTCGTTGGTAAAGTTAATGATATGGATCACTGAGGTTTAATAAGCTGAAGCTGGGACTGCCCTGATCTGGGCCCTATGTGTTTAGTTTAGGTCTGTTCCTCCTCCTGTCTCTCTTGCCACTCCCCCACAGGTGTTCCTTATTCAGCCCCAATCACCCAACTGCTCCTCATCCCTCTGATTACCTGCCCATGTGTGTATAATACTCATCAGTTCATTCCCTCTCTGTCAGATCCCTCTGTTAGCCACCCTGTCGTCGTCCTCCTGCTGTTTGCACATATAAGTCATGTGACCCCTGTGTTGTTTTTCTTCTCCAAGAACTCCCTCTGGTTTAGTTTTGGGACTGTTGCTGCCTCATCAACATTTTTGTGTTCAAATTAAAGTCTTTTGAGTTCAGTTCTCACCTCCTTCTTCCTTAACTTGGATCCTGAACCCTACAAAACGTGATAGGACAGTACAGTAGTCTTCTGGTCTGAATATTGTCTCTAACAGAGACACATTGCAGTCTCTGCTTGTTCGAGACCTCAACTGAAGTAAATTAATTCATTGATCAATGATGAATGTTCCTTGATGTGAATTTTTCAGCAAGCAGCAGATTGTTTGACCTGATGAGCTAACATTTTGTTTAAATGTGAATTAAAACTCATTTGATTTAGTAACCTAATCTAATAACCTGTTATGGTAAATGTTTCTGACATTTATTAGCTAATTATGCCTGAAATGGTAGAATTCATTCAAACTGGTTGGTGGCATGGACCCAGCTTTTAAAGGGGGTATTGTGATCATTTTGAAGTGGCGTTCTATCAGTTATTTATCTATAGTTAGGACCATATCCACTGGGTATGACATCACTCAAAGCCAGAGTCATTGTGCTGCATCAGAATGCTATATGACCTTTTTGTAAACTTCTACATTTTGCGTGGTCATCGGGGGCAGTTCCTGTGGAGTGGCAAACCGGGGTGGTGGTTCCCATTTTTAAGAAGGGGGACCAGAGGGTGTGTTCCAACTATAGGGGGATCACACTCCTCAGCCTCCCTGGGAAGGTCTACTCCAGGGTACTGGAAAGGAGGGTCCGGTCGATGGTTGAATCTCGGATAGAAGAGGAGCAATGTGGTTTTCGTCCTGGTCGTGGAACTGTGGACCAGCTCTTTACCCTCGCTAGGGTGATGGAGGGGTCATGGGAGTTTGCCCAACCAATCCACATGTGTTTTGTGGATTTGGAGAAGGCTTATGACCGTGTCCCCAGGGGCACCCTGTGGGGGGCGCTCCAGGAGTATGGGGTGGATGGTCTTTTGTTAAGGGCCATTCAGTCCCTGTACCAGAGGAGTGTGAGTCTGGTCCGCATAGCCGGCAGTAAGTCGGACCTGTTCCCAGTGAGGGTTGGACTCCGCCAGGGCTGCCCTTTGTCACCGGTCCTGTTCATAACCTTTATGGACAGGATTTCTAGGCGCAGCCGTGGTGTGGAGGGTGTTGAGTTTGGTGACAGGAGAATCTCGTCTCTGCTTTTTGCGGATGATGTGGTCCTCCTAGCTTCATCAGGCTCTGACCTACAGCTCTTGCTGGGGAGGTTCGCAGCCGAGTGTGAAGCGGCTGGGATGAGGATCAGCACCTCCAAATCTGAGGCCATGGTTCTTGACCGGAAAAAGGTGGATTGCCAACTCCGGGTCGGGAGAGAGGTCCTGCCTCAAGTGGAGGAGTTCAAGTATCTCGGGGTCTTGTTCACGAGTGAGGGAAGGAGGGAGCGGGAGATCGACAGGCGGATTGGGGCAGCGTCTGCAGTGATGCGGACGCTGAACCGGTCTGTTGTGGTGAAGAGGGAGCTGAGCCAGAAAGCAAGGCTCTCGATTTACCGGTCGATCTACGTCCCAATCCTCACCTATGGTCATGAGCTTTGGGTAATGACCGAAAGAACGAGATCGCGGATACAAGTGGCTGAAATGAGTTTCCTCCGCATGGTGGCCGGGCTCAGCCTTAGGGATAGGGTGAGAAGCTCGGACATCCGGGAGAGACTCGGAGTAGAGTCGCTGCTCCTCCATATCGAAAGGAGCCAGTTGAGGTGGTTCGGGCATCTGGTAAGGATGCCTCCTGGACGCCTCCCTCGGGAGGTGTTTCAGGCATGTCCTGCCGGCAGGAGGCCCCCGGGTCGACCCAGGAGAAGCTGGAGGAAATACATCTTCAGTTTGGCCTGGGAACGCCTGGGCGTCCCAGCTGAGGAGCTGGTGGACTTGGCCGGGGAGAAGGTGGCCTGGGCTGCCCGACTTGGAATGCTGCCCCCGCGACCCGGACCCGGATAAGCGGAAGAAGGCGAGGCGAGGCAGTTTGCGTAATATGTTTCAATTAAATAACATCCAAATGACTGTGCTACTGTATCACTAAAGCAGCATAAACACCATAATGGTCTCATTCTAAATTATAGAGGTTTACAAACCAGTAATATAGAGTTCTAACAAACCATTAGGACCCAAACTTAACCACTAATTTCTCACCATTCGACTAGCCATGAGTATTGCTCCAGGTGGAAGACTACTTCCTGTTTCTAGAGACTCAGCTCACTTGGAGTGATGTCATTGGTCAGTATGGTCCTTTTTGCAGATAAATAACTAAAACATAGTCCACAAATTATTAATCAGTGTGGTGGTTAGGACTTTGAGAAGGCTGCTTTCAAAAGCTTAATTTCAGCTTTATCCAATCAAAATTTAGTTCTGATGTGTGTTTGGGACCGATGTCCCATTATAACACCTAAGTTTAAATAATCTAGGTGAATGTCTAGCAGTGCATGTTATAAATGTAAAAGAAACAGTATATTTGTCTTAAATATTGTGTGGTAGAGTTGCAAAACAGAAGAACTTTGAAAAATATGTGTAAAATAAAAGTAATTAATCATTGCTCTGAAGAAAAACTGTGTATTGTGGATGTAGTGTGTGATAATTAACAGCTGCTTTCAGGAGAGATGTGATAAGATATGGTGATAAAGTGTGATCCAAGGCAAACAACTCAACATCGTGGAATATTGTCTAATTTATATGTGTAAGAATTAATCTGATTCAAGATGACAAAGAAAGCAGCCGAAACTAAAAAATATAAAAAATGAATTTTCTTTAATGTCAATTTTGCTTCTGGCCCACGCTCTACAAGCAGACACCTTGACTCAATCTTGTCACACTCAGTCTGGTTCACATGAGACACAAACAAACTGCAGCAATCAGGCATGAAGGTTAAGGGCACAGCACTCTCACGCATGTGGGTCAGTGTGTGTGGAGGAGGAAGAGGAGGAGGAGGCAGAGGAGGAGGGACCCATTCCATTTTATTTGCCTGTATCAACCCAACTCTGGGAACTTTGTCAAACAGGAACACCTCACATGCCATTTCCATGCATGATGTCATGCTTACTGCAGACATGTGGGGCCTGATGTCTCATCTCTGGGACGGTGTGTGTAATGACCATGCCTTATCTCTCTCATTACCGAGCCCGGGATGTCAGAGGGAAGGCTGGAGACGACCCCGCTCTCCTGACAGAGAGAAACGGAGAAATGGAAATAATTACCAGCATCTCTCGTGGAATAGGGCGTAAATTGATACACACTAAATACCTTACCTTAGGGGTCCCTCTCTGTCTTTCTCGTCAGATGTACTAGACAAATGAACGCATCCAGGAGGAATTAATTGGATTTGGGAGCAGTCTCCTGCACGATCCACCAGGACAGACAAACACCCTCTCCTCCCTCCCCTCCTTTGACACACACACACCTCCTCCTCCTCTATTCCAGTCATGCCTTGCAGAAATGTCTACTACCCCCCCCCCCCCTCTCTTCCACCCCACCCTGATGGATCAGTCTGTGTCCCTTTCTCTCCAGCACACACACACACACACACAACTGCCACACTGCTCCCCAATGGATTGCAACCTCTCTCTTGGATACAGTGTTTCCATGGCAGCCACGTTTTCTGCACGTGCGCAGTCACAAGGCAAGTGTGTTGGAGAAAGAAGCCACTCCTGTCGATTCACAGGCCGGCCTTTGAATGGCAGTCAGCGAACACGTGCGCGCACATGCACAAACAAAAAGTAAACATCTGGCTTCAGATTGAAGGTTTTGAGGAAATGAAAGCTTTTTTTTGTTGAGCAGGACTTTACTTTTAACTTCCTCATTTCACACTTCAATTAGTAAAAGAAGAAAGGTCAAAACACTACACATCAGTTCCAGCTGATTTTATTTCCTTCTTGATAGAAAGGAAAAACAATAAAAAAACGACAATCTGTACAGAGGTCAGAGAGGCAGTGATTGACCCAAATGTTGGCTGGTTTTGAGCAAAAGACATCAAATGATATTGGCATGAGTGGACTAAACATGATCAAACACAACATATTGCACAAATGGAGGGAAAATAAACTGAAAAAAGGACGATAGAAAAAATGTCTGGAAGTTTTTTTTTCTTTTAAAAAAGAAACTCCTCGACCACAATCATCTTTAACATCAGGATGTCCAAAGATGGCTGTCCTAGTGCCTGTCGTTGATCATCATCATCATCATCATCATACATAAAAACACACAATCTTTGCTTATAGTACAGTCAGTTTACATAAATATCTTCATGTTATTATTCTTTTAAAAATCTTAAACACAACAGCTATAGCTACATATACCTGAATCTGAAATACAAATGCTATTTGCCATGCCATAATATAGGAAAACAATTAGCCTGCTATACTTAGCCAACAGGTACAGAAAGATTAAATACTATTTTTGATGCAATTTGCGCAGTAACAGATGAAGCACTTCATACATCTCCCTCCCTCCAAAGTTTAGGCAAAGTGGAATGAGTGTGAAATTCCATCCAGTGGTTCAAATAAAACTTATCTCGATATAGAAAAAAAAAAAGCACACAGAGGTATTAGCTCTATCCAAACAGTGACTCTCTGGGATCGCTCACTCAGAAACTTTATGTCTGTGTGTTCTGGAAACACAGTCACCACTCAGGCTGAGCCTCAGTGGGGCTTTGTTTACTCGGCTGGTGAAACTGGAGTCACTGTGCCATTAAGAAGCATGTGGGTAAATACTGTAAACACTGTGTGAGGTCAGATTGTGCCAAACAAACCCCCCAATGCACGTCTAAACACCAATGATGCAAACAACAATGCTGCTGCCTCCCCCCCTTCGCCGGAAACCCCGCCCCCTCCACTTTTCTATAGATTTTGTACAAAAATACAAGTAGAAAATCATGACACACTCAAATCTCCTTAAAAGTGAGAGAAGTCGGACATTTTTAAATAAGATACACTTCTAGCCCTTCCGCCGCTGGATACAGACAGGTGTGTGTGTGCACAAACACAAACGAGACCTGTACGAGAACAATACTTCTATGTATCAAAAAGTTTGGCCGGTATAAATACATCAATATAAAAAAAACCGTCATCTGACACAGAAACTACAAAGTTGGATCACTAGGCAGAAAGAATGCGCATCCGGGAAACGTTGGTCCTGAATTGTGCACTGAGTGTTTAAAAAAAAGGTTCAGACAAGGTTTCTGAAGTTCTGAGTCTGTCTTTGTTTGAAGTCCTGCCGTTGAGAGAGAAGCTGGTGATAGTGAATTGTGTCCTATGGTCACACACGTTGCGTAATTGCGCAGCAAAGAACAACTTTACGCACTTAATAAACAAGAAAATCCTCCTCATCTTGAAGGGCATGCGTGCTGATGCTGTGAGACAATTTAGAGTTTGGAGGGAGAAATCAAACTACGCCCGAATAACAAGTTGATGTTCAGTGTGAACTGGCTAAATCTGAAACCAGACGTGACCCAGCAAGTGTCCCTTAACCCGACCCGACTCAGTTCAGCCTCAGTCCTCATCCGCTCCGGATGGAGGTGAGCAGGAGTCCGCGAGCTCCTCTGCTCCCTGCTTACATTCACTCCTCCTCCCGAGTCCAAATGCAAACTAAGCATTTCTTCCTGTCTGCGCGCTCCCGTCAAGCGCACGGAGCGCTGTCCAAGTCTGAGAGCAGCGCGTACCGCTTCAACGCGCACGCGGGCCACCTTTTCTCTTTTTTGAAATCACTTCTTTAGTGAAAGAACTGCGGGCATGTTCTGGTCCCGCCGCGCACGTCTGTCCTGGTGGGGTGAATGAGTTCAAACTGGGAAGGGGCGTCACGCGCCGCGCCACCGTGCCTGAGTCAGTAGGTGAAAACCAGGTTGGAAATGGTGGACTCCAGCCACTCTCCTGAGATCATCTCGCTCACCTCCGGGGTGCAGTAGTCGGAGAAGTCAAAGTGAGATCCCGCTCCGCACTCCCCGAAGCTCCAGTCCAAGTCCCGGTCCAGTTCTGCGTCAGAGAAGCCCATCCCGCCCAGAGACATGCCCTCAAATCCCGGACTCGGGTTCAGGTCGAGCCTCTCGTCTTCAAACTCTTCATCTGACGATGAGGATGACACAGATGAGGAAGAGTGGGAGGCTGACGGGGTTGGGGAGGAAGCGCGAGCGTACCTGAGACGCGCGGTGTGTGATGACTCGCTGGACCCGGGGCTCTGCTCTTCGTACAGGCTGAGCGGGTCGCTGGATTCTGCTGAGCTGCTCAGGGTGGGACTGGCCGGGACTCCGACAGACGGGGGGCCGCTCTCTAGGCTGCCCGTCCCGCCGAACACGTGGGCGCGCCTCGCTTCTCCTGTGCGCCTGTCGGGGATCTGCCGGGCACCAGACACTGACCTGGATTTGAAAAGTGACTGGTGGTCACCGGGAGACGCGTAGTCCTGCCCCGCCGCGCTCTTGCTGCTCCCGTGTTTGTGCGTCCTGCTGCCCCCCTTGGACGCGGGGCTCCTCTTCCCACCGGCTTTGGCGCTGCGCTCCCCGCTCTTCTCCGCGCGCTCCGACTGCTTGATCGCTCCGCTTCCCGACTTGACCTTCTTCCTGGGCCGGTACTTGTAGTCTGGGTAGTCGGCCATGTGTTTAAGTCTGAGCCGCTCCGCCTCGCGGATGAACGGGATCTTGTCGGTGTCTTTCAGCAGCTTCCAGCGCTTCCCCAGCCGCTTGGAGATCTCCGCGTTGTGCATGTCCGGCGACTGCTCCATGATCTTCCTCCTCTCGATCTGAGACCAGACCATGAACGCGTTCATGGGTCTCTTGATGTGCCCCGTCGGAGTTTTGCACCAGGCCAAGTCGCTGCGCTCCCGGGAAGAAGGGGACTCTGAGATCGGAGAGGAGTCCATGTCCAAGTCCATCTCTCCCGTGTCCGTGGAGTCCCCGCCGGGAGAGTGAGCGTGGGTGCTCTCTGTCTGGCTCATGTGCTGCACCATCTTCCTCTAGGAGTCTGGAAGCACTCAGTTCAGTGTTGCGCTTTCACAAAGTGTAAACACAAGAGAGGAAAAATGCCCTTTAGGCTCCTCAAAAATATTCCTGACTTTATATTTCAGCTGCTTTGGAATCAGACCGCTGTTGGATGCGGGTCTTAAAAAAAGTTCACCCAAGTTTCCTCTCTGCCTCTTCTTGTCAGCTCAGTCCGTTTTTAAAGGAACCCTCTGCCTCTTTTTGAACTTTTACCAGTGCGCCTCACCGGTTCAGGAAACAAACTCCAGTGAACTCAGCTCAGCTGCCTGTGCGGCTGAAAACTCGCCCTGCGAGGCTTAAAACGCGCCGTTGCGGGCGGCAGCAGCGTGAGTCCGTTCTGTGAGCCTGGCTGTGCGCAGCGCAGCTTGTCTGTGCGGTGGAGGAACCATGTGGTTGAATGGAGCGGCTGCGCTGTCTCATAGTCTCCCTGTTTCCTGTGCGCTCTGTGATATTACTGTAAACACAACAAGGCTAACCTCGCCTTTTTATAACCCCTCGGCGAGACGCGCAGCCAATCAACGTCTGTCTCCATCCTGATTTTTCTCCAAAGCCACTCCCCGCTGGCCTCCTATTGGCTGAATAAAAAAACTGGTAATAATAATAATAACGTGCACTGAGGATCCGTGTGTCTGACCTCATTCCTGTCAGACTCCAGTGGAAGACTGAGGAAGTGTGTGCATGTTTGTGTTCTTTAAAAGGAACATACTGTAACGTCCTTGCCTGTAGAGATATATTTAGAGCCACATTAGTTTCATGGGGCAGAGTGCTGACTAAAATTAGATGGTGTGTCATGTGTGGTGGTGAGGAAATGCTGATCTAACACAAAAAGCAGCCACAACATGTGTCAGTGTGGCGAGCAGGGTGCAGCCCACCCCAAACACAACTCGCCCGGCGTGTTATTTACAATTCATTACGACACTATGACATCACAGAGCGCAGCGTAAACAGACAGAGCATGGCTTGTTTTTATTTACTCAGCCCATTGTGGTGAACCAGAGCTCTGAGAGCCGGTCGTTAGAATTAAACTGAAGCTGCGTGTCGGAACCACTAGTGGGAAAAAAAAAAGTAAAAACAGGCTCATCTCACAGCAGATTCCTCCTCCTTCACAGCCCTGTTACGTTAACATGTCATGACCACATCACAGCCAGAGTCGCTAGATGTCAGGCTGGAGCCAAAGGGAGGCAGTGTGTGTTACCATGTTTATCAGCATCACCTGCTTTGGAGCTGCTCTCGTTAAATGGCATCATGTGAGCAGTGACTGACAGTTTTCACATTACCATATAGAGACACATATGCTGTGAAAAAATATTTGCTCCCTAATGCTGGGCTTACACCTAAAGACTTTGACAAGATTTTGAAAAGACTCTAAAAGATTATCAGCTCACATCTAAAGACTCGGGTTAACAGTCGACTAGTCTCAGACTAAAGATTTTATAAAGACTGAATCTTGTAGGAACACTAATTACAAGACTGCAACTAGATTATGTCAGGATTTCATTCCCACAAAATTCCTCCCATCATGCTCTGTGTGATATAGTGATACTATATTATGTTGATATAAAGAGAGTATTTGTTCTGCTGGGCAATTCTATTTTATTTGTGGTTACACAGTGCCATCTAGTGGTGATTTTATTATCCGAGTTTTTCCTGTTGTGACGGAGAATGTCCGGGTTTTGTGTTGTCAATAAAGTTTCCCAAGATGAACGCTGGGTCTCCTCATCTGCTGTTATGGATATAATAAGAGGTAAGTCCAGTTCCCAAGTTATTACACTCTGTAGAAGTTAAAAATGGAGGAGAAGCAGCTTTTAGCTACTTTAGCTTTTGCCACTGAAGTCGTTTGTAGTGAAAAGAAAAAGAAGAGAAAGCGTCAGAGAATATGGGCACGGTCAGGGCTGCATAAACGGGGACAGAAGGTCTTGTTTGTTGGGTTATGACTGACAGGGCTGGTTCTGCAGTGAGAACGAATCCTATTGGTTTTTGCTTGTTGTACGTCACTCCGACTACACTCCGACTACAAAAAATATCTAGCAGGTTGGATATGAAAGACTGGAGAAAGACTGGCATAAATCGGGTCGCCGACTGCAGATTATCCCCTTACATCTAACGACCACGACGACGGGAGCGCGCAGAGACTCCGATACGATTCCTAAAGACTGCCAGTCTTTAGTCTGCGACCGTGAAAATCGTTAGGTGTAAGCCCAGCATTACAGATGTTTTTTTATTTTGCTTACTCGCCACACATGTTTCAGATCTACAAAAAATGTCAATTTCAGATGAATAAAACCTGAGTAAATCCAGAATTCAGTTGTCAAATCATGACTTCATTTATTAGAAAAAAAGCTCCAAACATGTCCTCCATGAGAGAGTTCCAAGGCCAAAATCTCCCCTGACCAAAAAAAACCCAAACCAAAACAAAAAGGCCGTAGTGATTGTCAAGACTTTTGAGGAAAAGTCCTCTTTAACTGATTAGACAAACAAATCTGGAGTCAAACTGTGTTTCAGAAAATCATCAAACCAACAGTTAGACATGGTGGTGGTTGTGTGATGGTCTGGACCACATGCTGTAATTGATAGAACCATGAATTCTGCTGTCTACAAGAAAATCCTAAAGGCAAACGTCTGACCTTTGACCTTTAACAGGCGTTCATGCCTCCAATGAGGCTGACTTGAAAAATATTCTGTAAAGAAAACTGTGACAAAACTCCTCCACAGTGACCTGAGAGGCTCTAGTCATCACAAACTAGTGACTGTAGTTGTTGCCACCCGTAGTGTTAAAAACCAATAGTTACATTAGGGGTGCAAAAACTTTTTGGGTTGGTTTGGATAGCATTTCACACTAAAATAATAAAAACATCATTTGAAAACGGCATTTTATATTTACTCAGGATTGTCTGATATTGAAATCTACTTCTGAAACATTGTGTGATGAGTCAGCGAAAACAGAAGAAATCTGAAAGGGGCAAATACTTTTTCACAGCGCTGTACTCTCCTCAGCTCAGTTGTGAAAAAAGTGTTTACTCACTTGCAGGGAGTTTGTCAAGGTAAGATTAAAATACACATCTTTAAAAGATGCACAGTCAAGCCCCCCACCCCCCACCCCCCCACACCCTACAGAGCTCACATAAATCAAACACATAAATAATAATGAACTCCTTCGCCTGGTCTGGATCCGTAGCTGCCCCAATTACAAACACGCACCTGCCGCTGGATTAGTTTGCTATCTCTGTCTATCTTCTTAACATGCAAATACACACACACACACACACACACACACACACACACACACACACACACGGAGTGGTGTGCATGCACATAGGGTTGTTTGAACAGGTGTAGCAGGTATACCTGTAATCTTATCTGATGTGTGAGAAGCAGCTGTCAGGTAGCTTTCCACCAGCAGATGCACTGCTGCGGCAGCGCCAGGATCTCGAGCCCCGTTGGGCCGGCCCACCGCTCTGCTGGAGCCGTGTGTTTACCTCAAACACACCGCTGCTTTGTCTCAGCTCTGTTGACGCCTAGAGGGACGGTGTGGCATGAGAAGTTAGGCCAGTGGGGGGGGGTAGAGGGGGAGGTTAAGGTTGGAGTGTTCTAGTGTTTTCTGACGGCTTTTATCTGTCGGAGCTCAATAAGAACAGATCCTATCATGATCAGCATTTTGTTTAGTCTGAGATGCTTAATTATTAAAATAGTTTCAGTCAATGTGTGCAGATGGAAGAAAGAAGGGATTGCTGTTATTTTAAGTTGACTGATAGTGTTTTTTTGTTGTTGTATTTTTGAATAAAATCTAAGGATTAACTCAAAATACCCAACTAACCCTGAAGCAACCTGAGGGCAAAATTGGAAAGCAGCATGTGACTGTTTGTGCATCTTCACAAGGAGGCCTTGTGTGTGTGTGTGTGTGTGTGTGTGTGTGTGTGTGTGTGTGTGTGTGTGTGTGTGTATGGGGGGGGGGGTCACAATGTGTCGTAAAAAGTGAGTTATGAGATTACGAACCCGAACACCACAAAGTAAAGCGGAGCGAGACGGAGGGAGGAGAGCAGGCTCATTACCATGTAGTCGCCTTTATCAGCTGCCTCTACACGACTCTCCACTTTGACCTGCTGCTCATCATCCCATGGTTTAATCACAATGACGCCTTTGTGTGTGTGTGTGTGTGTGTGTGTGTGTGTGTGTGTGTGTGTGTGTGCGTGCGTGAGTGTGCACATGTGCCCATTGGACATTTTCCAGGGATTGAAAGTTTAAAAACCAGTAGGGAAGTTCCCTCCACCCTGCAGTTAAACAGAAAAACTGAAGAGTAAGCACTTATTTGCATACACGCACACACTCAAACGCACACACACACACACACACAGTTTCTCCTTGCCTGTGACTCATCCACAGCCGGTCTGTCCCCTCTGTGTTTTGTGTGGATGTGGCAGACAGTGCAGGTGGCCGGCTCGCCATCTCACCCACCTACTGCTGTCAGCCCTTACACAACAGCCACAACAAAGTCACTTATTTTTGAGTTAGCATGGGACACACACCGATACTTCCTAGTCTTTGTGTTTGTTTCCTTCTTTCTGATAATCAAAATTAAAATAAAAACAGATGGAGGTTTCAGGTGACTTCCTTCTAAACTTCTTCAATTACAATAAAAAAGGAACAACATCAATGTAAAAAGAAACTGTGAACTTATTCAATTTGCTGATGGTTTAGAGATCATTATTCATCTTATTTATCTGCTTTTTCACTATGATTTTAGTGAAAACCTTAATTTAAAAATATTTATCCTCTAATCGTTGTTTTTCCTCTTTTCTTTATCCCAGTTTCTTAAAATCAAACCTATATTTGGAGATCTAAAAACCAAAATTGTTTTCCTCCTCCATCCTTGTCTCCTTCCTTTCCAAAGAGAGAAAATGACAGAATGCATCCTGATGCAAAAAGCTTCAGGCAAAAATTAAAAAAATCCCAAATCACGTAAAAAAAAAAAAACAACTTTATTTTAACAAACGTCCTGTCCTACTCTGTGCAGAATCGGTGTTGTTTGGGTGAAAACATCATGTGAACAAGGTGTGGTCGGGCAGCAACGCCACGCCCGAGATATTCCACCACAGCGCTATAGATTCTGACGCAGCAGGTCAGGTAATCGCTGTGTCATGCCGAGGCACCCGAACTCACACAATTACACACAAAGTCACGGCGAGACGGAGCCAGCTAGGTACCAGGGTAGCGCTGCAGGAACCCAGACATGCTGCAGAGACTAATCGAGAGCACAGACACACACATCGAACAAAACTTGCTCACAACACACACTCAGTCACTCTTGCAGCAGCTGCACTCTGAAACAACGATCAGTTTTTTTTGCGGGCATTGTCTAAAAGCCAGAGGAGAGAGAAGGAGCAGAAAATCAGGAGAACTCATCGACAGAGCTTTATGCTCTTTTGAAAAGTCGTCATCCGTGCTCTTGTTGGTCTCTGGACAAACAACAACAGAGGGACTTTGGATGTTTGATCTTTTGGGTACGGGACATCTGCCAAACCTGGATCTGTACTGGAACGTGGAGGAAGACAGAAACGGAGATTCAGCATGAAAGAAAAGAGCTAACGTGACTGTTTATCATTGGCTTGGAGTTTGGATTTTGCAGGGTTTTTAGTAGAAATGGTGATGTCTGCCATTGTTAAACTGCTAGGTCTGTGAATGAGGCATAATGCATCATTATTAAGTGAGTCTGTGAGTAAAAAAAGACGAGAGCTGTGTATAGAGTGTGTGTTTGGGTATGTTTTAGAAGAGGGATACGGCTACAGCGGTACATGAACATTTTCCCTCTCTGGAGCGCTGCACATCGGCGAAGACAGAGCGACGACTGCAACGTCTGTCTCCCCCTCAACATCTCGCATATTTACCTTTCGCTTTGCCGATCCCTGTAGCATTTGCATCTGCAGCACAAATGCAAATAGCACATACTGGCTAAGCTCCTCAAAAGTAAACATACAACCCCCATATCACCCTTTCCACCCCTCCCTCCTCGTTTCCCCTCCTCCTTCTGTGCAGATGCATCCTCCTCCAGGGTGAGTCAGGTCAGGCGGTGCCGGTTCTGTCCTCAGATAGCCCAGAAAGAACTGTCCTCAGTTCAGGCATGGAGGCAGCTTTCACAGGGGTTGTCGGCGAGCTGGCTCTGAGGCTCTCTGCAGCTCCAGACAGGCTCCAGACGCACTGACCTACATCAGCCTCAGTCAGACGAGGAGAGAGGCTGAGAGAGGAGGAGAGAGATGTGAGGCGGGGGAGGAGGAGGGGAGGGATAAGAGGATGGGCGGGAATGATGGAGAGATGGGTAAGCAGGCGAACAGTCTGAGACGCTTGGATGCAGAGTACATTTATCTAAAAAAGCAAGCTGTAAAGAGGAGGGAGGTGGAGAATAGATCTAGGGGAGGATTTTAAAGAAAATTTGCTGAGTAAAAAAAAGAAAATCTCCTTTTTGTCCTCACCTTTACCTAGCCTCGCCTTACTTTTACCCTTTTGCCTCCCGTCCCTCCCCATGTAGCTTCCCTCTCCTCTTGGCTCATCCTCTTGTCAGTTCAGTTTGAATTTCATCACCGTCTGAATCGTCTCTTACTGTGGGAGGATTAGTCCGTCTCTGGCTGCCTGCTTATCTGTCTGTTCTGCTTTTCAGCTGCAGGGGAATGGAGGAGGTGGAGGCGGAGGAGGAGAGGAGGTGTGTGTGTGGAGGAAAGGTTTTGGCATCTCTCGCTCTGTTGTTATGTCTGCATTTGTTCCACTCAGCTTACTGCGATCGTGTTTTAATGTCAGAGTGAACTAACAGAGGTTCTGAACTGTACTTTCCCTCTGCCCCGTGGCTTCATGGTGAAGCTGTGTATGTGTAGCTATTTGCAGCACATCTCTTAGAACATTATGGTGTCCCATGTGTGCCTGACTGGTTGTGTTTGATCACGTCTCCCTTGTGCACAAATTGACACTAAACATGGATCAATACCAATAGTGAAGCTAATATATCTGCCTAATGTTAACGCAGCTCCTCTGGGACCCTCTGTGACGTTGGACTTAAAGCATAGAGCAAACCTCACACTAACAACGTCTTCACCCTGAGGTAAACATGTCTCAGCTCAGTGACGGTTAGTGTGGGAGCCACTACATTAGAATCTATGGTGAAATCTGTTTGCGTTAGTAAGGTCATTGACTCACTAAGAGGGTTAAGGACTGAGGATGGGTCAGTATTTAAAGGGCTAATTCAGTTTTCTTCTCTAAAGCTTCGCACAAGGGTTTAGTTTTTCTATTAAGAACTGTGATAAAACTCTGTTTTGTATAATTCAAAACTGACTTGTTCAAATTGAATAGAAAAAGGCTGAACATCTGCTGAATGGTTTGGGCTGTGGGTGTTATCCTGCTCTCACCCGTTTTGGACTATCTTTAAGTTTTTTGTTGTTTTTTAGGACAAAAATGTATTGTTTTCTTTGTAAATTATGTCTTATTAAAATAATCAGAAAATATAAAATTCATTTGTCCAACAAAAATAAAACTTTTCAAAACCCCAAACAAGTCTTTTTATTATGAGTGGCCTGCATGCTGCTGCACGTCTCCAAGGTTTTAGTTGTTTTTCTTAATGAAAGAAATTGCAATTAAAATTTAAAATGGAATTCATGAGAACAAAACTATAAAGCATGTTGGAATAGCTCTGCTTGATTTACTATACAGTCTATATTTGAGCTTTAGATAGAACCATAGCTCCTGCTCCTAGTGTGCTAATAAGCTAAGCTACCCTTCAAGCTAGCTTCATGTTCAGTTTTCATTGTCTGAACTAATCACTGTTGTTGTAGGTTTTGTATACTCATTTATGGTGGTTAGCTTGACCCAATAGTTTGAATATTTTTGTTTTAGTTTTAATTTCTAAGGACTGTTTGTAATTTAAATTTTAAAGGTTGCTCAATGAAGGATATTGGAAAAAAAAAAGACAATGTGCAAACTGTTGTCATGTTTGTGCATTGTTGTGTTTTTATATTTCACCTGCCAGATGTGATAACCAATATTTTTTGATGTTTTATTTTCTTGCCTGGTTTTTGTGACAATTTGGTTAAAAAAATAAGTAACTAAGTAAATGACTGAGTGTACAACAATAAGCATGACTTAGAAACTGCTTCTTGTTAGTTTACAAATTGATGGATCAGTGCCAAATTCCAAGCCTGTAAAATCAGTGCAGTTTTCTGTATTTTTTTTTATTCACCAAACCTCTTAATTAAAACTGAACTTTGGTGTAATTATCATTTCTGTAACAAACCAATTTGACAGCACTGGCTTTTTTGGGAAGAAGAGAAAAAGTCATTAGAGTTGTTCCTTTATTTTGCTGAAGCTTAATTTTGGGTTTTGAAAAAACAGTTATTAAGACATCAGAGCAGATAAAATTGTACAAAATAAATTTATTTCTTTGCTTTTACTTTTATAGTGACAGGATTTTATTGGAAGTGCACTTCACTGACAAGTTATAAAATGGCCATTTGTTACTGCCAAACTTAGAAATGATACTTTTAGTGGAAAATAAATAAACTAAACCCCATACTGCTTAAAGGAAAAATGTCATAACTCAAAGAACAATGCAATGTTTTCACATCTTGAAAGGTATCTAATATATAGTTAAATGAAATGTTAGCCAACCTGAGCAGCTCTAACAACAGCTATGTGTGTTAACTAGAGGCTTGTGAGGAATTTGCTCCTCATTTTTACATTCCTCTGTCTGACTGGATGAAACTCTAAAATGCTGCAGTCAAGTTTCAAAGTCAGACCAGATTGTGAAATATAGAAATGTTAGTGTTTGAATTGCCTTCCTGTTGCTGTTGGGAGGGGGGGGGGCTTATAAAGTCCAGATGCAAAGAAAAGTGGGTCACCACAGTAAACATGTATCAGACCCTATATATCCCCCTTATAGAGAGCCCCAATGCTTATACTAGTGCACGTACTTACTACACTTGCCAAGTCAGAACATCCCCCCCGAAGCAGAAATAGCACAAAGCAACCTGAGAACGAGTGAAAGATCATCAGTTTTATTTGAGTGTTTATCTTCCATCTCCTTACATTTTGACCATATGTACAGAATATTTCACCTCAACTTTTAACCATCACCCTGAACTCTTTTATCACGATGACCTTATATGAAGTCCACATGTCTTAAAATCCCTGAACCTCTCATGCTGTGTTTATAATTGCAAACTAAAGACTACTAAAAGCACTGGAGGAGTTTGGCCCACAGATCTACTCGATAAGGACTTTATAAAAAGTGAACTTGTTTCTTAATGCAGTTTGAAATAAAATGTTTTATGGGAAATTTGAGTTTTTACTTGTGTATTGTGGGCCCTGCTATCATCAGAAATGCTCAAAGCCTTAGGCTGAAAGCTATTTTTATGCAGAAGTGTATTTGGGGCCAAGACGGCTCCCTCAAAGGCCTCTTAGTTTTCCTACTACTTGCCCAATGTGACCTCTTTCTTAGAAAAAAAAAAAAAAAACGGCAGCAGGCAACCCAGTCAAAACCCATGACATACTTTTACTTCCATCAAGTTGCCTTCAGCTTTTTTTCCATGGCTCAACACTTTACGTGTAGTGACAAACTATGTTGCTGAAAGCACAATAGAATAACAGCTATACCCAGATGTGCCCGGTACAAGTAAACACTCAGGCGCAAACAAGCACATCGTGCTGGGCTGGCCGGGATGGGTAATATGATTGGAGCGGACAGCAAGCGTCAAGCCATGGGGCAAATCAGCTATGTTGTGAAGCATAATTGGTCGGCCGTCTAAGGAGGTATGTGCTAGTGTCTGTCCTCATGTCACACTGCTGCAGCCATGGGTCATGCCTTAGCAATGCCCAAGGTGGATTGCATTGATTTGGTCAAATCTACAGCCAGCAATGTAGAACCACAGCACCTGACATGGAGAGGCATATAGGAAGTCAATACCATGGAGGAGACCATGGGCAAATGTATCACTGATACTCTACGGTATTTACTCCTAGCGTAACAGCCAGAGTGTTTAGTTAAATTTAGGCAGAAAAAGTGGTGGAATATCAGAGGAACTTTTATCATGGTGGAAATTAATAGGGAGCATTAAAGCAACACCTATATTGAAACTAAATAACTCAGCCCACAATTATTCTAATGGTTGCCACATGTCAGCAATCAATAGGTGAACTGTGAACAGTGTGACGTTCCTTAAAAGCAGGGTTAATGTCAGTGAGAGATAAGACAGGGTGAATGATGGGTGTCCATCATGGTGACTGTAGAGAAAAAAAGGATCCAGTAAGCTTTATACAAAAAGTGGCCCCTAGCTGGAAAAGGATCCCCACCCTGCTTTAAACAGCAGTGAGATGTCCTACAGCATCTGTAAATAAACAATGTGCTGGATCAGTTCATACTGTCATTTTTATATCTGCCATCCTAATGCTTCTACTATTCTGTTAGCTTATGTAAGGTTACTGTTGAGTTAAGATGCAATACACTTCATCTACCATAAGGGGGACTGCAGCTCCAGCAGCCTCTCACATTCTTACAAAAAATCAGATCTATAATTACTGTCACAACATGGAGTTTATATTTCAAAATACTAATGAATGGTGACATTACTGTATGCATTTAGATAGTTTCTGAAACTGAACATAAAGATCACGTTTAAATGTTTCCGTTTTTTATCTCAGTGCTTTGTTTTGCTTGTTTTTGGTTTGGTTTAGAACGGTTACACAGCTATTTAGGGAGCCCAGTACACCAACTTAGACCTGAGGCAGGATTAAATTACCATCATGTTAGCTTCTCACTAACTTCTGAGAGACAAATATTACCTCTTCACCACAAAAGTAATAGTTTTATTTGTATTTACCATTACAGAGCAGAGAGTAATAAGTGAACACAGAGTGAATCACTTCAGCATAAAAAACCCATAAAGTCCTGGAAGAAAAGTCCACACAGATCCCTGATATGTCTTGGTTTTCATGAAGAAAACGAAGGAACTGAGCCAGATCTCGTCCACACAAGATCTGCTTTCTTCTAAAAAGTGTTTGAACCAACCCAACAGTTGAACACAAGAATACTGAAAAGAATCGATCCATTTATGAAGTGGTCAAACCAATTATATAAACCCTTAGAATTTATTTTTGTTAAAACCTCATCGGTTTCTTTTCTACAATTCTGTCTAAAAAGAAAGTTCAGAAAAAGTTTTCTAAGAATCTGGATTGCTATAACAACAATCATCAACCGCTTACATTGGCTCAGACTAGCAAAATAACAACAATAATAATAATATTACAATGATGCAAAGATCTCTGGGGGTTCCACAAATAGAAAGTTTCCAGAGGCGAGGAGGAGGAGGGTGAAGAAGGTTCAGACACACACACGAAACAAGAAAACGGACTGTCTGTGTTTGTCACCCACAGTATATGTGCATGTTCTATTCTTCTGTTGTATTTCTCACTTGCTGAATGCGTCTGAGCACCAAGCCTCTTCTCTTTGTTGCTTTTATAACCCAGGCAGGCTTATCTAACCAGGTCTCCTGAGAAAACCAGACAGACTGGATGGCAGGAAGCTGCAAAAGCTAAAGAAAGCTGTGATGGAACTATGAAGCTCTGCAGTGAGCGAAATTCTATTTTAATAATCACAAAGTCTGCACTGAGCATCAGAATATATTCTATGATAAAACTTCAAGTTACAGCTACACAAAGCTGAGCCCCCCCCCCAAAAAAAAAAAAACAAAACGCAATAAAACAGCTTTCATAACGAGAAGAGATTGTTAGACATCTAGGTGCTGGGAAATTCAAGATGTGGTCATTTCTGTGCTTTAAGGAGCCAACTGTCTGTTTGGAAACTGACCAATCAGCTGTGAGCCAACCCTCCATCTGCCAAAACACTCAGCAGTAGCTTTTTTTTTAAAATAGCTGCTTATGCAAAATGGTCTGTTCACACACAGGTGTGAATGGACTCCCAGGGCCAGGGAGTGTTGATTCAGGCTCCATCGCAGATCAGGATTTTGTGCATCGACTCAAATGTCAGCATTCAGAATGAACATGTAAAACACGTGTTGTGATTATAGCTTGTTTTATGACTAACTCTTACTTTTCAGAATATCTTGTTTTGGTTTGAAATCTGCAGACTCAAAGTTATTAGCTGAAGAAATTTAGACCAAATTATATATTTACATTCAGTTTTATTCATGCTGTTGTAGAGAGGTGTTAGTGTGCAGAATCAATAGTGTATTTTTAAATAGTTTTCCTTTGTGGTTTTGGCCCAGTGGTAGGCATGACGCCTCCCAATCAGAGAATGCTGGTTAGATCCCCAGTCCCTCCACGGCAGGACGCCAAACCCCCCAAACTGCCCTGATTAGTTTTTTAATGTGAGTGAGAATAAAGTAAAAGCACTGTGTAAAGTGTGGGAAATATATAAATAATTCACTGTATAAATGTGTGAAAAGTGCTTTGCAGAACTAGGATGGACTTAAAGAAGCGCGTTATAAGTGTGGATCATTTACCATTTAATTTGATTTTTTTCTTTTTAAAATCTTTTCATTGTTTTGCTCATTCATTTAACATATTCTCCCTACAGGTCACAGATGGGTCATCTGCTGTTAGTTGAGTTTAAAATACATCCAATCAGTAATAAAAAAAAAATAACATTTTAAACAGGGCAGAATTGAGGCGACTCATGTTCAGATGATCCAAAATGGTCAATTATTATTTCTAAACAGGTTATGACATCAATATTTACAGAGAGCAGGTTTCTCTTGTCATATATCTGGTGTGTGCATCAACCTTTCTGGTGCCACAGTTTTACAACAGTAACCATCCAGACTCAGTAATCACTCTCCCACTCTCCTTGAGGAATGGATTTTAGAATCTTGTTTTAGTTTACTACTCTTCTTCTGCTGCCATTCCTGCTGTTGTTTTCTCATTAGTCATGCCTGCTGTTCCAAGAAATAAATAGCAGTTGTGCCACACAAACGGTGAAAACCCCTCTGAAAGTGTTCTTCACCCTGATTATGTGAATCAGCTTTTCCAAAAGAAAAATAGAAGATTAAATCATGTTTTAGTATTTATTATACAGAAAATGTTTTGTTTTGCTTTGCACTGATGAGTAACTGAAAGAGTGTTAAGCTCACCTGCTGCCTGGCTGGTTGAAGTATTTTCCATTGGGGCTGATTTTTGTGCGTTGTTGAACTGTTGACTGTGTATTGTTATTTTAAAACATGACCGGATTGTCAGCGGTCATTTCTTTCAACATGTTTTGATGCTTATGACAGCACTCAGTTTGAGAAATAGTCACACAAAAAGGATATTCAAAAAGTGTGAATTATAATCTGTACTCACTTCAGACATCCCTGATCTGCAGCTTTCCCCAAACTGACAGATGACACGCAGATGCTTTTATTTTGTAACAGTGTTGTATTTTAGACAGACTAAAGCAGCAGGCCTACCATAAGAGACTGACTTGAGACTGGACCTGGACTTGTGAACAGACTACAGATTTTTTACAATTAAAAGTTAGATTGTTACAGGTTAGGATTGTTTCCCCCTTATAGATATTGTCAAACATAACAAATTCAAAATCAACATATTTTGTCACTTTTTACATCCGGAGACAAACATGCCTCTGACTTGTAGTGGCCTTGTATCCATTATGACCACAAATATCATCTAGCCTAAGGGGATTCACAAAACTGAATAAAAGACCATTTGACTTGGCGGGATGGATGCACTTTGTGTGTGTGTGTGCGTTCGTGCGTGTGTGTGTGTGTGTGTGTGCGTGCTGTGGAGACCACGAGACCACAGCAGAAGTAATCGGACAGCTATCACATGCAAACAGCTCCATGTTCCCTCCTCCTTGCGCTGAGACGCACATTTATGTTAATGCCACTCTGCTGTGCTGCAGTGTTGCCCCAGCATCACATTACTGGAGCGTGATGTTCCCTGCTTCAGGGCCAAACTCCCTGACTTCCATTGTGTGTGTGTGTGTCTACGTGTGTGTCTGTGTGTGTCCTCCAAATCTGTTTGCAAACTGCTGAGCACAAGCCAGGGAGTGGGTTCACACTGGATTAGCTCTGAGTTGGCTAAACACCAGATAGCAGAGATAACGGTGTTTGTGTGTGAAGGTGTGTGTGTGTGTGTGTGTGTGTGTGTGTGTGTGTGTGTGTGTGTGTGTGTGTGTGTTGGAAGGTAGCTGATATCAGCAGGAATAAAGGAAAACACTGATAAGGCTTTTTTAGCATCTGCAAACAGTAACGTTAATGACAGTTAGATGTTAACGAACGGCAACTGTGTTTATTGACCATAACAGAGAAATCTTGTTTACAGTAAAATGAGGGAAGCAAGGAAGGGAGGGTTATAGAACAAGAGAAATGAAGACACATCTACCAGCTGAATTAGACAAAGGTTTTTCAATGATCTTCCTCCCACCAGCTGGAGCCAGACCCTGTGGGAGGAGACCGTCATCTTCACTTTCACTCGTTTCTTTTTCTCCTTTCTTTCACCTTTACTCCATTTTCTCTCTCCAGAATTAAACCCATCAAGATTAGGCTTCATCCCCTCATTTCGTAGGAGGGGAAGGTGAATCTTTAAAGGATTCTCCTGTTCCCCCAGCAGATCGATTGATGTTGAAGTGTTTAACTCACAAAGGGTTGCATAAACACTCGCCGGCTCACGCTTTATGCAGAACACCGGGTAAATCTTTTACGGGACTCCATTGATGTTGCTTGTTTTACCTGAGAAATCAGATGCTAATCCCCTTGATGTGCACCGAAGGGAGAGGAGGTGAAATGTGTGGGGGCGAGATGGGTGGACCTCCTGTCTGTCACCCAAACATAAGACAAACACAGCTGCCTCTGCTTTGCCGAGCAGCCAAGCCACATGGGCTAGATAAAGGAATGCAGACAGGTCTCCTGTAAAATCTTTAGTGGAAAAGGAAAATGCAAAATAAAACCAAAAATGATCCTGAACATCTTTACTGACATATCAATTGCAGTATGGAATTTATAGCATGACTTTTTTTAACCGCCAAGAGCATCACTAAGAGGATTGGCAGGCTTTACCAAACAACACGGAAATCTGCCTCATGGTACAGAAAAGCTGTTCAATCAGGTTTCCAGTAAGAACAAAAGAAAAGGACATATATTAAACCATGGTAACGTTGAAAGAAACTTTGGAAGCTTGTGTGCAATTTCTACAGAGACATTGTCCTCTGATGGTCCAGGAGTTTGATTCAGTGATCACATCAGCACAGAATCATAGATTAGACATTTTCAAAGTCTGAAACCTCAGAACTCTCAGTTCAGACACAACCCACATGTTATATTAGGAATGATGCAATAAAAGATTTCTTTCTATGTTTTGAAAAAGGTTTTATTCTTAGCAATCATTTATTTTGTCCTGTACAGCCCAGGGGCCTCATTTATAAACCTTTGTGTAGAATCCTTACTAAAAACGTACTTAAGCTCAGGAAAAAAATGTCACTAACACAAAATCTATTTTTAAAACTCTGCGTACGCACAGATCCATGTAATTCTGCTTTATAATTCGCTCTCATACGTAGAACTGTGCTCAGCTGTTTTTGGATCAGAACCCTCCTTGGCAAAGCTCATGACCAACCATCACCCCCAGCATGCACTGGGCAGCTGCTTTAGACAGAGACTGAACCATCCCAGCTGTAGGAAGGGACACTTCTGCAGATCATTGATCCCAACAGCAGTCAGACTCTATAACACACCATGATGTCAGGAGCGATGTATAGAGTATGTGGTACAGTGTTGTAAATAGTACCTGTTCTCTTGTTCTTATTGTATTCCATTTCTCTGCATGTGTCCGAGCTGCACACGTCTCCCCACTGTGGGATCAATCAAGTTTTATTTTATCTTCCATCTGAGATTAAGTATATTGATTGATTGATTGATTGATTGATTGATTGATTGATTGATTGATTGATTTGATAATCACTTTGAGACTAACAGTTGTCACTAAGTTTCTTTAAATTAAATTTTCTTCAAATGTCATCATTAAAATGCCAAAAAGGTGAAAGTTTACAACAATTTTTATTTTGCTCTAAAGATGCTGAAGGATTAAAGACTGAGGAAGTGTGTGGTATAGTGCATCTGATTACATGAACAAGAGGATTCAGATGAAACTAAGCTTTTCTTGTGAGTAATATTGTATTAATGTGATCACAAAAAAGTGTTTTGTTTGTTTTTCATTATAAAATCTGGATTTTTACAATGTAAACAAACCCACCCTCATCCCCTGGGAATAAAATGTAACCCGTGAGTTTAAAAGAACTGGAGAAAACACAGTTTTGCCACAATAGTTTACCTCAAAATACTTGTGACAATGTCTAAATGAGTTATAGGATGATGACTTACAGAGAGGCGGACAGGAAATGACATTCCCTCTCTTGCAAAGTAAAACAGCTTTTCCTCCTCGTCCTTAGACATCAGACAGGACCGTGATTAATTCTCGTCCCAGATCCAAGTTTAAGTTGTCTAGCCTTGATTTAAATCCCCCAAAGTGGGAAACACATTCCACAAATCATTAAAAAAAGCACAGATAAATGCTAATTCGTCAGTAAAAAATTGAAGAGCTGTTAAGGCTGCAGTGACAGTAATCGGAAAAGAAGTTTTAAATCTATAAACATGGCGTTACTGGCTTTCAAGGGTAGCTGAAGTTGTACTTTATGTCTTTGTCACCTTCATCTACACACACACTCTCACACACACACACACAGACAGACAAGTAGAAAACACTCATCTTTATGTGTGAGAGTGGAAAGAGAGGGCTTGAGTCTCCAGCAAATCCCTAAAAGCTGTCATTGACTTCAAACACAGTGAATTCTTCACAGAGAAGTGCTTCTTCTGGTGACAGTGTTTTCTGTCTTTATTTTCCTATACAGTCCCTTTGATACGGCCTCTGCAGACCAGAACTTGTGCTCTATTAGTTTTAAGATCTTTAAATGCATTCAAAATGAGCAAAAATATATTTTTAAATGCACTGCAAGCAAACCCAGTTCTTAATGCACAGCTAACACCAGGACAGTTTGATCTACAAGTTAAATGGAGTTTCTCAAGATGTCCAGCTGATTTTAATGTAAGCTGAATATTAATACAGCATAAAAGAAACTGCATGTAAAGTACAGAGCATATCAGTCTGCAGAATGATCATTTACCAATTTAAACAGTGCATTAATTTTCATGAAGCATGTGTAATTTATGAGTGGTGTGGGATTGCATGCATCTATCAGTGTCAGAGTGACATGTGTGGGGCGATAATCTATTCTGTGACCCAAATTTATGTGTTGAAAGGCTACAAAACCGCACCCCAACCCTCCCATCCGATTTCACAGCTCATCACTGTCAGCGCGATACAACGCGTGTGTATCTGCGCTTGTGAGGCAGGGTCTGATAAAAGGAGTGTGTTATCCATCTTATCCAGAGGAGATGTTTTGAAAGGAACTCTCTTATTAATAAATGCATGAGAGCCAACAGAAAAAGGAACATTCTGCAGCTTTGACAAAATAAAAAGAGAGGAGAAGAAGAGGAGGAAAAAAAATGCTCCTTGTTAGCATTCTCTGAGACGCTGCTCTTGCTAGGAGCTACGTTCTCATTGAGAGACGTATTATCTCTGGTCAGCTTTCCTATCTATTATTCACAGCTCTGTGAGAAATACTGGTGGCGAGATCAACAGCAGTCACTTACAATATATCCCCGAGCAGCTGCGCCCCATTCATGTGCAAAAGAAACCCTAATAACTGCGGCTGCAGATAGTGGAGAGGCTGCAAAGTTGGCAAAAGCCCGCAGAGGCACAGAGCTTTGATATTCAGCGCCTGTATGGATTCATCAGAAACTAGATTAAGTACAAAAAAGGAGGTTATTTTTGATGTTTTATTCAATAGAAGGTAAAGCTGGTATTGTGTACGGAAGATGTTTAATAAAATGGAATATTGTTTGTCCTTTGAGGGGGAATTTCTTTGTCTTTCTTTTAGTCATCTGGATTAATCTATAGCGGACTTTAAAGACAACAGGTGACTTCAGAAGCTTATTGCTTTATTGAAAATTCCCCAACCTGCAGGAAACAAGTCCCAGCATCCACTGGTGTTGGCAGATTGAGGATTCATGTCTGAAATGTTAATAAATTCAAGAGGGGATTTCTTTGTACTGATCTATTATATGACAAAACACCTTGACTTTGATCCCCAGTGCATGTTATAAGCTTGCAAACACACGGATGGCATTTTCAATGGAAATTCTCCATTGTGTGTGAGCTTATTAAATAAAACGCTAACATAATACACGCTTAACGAGTGAAATAGGAGGCTGATGAATATTAGATCATTAAAATATCCCTTTTGACAAATATGTTTCATTCATGTTTATTACACAATGCACTGAAAAGTGAAAGAAGTAAAACAGATCAAGTGTTTGTTTATATTTTTCTGTCTATTTTATAACTCTGGTTCTATGGAGATGTGTTCCTTTTTGAGCGTTGTCCTGGCAGGCAGAGAATATTTAACAAGCCAAATAGCCTTGCTTTTTTTTTTTTTCATTGCTTTTTAGGTACTTGGCTGCTGTCTGTTGCTATGCAACCACATCCTCCAAATTGTCAGGTTCAGGGCCACATACCCCTCCTTTTCCTCATCTTTCAAAAAAAAGAAGGCACTTTGTACATGCAGATGCACAGCTCAGTACCACCCTCAGGATTTCTCATTTAAATAAATCCTTTTATTTCAATATTTGAGCTTTACTCAAATATTAGAATTTTCCATAGCTGGCTGTATTTTTAACCTGTGCACCTTTTGTTCAGCACATATCCAGTTTTACTCTGCGCTCACTCACTCAAGCTTTGCAACATCTTCTTTTTATTATTCTGTACTGAATTCTTTTCATCTAAAATAATTTGTCCTCTGTCTTAGTTTTTGTTTCACACACACACCTCTACACGCACACACACACACACAGACACACACACACACACACACACACACACACACACACACACACACACACACACACACACCTCTTTCTCTACAGGCTTTCATACTGTATGTCTGTGAGGCAGACTGTCTTCGTAATTGGGTTATTCGTCTTTCTGCACCGGTCTGATGCACTGAGACACACATGCTCATGGACTCGAGGACACACACACACACACACACAAATTATACACACATACAAACACACACACTGGTTTAATATGCAGGCGTGTTTTTGTACAAATTGTTGCTGAGGTAGGAGAAGTGCAGCCATGCGTGTGTTTTATTCTGAGGAACGCGGGGACGGCATTTGATTGGATTCCCAAACTGATATAAGAGACAACATGAACATTTATGAAGCCACTCTGAGTGGGTTCTGTTCTGTTAAAGTCTCATAAAGCAGAACTTTGAAACCGTTCCAAACCAATAAACCCATGTTCTGACAGAATATCGTGACTACTTCTAGGACTCATTCCCCAGAGTCATGGAACACAAACACATATGGACAGACGCTCAGGCAGCCTATAATGATTAAAGGCCACCTTCTCAGGACGTATGGGAAAGAAAGCACACACATGTAAGCTTAACCCCCCCCCCCCGACCGGGCCTCCATCTGCTCATCTCTGTGTCGCTCTCCCACAAACTTGCATCCAGTGAGGTGACCCTGTTTTAATGTGAGTTGAAAAGGTCGCTCCAGTCCTGTCCACTGAATCAGAAAGGCCCTCCTGGGCCTGTAAGCATGGCTGTGCTCAAGTGTAATACCTCCAGACACCAGGGACATTCAATGTTTACACCACTGACACTTCTCTCTGTCTCACACAACAGCTAAAATGTAGGAAGGTAAATAAATAAACACAATATCAAGGGCAATAGCATGGGTGTCACACCCACCAGCTCGAGACTTCCACCTGTATAAAATCATCTTGGCAGAGTGTGATCCTTCACTCTTGTGTTTACAGTTATAAGAAAGAAGAGAGATTGAATTAGAGCTAATGCAAACTGAGGTAATATGAATTGAGGGTGCCGGAAAATGAAAGTAAATAACAAATATTAATGAAAAAGATGGGAAAAAAATATCCCAGCAAGTGCTTGATGGATGGCGGTGTACTGTAACAGGGAGGTGGCCATGCTCAGCCCATTAGGCATGTGTGATGTTTCTACAACTAGAACAGATTTGGAAACTGTTTTAAATTCATATCAGCAGGACATTTAGCTCCTGATCTGAGGAAATGATGCTTGCAAGCATGGACACCTGCAGGGTTTCTGCAACTTTCATATTTGCCTGCATGTTTACATGGCTTTGCTGTTTGCTGTCACGTCAACATTTTTCATTATGCATCATAGTCCATCCATGAAATCCTGGACTGCCTGCTCTGATTCCCCGCGCTTCCATGTTGCAATAAGAGTGCGACAGAATGCACATGTCACGTCTGTGTCCTGTGGCGTTGATGGTGGCTGTACAGTGTGCTGGGAGCATTAGTATGTATTAGCTGGCAGATGGGCTGCAGTGCTCCCCTGTTGCTCCCTGTAATGATGAGCCATGTTCCTGTTTATCAGACAGGACACACTCAACTCTCCTCTCATCTGCTTTTGTCTCAATCACCCATTCGTCTTTCTTTCTCACTGTATGCAGTGTCTCCTTTGATCAGTCCCTCTGGTGAACATTTTCCCCACAGGCACGTGTCCACCTTTACCTTCAATCACCAGCCTATGTGTGCATGTGGAAACTTCACATGCAGAACTGGTTGCATGACAGCTTTGTAGCACTCCTGGGGAAAGCTAGGACTGTGCCAACAACAAGGTACAGAGCGTTAATTATCACCCATTCCTGATACATCGCGCCAATACCTGTCCCCTATGGTAAGTGACAAAGTCTGTGCACTTGTGTTACACAGATGGTTGACTTGTCTTAAGAATTGCAATGAAGACGCCTATGAAAGCTTTACTAGCCTAGTTATGATGTCCTGCTGCTGAATCTCCCCCATGAAGCAAAGTGGTTGACAAGTTGTTGGCAGTTAGAAGCTTTTAGTAGCAGCATCTCACAATGTCAGGTTCTTTTGGGCATTTCAGGAAATTTTCCTTGTCTTTGTGGAGTTTTGAGCAGTCAGTGTTTTACCTGCTGGTGACAGCAAACAGAGTAATCTCAGTTTGGATATCTGGATATAACAGAATACCACTGGAAGCAGATTAAATAACTGAATTTCTACAATTACAAACCAATTCCACTAAATGTAATATTACTTTACTGATCGAACAGACAGTTATTAATATTGTGACCATTATCTAAACAAAACAACAAATGTTTATACATTTAGCTTCATAAGCAGTTTCTACTTGGTTTTCTGCCACTGATCCCCTGTACACACACACACACACACACACACACACACACACACACACACACACACACACACACACACACACACACACACACACGTAAAAATATATATTAAAGTCGCATTGTGGATTATTTCATCAAGAGAGCAGTTTTTTAATCTTACATCCTACTGCTCCTCCCCTAAACACCTCGACACGCGCATTCGGTCACGTGCACACAGCTCATTACATTGCTGGGCATAAACTGTGCACCTCAAAGAGTAGGGTTTAATCACTCACAGTTCACAAATGTCATTCCAACACTACCAGGCTCTGGTGAGCCAGTCTGTCCTTGCTGCTTCTGATAGTTAGCTCTGTTAGCAGCTAGCTGCTGCAGTACTCTGTAGCTGAACAGAGAAATGACTCAGCCCTGGTCCCTACTCCCTGGATGAACTTCTTGACCAAAATAAACGCGTATCCTTGGCA
This sequence comes from Callopanchax toddi, assembly GCA_006937965.1. Classification (NCBI taxonomy): domain Eukaryota; kingdom Metazoa; phylum Chordata; class Actinopteri; order Cyprinodontiformes; family Nothobranchiidae; genus Callopanchax; species Callopanchax toddi. The sequence continues at coordinate 85,463 of SSNR01000135.1, forward strand.
GACCTTGCCATTCTGTGAGGTGGAAGGTTTAAAAATAAAAATAAATCCCTTTTTAGCTGGGTAATGGGTAGGTTTTCAGTAGAAATTAGCTCTGACTCCTCCATGAACGGCTGAGATGGAAAAAAGAGAAACACACGGAGCGTCCTGTACAAGTGCGCCCCCTACTGATACAGGTTTGCTCGATGCGCGTGCATGTTGAGAGAATGCCGACAATGCCGAAATTTGAATTTTATTTGCTGAAAAAGCTCGGCGGCCAGAAATAATGGAAAGGGGTCTCTAGGAGGAAGGAGGGTCTTCATCAGAATGACAGATGTTGTGGAACTCAACCCATAGATCATAGTTTAGACCTGAAATATCATTTAAAACATTTAGAAAACTTTGATACAGAGAAAAATAATCCACCTATTGCCTTTAATCTATTCATCTTCTTTAATAATTTTCTAAACAACATAGTTTACACCTCATTGCATTGTCAATTTATTATAATTTATTATTAGACATTAGACTTGACTTGCAGTCTAGTTTAAACCAAACAGTCTATATTTAAATGTCAGAATTTATTATTTTTTTCTACACTATAGATGACATCACACAAAACAACCTCAAGTTTATAAATGCTATACATACAGTATATGGTTTTATTAATTTAGTTTCAAACTGATAAAAAAAACAATAATGAATTTGTAATACTGAGCTAAAATGATAATATTACATTTGTGTAATTGCTAATATACATTTAGTGTAATGAACTTTTCCTTTGGTGTTCAGCAACAGAAAGTTTCCCCCTCTAACAGCTGACAAACATCTGGCCCAGGTAAATGAACTGGGACGTTTTGACGGCTTGGTTGGGTTCCATTTGTACCCTCTTGAAAGTGAGGGTCACTGCAAATAAACAAAAAGTTGAAGTTCTTAGGTCAGACATCTGTATCCTGTTGAGAGGGAGTTGTGACCCCATTCAGAGGTCACATTAGGTCAGTGAACAATCATCATCAAGCTGATGTGGATGGTAAACTCTGGCCCTCACAGCCATCAGATCCCAACTCTAGTGAGCATCTAGGAGACAAAGGACCAGCTTGTGAGGTGTAGCTTGTAAAATTACCATCAAGTAACAATAAATCTGTTTTGGAGGTTTGCAGTTTTCCAACATCCTCAGAAGTCACAGTATGTTTTCTCCCTTAATATGACAGCTGTCCTTACATGTTTACATTATTGGTATTTATTTATTTGCATTTCCTTGCCCTGCAGGCTTGCACACAATGCAGAAAATGTATCTCATTATCCTTACATGCACATGCGTCATAGTCGTACACTCCTTCGGCTCACACAAACTGGCACAGGCACAAATGTGCACCGATGTGCACACATTTCCTCACACTTCACCTTCTTGACCTCCATGAGCAAACTTCTCTGCAGGTTCACTCCACTTCCTCTGCTCTAAGCAGAAGGTAAACAGTTTGGCTTTGAGTGATTATCCAGAAAATATCCTGACATGCTTCTGCAGGCTATGCTTGAAACACCTCACATAGACCTGAACCAGGAGCTCAAACCGTTCCACCACAACAAACACGCCACCCTAAGGGCTCTCTCTTCTGAGCACCTGCACTGCTTAAAGGAGCTTTAAGTAGTCTGGTAGCACATGTGTGATGCCATTACAGCGATATTCAGCAACAAAACAGGCAATTGTCAATGGTGGGGAATAAACAGACAGTCGGTTATGACAGCAGAGCTAAATTAGCATCATACTGAGACAGATGGTGGATGTAGCTGCAGGTTTAAACATATGGACATGCAAAAGCACAACGACTGGCCATCAATTCAAACACAACCTGTAATGCGCTTTCAGCTTGTACATAAGAGCCTGCACACACACACACACACACACACACACACACACACACACACACACACACACACACACACACACACACACACACACACACACACACACACACACACACACACACATACATGCATGACAACACATACATACAGCCACCGTCTGTCACTTCAGTTACGGATGCCTTTGGGCCTTGTTGGCTGTACAGATGCTGCAATAACATTGTATTATGGATCTCTGTAATAAATATAAGTCATACAAGCTGAAATCTTTGTTTCACATGTGTAAAGGAAAACTCAATATCTGCCATATGAGTAGAAGTGCATATAATATGTATGCAGCATTAATTTTATATAGTCTGGAAATCAAATTGTAAAAATGTTTCCTTCTTTTGCCATTCTTTCACAAATCTCTGCTTTCCTTGCAACAAATGTAATTGAGTGGAAGTAACCTTAACCTGGAAGTGAGTCTATGACTGACACAAAAACATGCACCCCCATGCCTTCCTCTCAGCTTGACTTACTCTCACACAGAGGCACATACACTTACTCGCCATTAAACACACAGGACTTATATATGTCACTATGCCTGAGTGCTCACACTACAGCTTCCACATATAGAGCGCAGGCTGGCAGCGTGACGAGCTTCTCGGTCAGCGTGACGAGTTTGGCATCTATAGGTGGTACAGCTAAACGGCAAGCAGCAGCTCCAGCCAAGATGCCTGAGACTTGCTGGGGACCCGGAGAAGACGTCTTCGCCCGAGGCGTTAGAAGATGGGGTGGCGCTCAGGTCTAATGGCAAAGTTCCTCAACGTCACACAGACGCACATCGTTACAGGGCTGTGGAAGAGATCTGACATTTCTCACAGTGCTTTAGGTATCTGAATACATCAGACTCCACACCAAGAGCCATGACATGTACATGACAAGAAGTGGGTGTTGGCTGATGGATGAAAGAGAGGGAACAGGGGATGAAGGGAGGATAAAGCCAGAAAAACTGGGTTTACTTGGCTTTTTTTATTGGCTGGAACAGAATTTACCAACCTTTAAAGTGTTGCCATAAAACCTCATGACCCAAATTTCTTGCAGCTCATGCAACACATCAAAGTAAGAGGCCTTAAGTTATCAATATCTAAAGCGTATGAAGATAAGGATGAGATGTCTGGGCTGGCATAAATAATTGATCAGTTAAAATACATTTTTATCCACTTAAAAGTTCAGGAAAATTTTATGTTATAAATGTATATAATCTACAAGGGAAAATATAGTATTAGTTATCAGTCTATTAAAGATTTTGGTTCATTAGTTTTAAAGGAGGTAGTTCTACTTCCTTTTTTTTTTTAGTTCTACTTCCTGTCAAACTGGGAGAACAGGGCTGCAGGAAATGGCACCCTTTACCCCAAAATCTCTGACCAAAAACCACCACACAATAGAAACATCAAGAGTTACATAAAACAGGGCCAACAATAACCAAAATAATCCCAATATTTCAGTCACTGAGAAAAAAAACTGCCTCTACTTGTTAAAAGTTTAATAATTATGAGAAGATTTCTTCTACACGCTGGTAAGAAGTTGTGAAATGTAACATTCTTCTCATCGCCTTGCATTTATTCACAATTAGAGAAGACTTTTCTATGTATTTAGGAACACAGGTCAGTAATGTAGCACATTTTTAGTTCAACACCCACAGTGCTAACAAGTAGATCTGTCTGCCTGTGTCTTGGCTCAGTTTATTTGGTACATTTTGAGCATTATTTTGAGTCTCTCTTTTTTTTTTAAATCAGCCCAACTTCTGGTTTACTAATCAAATCAAACACTTTTGCTTCAGAGAAGCTTTGAATCTATGGAATCAAGTAACATTAAGGCAACTAGTTAAGTCAAATGCACTGTTTGAAGCAGTGAATTCAACATTTGCTAGCTGACACAAAAACCCTGATTCTTTAGGTTTTATTTGACCAGAAGGGAAAATACTTGATATCAAAGTTAAGTGACGCCTATAGGGGACTTTTAAACCACTTTAAAGAGTTTTAAAATGTGAGAAGTCATTAAAATAATTAAGTGAAATCAATTATAATATTTAATTAGGCCATTAGTTACAGTGCTGAAACTAATGATAAAGTAATTATCAATTTCAATTACCTATTTCAATTTATAAGTAACCCTCCCACACCATTTCTCATTTGTTCATGAGGGGGTTTTAGAGGCTTACTCTGCATTGAAGTACAGCTGTTCAAAAACACAAAAAAGCTGCTTTTTGCATGAATTTTATATTACATAGTTCTGTTTGAGAGCATAATACATAAGACGTGTTTTCTGCACATAATTATATCCATTTTTACCATGAGAGACTTTATTTAGACAGTAAAGATCATTGGAAGTGAGGCAGAATGGTTCAAATAAAAATAATCTGAGTTATGAATTACTTTGCAACTTTCAAGGCACACATGTCACGTTTGAATATCCTGCATAAGAGCAAAAGCTGTTCTAATCATCAGCCCTAAAATAAGGGACATTTATATCAGTGGGTTGAAGAAAGGCTGATGAAGAGTAGAACAGACACGTGTGATCATATCAGATGTGAACAGGTGAGGAAGAGACATAGAACCCAGAGTTATCACAGATCGTCACACTTCAGATTAAACAACGACACTGAAAAAACCTCAGAGATTTATCAAAAGTTTTCATTCTGCTTTAACACTTTCCGGTTTACATCTGAATGTTTTTAGGAATATTCTCACTTAAACTGCAGCTACATATTTTATGTAATAACTATAAAAACTTTAATGTAAGTGGATGACTTGACTGCAATCCAGTCAGAGATCGATTCAGACATGGAGACAGATGCAAACTCTGCATGAATCTGGCAGGTCGCCCTGTGAAATCTGAATTAAAGGTTGAATCAAAGCACAAACGAGGCTCAACGCTCCTTTTCCCACCAACTTTTTCTGCCTCATTTATAATGTAGAACTCCACTGGATCCTTTTGATTTACTTAAAAATCAACAGCAGCATCTATTCCTTTTTTATTTCATACAAACCAAAGTTCAGACCATTGCTGACTCACTGCTTTAATTCAGAACTCAAGTGGATGAAAAACATCAGGTTTCAACCCAGCGAAAAGGGGACACATCTACCTTGTTTATGTAAAGCTAATCCTCAGAAAAAAACTGGAATGAAAAGAAAGTATAGGATTAAAGGGAAAATGGTATCAGGGAGAGGCAGGAGGGCTGCAGCCTGGCAGCGTTCACCCTGACAGATTACAGCTTGGCATTTAGAGTCAGGGTCAGTGAAATGTCAGGCGGGTTATGACAAGAATGGTGATAGGCAGATTATGAGCGACCTCTGACCTGGAAGTTCTGAAAGGTCACCACTCGCTCGACCGTCTGTGAGCTAATGTATTTTCAGGTCATGGTGGGAAGGTAACTGATCCAAAAGAGAATACAGGGAGACATTTGTTAACATCAACATGATGCTGGAGACGTTTCTCCTTTCATAGATCAGTGACTGGGACTGGGACTGGGACTGGTCTGTTCCCCTGCATCAGGAAGTCGTTGTGTTGTTTTGTCAGTGTTTGCATCTGTCGTGCTTTAATGAATGGATTACAAGATTTTCTTTAAAAATGAACTGTTCCCTTAATGTAATTAAACTGGTTATAGCTGGTATTCAGTAGAGATGCAGCTGTTTCAGTCCTGATACTGATCCCAATATTTGGGCTTTGTGGATCGGTCAATACCCGATATCCACGATACTAATGCAAACATGCAGACATAGTAAACCTCAAACATCATATAAATTGGACCAGAAAGCCTCAAAATGGTCTAACAATGGTATTTTGTGAGTTACAGTGTAAGCTCATAATTGAGATGAAGTGTAGTGACCGATCCACCAATACAGCTAAAAGATCGGCATCAGGAGTTAGTTTACTGAATTCAACAATAGCTGGACATTGATTTTTCAAATTACCAAAGGTCATTTCAAAATCTGAGGAAAGTTGATAATAAATACTATCTCTTTTACTATCAAATGTCAGCGGTGTCCAAAGAGCAGCCTGGCTGTTGATCCAGTAATGGATGTTACATTTTATACAAATGTGAATACTAACAAGATCGCAGATTTTAAAAAACTCTAGTGTATTTATCTTTTATTAAACACAGTTTGGTTGTTATAATTTAGTTTTATGATAAATAGAACCAAAAATCATCACGTTACTAGAGAGCACCCTTTTTATATCTGATATTTACAAAGATTTACTGAGATTTACTAAGATATTCTTTAAAAAAAAGAAAAAAAATAGCCTACTTTGTTCTGTATATTGAGTGGTAACTGTATTGTTGTGCAGGTAATAATACTACTATGTGTAATATTGTGGTAGGTTTGGGCACTATATACCATCTCAGTCAATCCAGCTTTATTTATAAAACACTTTAATCAGTGGCACTAGACTAAAGTGCTCTATGTGAATAAATAAAATACAAAACAAAAGATAAAAGGAGTCACAAGATAGAACTTAAAAAGCTAATAAGCACAAGACATAAAACAACATCCCTAAATAAAAATAAACAAAAAAATGGCCTAAAATACACTGAAATTAATATTTCACAAGGTGTCAAAAAAGAAAATATGAGTATTTGAGAAAGATGTAATGTGCAAACGCACTTCCTTTCATATTTCAAGTGATGCAAAAGCTTGATTCAAGTTCAATCAAAGCGTACGTACAGATTGATGCATAATCATTAACCTCTGACCTGAGGGATTATGAGGGTAAAACAGCTCAGAGAGGTAGGACAAGCCAAGACCATAAAATGCTCTAAAATCCAATACAGTAATTCTGGGCACCCAGTGAAATAAAACTAAAATTGGGGAAACATGCACATTTTTGTGAATGCCAGTTTTAAAAAAAAAACATGCTGCAGATTTTTCAACCCTCTAGAGATGAGCGATGACAAACGTCTAACACTTAGAGAGAGAGCATTACAGTAATCCAGCTGAGTGGTGACAAAGGAGTGGATTACTGTCTCAAAGTGCTGCCTAGAAAGAATTAGCTTTATTCTGACTAGCTGCCTTAATTGGAAAAAGCTTAAGTTAGACATTCCTGATCTGAATTTCAAACTTGAAAGAAAAGCATTCACATTGACCCTGAGATGTGTGGGCTGGCTTGGATTTGACCAAAGGGCCTAAATCCACAAGGGGTCAGCAGAGCTATTACGTATCCTCATTGAACTTAAAAATGTTCCGAGCCATCCAGGCCTTTATGCAATCAGGACTTGAGCAGGGGTCTAACAGAGAAAAGGATTTACTTAAGAGGGACATACATCTGACAGTGGAATGAAAATCAAGTTTCTAAGTATGAAACTAAATGGAAGCACACAGATAAGGTAGAAAACAGGGCCTAACACTGAGCCCTGTGGGATCCCACACAGGAGAGGAGTGTAGGATGCATTACCAGCATTAATCTGAACAACTTCAGTGCTGTATCCACAATACTTGTGTAAATGAAAGAGTAACATTTTATAATGCACTGAGTTATTTGCAGTGGTAAAATCTAAACAATCATGGGGCTGAGTGACTTTTCATTAACCCTGTAAAGGGTAATATTAGCACATACTGGCTCAAGAAAAAGATTTTAAAATATGAAAAAGTTACATAGTGTGCCTTTGAAGGAGCAGTGTTAAGAAGTGAGTGCCATCTAGTGGACAAGTTTCAACCAAAATCAGCACAAGTCCCACAGCATGCAGAAGCATGCTGAAGGAGCCAGTGTGGCAAAAGGCCTTCTCTAAAGCTCCTGGAGGTTTGTTGTTATCTATAACTTTTACAAAAAACAAAATGTGACCTAAATTTAAGTTTAAACTTGTTTACGATATAACCTTCATCCTTACCTGATGCTGACGTATGTCCAACATGTATTATTGTTGTAAAACAGAGATTTGGTGTATGGTAACTGATTCCTGCTTAAATAACATACTGTAAGTGTTAGATGTGCCCAACAAGCAAGCAGGAAAACCTTTAATCATGTTAGGTTCTACGATGTTCAATTTACAGGCTGTAAGTGCCATAACACTAAGCCAATTACCCTCAGAAATTACATCAGCCTACAAGGATCAATACGTACCATTAGAACTAATCACCCTTTATTTAATGGTATATGCAAAGGCTCTTCTTTGCTTTGTGTGCACTTATTCTTGTGTGTCTTTGTGTAGGAGTGCTACCATACAATCAACAGTCTTTTCATTGAAAGAAGTTAAACATAGTCTCACTTCAGAGATCTAAAGCTCTACCTGTTTCACCCGGGGCAGGACATCGTCTTTTTTAAATAAATTAAATCAACAAAACCCACAGTGCTCCAACATCTGGTTTAGAGATCCTCTATCTTGTTGGTGTGGGATCAAAAGAACCTGAAACAACAAGGATCACCAAAAGAAAATGGCACAAAGGAAAATAACTTGGCTTTCCTTATTGCTCATACAGCGGCGCATTAACGATGCCTTTTACACACAGTGAGTCCTCAGCAGAGACTGAGGCGGGAGAAACCATTCGCCTTTAGGCTCCAAGACTGTGAGCTTTGATTATTGATTCACTGTCTCTCTTCTTTACACATAAGGTACCAGTTCAACCTGAAAGGACTCAAGAGCTTAAAAAAGAAGAGAGAATAAAAGCAAACGGGGTGAGAGTCCTTTGAGGGAAACACTCACTGGGGAGTTTTAAACCCAGGGCTGTACTGAGATTTACCAGCTTGGAGGAGTATGGAATGACAAAAGAAGACAACAGATAAACTTTAAGCTCATTTTGTTTTCTAGCTTTAGGGAGAACGGGTATAAAAAAGTTACATTAATTTACTATAATTGACCAACTTCGTCTGCTGCTGTTAAAACTGCCTCTCCTTAATTCATTAGATCTTTGAAGCAGCTTTAATGGCTTCTGCTCTCCTGATTCTGTTTGCACATTTACATAATATACAAAGCCAGAAGAAAAGGACATTTGCTGTTTTTCTCTTACAGCCTTGACTAAAAATACTCAGAATGTTGCAGCATAAAGGCAACAGTGAGCTGTTTTTGACTGCTGGGTCTAATGCCTGGGATCATTTCCCCCTCATAAACAAACACCTCAGACCTCTACAATGGCAGATTTATTCTATCAGAGCAGATGTCAGTATCCCTCTTCACTTGTTTTGTCATGAAAAGAGTCAGGATTGAGATTAAAGCCTGTTAAAGCATCCAATACCCACTTGAAAACAAGAGAATGCCCCCACAGTCCCTGTTCTCTATATTGCTGTTGTTAAAATGCATTTTCAAAAGGTTTTTCTTTTTTCACATGTTAAAACTACATCATCTCCTCAGGCTGCTGGATGAACAGATGGAGGCCCGTAGTTTTGTGAAGCTCTGCTAAAGGCCACACGGTCCTGGCTCTGCTAGAAGGAAACGTCTGAATTATCATGATCTCCTGATAGGTCCATTCCTTAGGGCTCAAGGTCATTGTCCTCCTCAGCCTCTTTCGTAGAGGATTATTGGGTATTTCTTCCTCTTACGTGTGCGAGCGTAAGCTGGTCACTCATCTTTTTTTTAATGTGTCACTCTGAGGCATGGATACTACCACAAAGGTATCAACAGGGGCAAAATATGAGTGGCTAGCCGGCCATGTTGCTGAGCAGAACTGCCTTCTGTTGGTAAGGGAGGGGGGGGGACGTCAGAGCAAAACCCATTAGTGTGTCTGAGCCTGCATCTTCAAATCTCGTTACTCTGAACTGATGCAACACGAATGCAATACACTCCCTCTCCCAGCCTCCCTCCAGCTCTCTCGCCCACTTACTGGTTACCTGCGCTCCTCTTGCAGTTCCTCCACCCCCCCCGTCAGCCTTCTAATTCCCAGCTGCACCCCCCCCCCCAACCCCTCTCCCTCCTTCTCTCAATCAAAATCACTGTCTCTGAGCACCTTCTACGTCTCTGTTTTCCTCTCCTCTTGTTTCTGTGGCTAAATATTTCTCCTCTTTTAAATTAATCTGTGTTCAGAGCTCCACATCATCTAAATATAGATGTTTCCTCTTTGATCTCATGTCTTTGATCTCATTTTTACGATTGTTTTCTGTTTTTTTTTTTATTGTTAGCCTTGGTTAGTCAAGATCTAAATTGTTGCAGACTAAACAAAAAAAATGCATTTTTTGCAAGTGAACAGAAGATTGGCAATATTAATTTATAAGACAACCTCGTTATTAAATGGTGATTAATCAAAAAGATTCATCAGCCCACTTAAAACAGCCTTTAAAGTTAATGAAAATGGTAAGTCTTCTGATTGGCAGATAAATAAAATCATCATGTGTTTAATTAGCAAATATCACATGAAAGCACTTCTAGGAACCTGATTCATGATGTGGGGAAACAGAAAACATGTTTTTCTGACCAACAGCTTTAAAGTAATAAAAAATAGATCTGAATTCCAGCTGGTTTATTTATGATTATGATTCATCCACATGTGTTCAAGTTGTATGAAAACACTCATCTGCTTACGGGACTTGGTGTGATTTTATTGTAAAGCGTGCTAATGCAGATGTACTCTGACAGGTCTGGAATTGTTCTGACAGTCACTTCTCCCTCTGTGTTATTAGTTTTCTGAAGACCTGTAATGTCAGTCAAGGGCCCAAAATTATAATTGTTGGAAGAAAACTGATCATTTTAACCCTTTCATGCATGAATTAACCTCATTCCACAGGTTTTTATTCAGGGTTTTTTGCCAGAAAAAGAAAAATATTTAAAGTACTTTGTTGTTTTTTGTGTTTTCTTTCTTATCCACTCAGGTGGACAACATGACTACTAACTCTGTGTCGTCTTTGAGAAACATATGAATAATATTACTATAATTTCAGTAGGGATTTTGTTTTTCACAAAACAAACCAGTCATAAAAGATGAAATCTCTGCTGCTACCCGTTCTCAATCCTATGATTGTGTGATTGTTTGTTAGTTGTTGTTGTTGACAACACAGACTTGTAGATTAAATTTAGTTTTTAGTTAGTTTAGTTTGTTAGTAAAGTAATTTATTTGGAGTTATTCAAACTAAATCATGTACTTGACACCTCAAATTGACATTGCAGTAAAGAAAAGTCATCTTCCAGTGATGCCAGCTCCTCAGTGGACATCCTGAACATTATTCCCTACCTATACCTAATATACCCCCTAAGGGCATTTTCATACCTGTTCTTCTGATTCAAATCAGTTCATAAGTATTAAAATTATTAGCATTTTGCTGTAGTTCAGTTGCTTTTAAAACTGGGAAAACTTCCAATGAAACAAAATGCGTCACTACACAAAAGAGCGCTCGGTCTACTGATCAGATTGTTTGGGGGCGGGGCTACCATAAGCAAATACAGGAAATGAGTCTTATGGTCTGAGCCTGAGCTAATCCCCAACATGGTGTGAATCCTTGGTCCCACAGGAAACATCAGCGTTGCGCCGCGTAGCGTCTGAGTAGTGATTTTGAACAGAAACCATTCTAATCAATTAGAGTTGTCCCTAGGGATGAGTACCTTTCACGTTTGAATCGATCTGGTACCTCCCGGGACCTACAAATCGATACCGGTACTTAACGGTACCAGTTTTTGATACTTAAGTAAATCGCTTTTTATATGAAATATATTTATTTTTCAATATATAACAAGATGTAACAAATATTACAATAAATAACATTCAACTGTTTGTATTTTATCATCGTAGTGTTGTACAAATTTCTTCAATATGAAAACCTTTAACCACAACTGCTTAGTGTTTTCTAAATGATGCAAAAATTAAAACCTGCTGGTTCACCTCTCCTAAAGCAAACACATCAAATAATTAAAATACGGTAATAGGATCGTACTGGAACAGATGCCCAGCAGTTGTCCATGTTACAATCACAATGAACAAACCTTGTCTCCAGTCAAGAGGGCTACGCTACAGCTGCATTTTCTAAGCAGGTGCAGCAGTAATCTCTATTGCGCGTGCGCACACACACTTACACACTCAGCTCCTCGCACTGGAATGGCAACACACAGCTGCGGTACAGGTGAGATGCTTACAGCTCCTCAGATACACACGCATGCATCTACGGCAACGCAAACACAATTGTAGCATGTCCGACACACGCACACATGTCCAGTGCTGGTGACGCACACATCAGCGACATCAGGCTTAATCGTTTTCTCAAAAGTTCTCATTAATGACGGACAGGTACCGAAACAAGGCACCTTTTCATATCACGTGAGTTGGTCCTCGGTCGGTCGGTAGCACGAAATTTGGTTGGTGCCTTAAAAAGTACAGAATTTGGTACCCATCCCTAACTGTCCCACAAGGACCGCCACGTCGCGTCCCAGATGCACTGGTCCACGTCGCGGCGCTAAAGATACACAACAGTTCTATTTCGGCAGAGAGGTGCTGCTGAGACACGTGTGTCACGACATTGTGGAGTACTTTATGACAGAGCAATTATAACATTACGCTGAACCGTAACTAGTACGGCAAACATAAACAACCACCAACACATGGATGAGGAGCATTTCATTGTGGAATATTTTTGTAATTAAGATTTTAGAAATCTCCTCCGTGAACCGTCACCTTATCGTGGTGGAGGAGTTTGAGTGCCCTAATGATCCTAGGAGCTATGTTGTCTGGGCACTTGTGCCCCTGGTAGGGTCACCCATGGCAAATTGGTCCTAGGTGAGGGGTGAGACAAAGTGCGGTTCAAAAGACTCTTTATGGAAATACAATCATCGAGCCAGTGTACCCGGCCCGGAGGGTTACCGGGGTCCCACCCTGGAGCCAGGCCTGGGGTTGGGGCCCGTGAGCGAGCGCCTGGTGGCCGGGCTTTCGCCCATGGGGCCCAGCCCGAACTGGATACATGGGCTCATTCACCTGTGGGCCCACCACCTGCAGGAGGAACATGAAGGGTCCGGTGCATTGTGGATCGGATGGCAGACCAAGGCGGGAGCTTTGGCGGTCCGATCCCCGGACACAAAAACTGGCTATTGGGACATGGACATTGGGACAAAAAACTACGCAGTGGCGGAGCCCCGGGGGTGGATGAGATCCGACCTGGGTATCTGAAAGCTATGGATGTTGTAGGACTGTCGTGGTTGACACGTCTCTGCAACATTGCGTGGTCATTGGGGGCAGTCCCTTTTGAGTGGCAGACTGGGGTGGTGGTTCCCATTTTTAAGAAGGGGGACCAGAGGGTGTGTTCCAATTATAGGGGGATCACACTCCTCAGCCTCCCTGGGAAGGTCTACTCCAGGGTTCTGGTGAGGAGGGTCCGGTCGATAGTTGAACCTCAGATAGAAGAGGAGCAATGTGGTTTTCGTCCTGGTTGTGGAACTGTGGACCAGCTCTTTACCCTCGCTAGGGTGACGGAGGGGTCATGGGAGTTTGCCCAACCAATCCACATGTGTTTTGTGGATTTGGAGAAGGCTTATGACCGTGTCCCCAGGGACACCCTGTGGGGGGGCGCTCCAGGAGTACGGGGTGGATGGTCTTTTGTTAAGGGCCATTCAGTCCCTGTACCAGAGGAGTGTGAGTCTGGTCCGCATAGCCGGCAGTAAGTCGGACCTGTTCCCAGTGAGGGTTGGACTCTGCCAGGGCTGCCCTTTGTCACCGGTCCTGTTCATAACCTTTATGGACAGGATTTCTAGGCGCAGCCGTGGTGTGGAGGGTGTTGAGTTTGGTGACAGGAGAATCTCGTCTCTGCTTTTTGCAGATGATGTGGTCCTCCTAGCTTCATCAGACTCTGACGTACAGCTCTTGCTGGGGAGGTTCGCAGCCAAGTGTGAAGCGGCTGGGATGAGGATCAGCACCTCCAAGTCTGAGGCCATGGTTCTCGGTCGGAAAAGGGTGGCTTGCCAACTCCAGGTCGGGAGAGAGATCCTGCCTCAAGTGGAGGAGTTCAAGTATCTCGGGGTCTTGTTCACGAGTGAGGGAAGGAGGGAGCGGGAGATCGACAGGCGGATTGGGGCAGCGTCAGCAGTGATGCGGACGCTGAACCGGTCTGTTGTGGTGAAGAAGGAGCTGAGCCGGAAAGCAAGGCTCTCGATTTACCGATCGATCTACCTCCCAATCCTCACCTATGGTCATGAGCTTTGGGTAATGACCGAAAGAACGAGATCGCAGATACAAGCGGCTGAAATGAGTTTTCTCCGCAGGGTGGCCGGGCTCAGCCTGAGGGATAGGGTGAGGAGCTCGGACATTCGGGAGAGACTCGTAGTAGAACCGCTGCTCCTCCATGTCGAAAGGAGCCAGTTGAGGTGGTTCGGGCATCTTGTTAGGATGCCCCCTGGACGCCTCCCCAGAGAGGTTTTTCAGGCATGTCCTGCCGGCAAGAGGCCCCCGGGTCGACCCAGGACACGCTGGAGAAAATATATCTCCGGTTTGGCCCTGGAGCGCCTTGGGATCCTGCCAGAGGAGCTGGTAGAAGTGGCTGGGGAGAAGACTGTCTGGAACTCCCTAATTGGGATGCTGCCCCCACGACCCGGACCCGGATAAGCGGAAGAAGACGAGACGAGACGAGATTTTAGAAACAGTTGATTCCAATAAACAGCTCACTTACCCATTGTTGAAGGATTAAAAGACAATCCCACAAAACACAACGGTAGTTCTGACTACAGACCAAAAGATGCACTTCACACTTCCTGTTCTCAGTTCCTGTGAGATATTGTAATTATCACGTGATTTTGCAAGCTGTGTTCAACGGCGCTCCGCTTTAGGAATGTGTCCTAAGAGACCAGAAGACTCGCCAAAGTTGTGGCGCTGTGCTGATGTTTCTTGTGGGTCCCAGGCTTAATCCACTCTCTGAGCCGTTGATGAAGAATTTTTGGTGACTCTTTTTCACCTTGTTGATAAACAGCAAACTGGACCAGAAACCATAGTGACGTATTAACAGAGACACTTCACCATGGCTGTAAATTGTAGCTCCCTGCAGTAGCTCCACTTCTCGTCTCCATTCTTTACTATGAGTTAAGAAGTCCGTCATGTTTACTCAAGTAAAAACTAAAACATAGATTTATTAATGAAATATTACACACATACATGAACCACAGGGGACAAAAAATGATTGTGTTTAACTGGGAATTTCTTCAGTTGTGGGAAATGTAAATAATACAACAGTATAACATTAATTATTTATCAATTTCTATCTATTTATTTAACTCTAAACTGGTCTCAATTTGTTGTAAAACATGACATTTACCCTTAAGGCACCTCAAACCCCTTCCTGACTTCCATGTTTAGCTTTTATTTTAGAAATTGGGTAATGGATCAAGCTGACACTTCGGTGCACTGAGTTTCATGCGTGACAATTACAAAGGCTAAGTGTAAATAATGTTTAGGCAGCACTGGAAATTGAAGAACGAGCTCACATGGGTCAACATACATCTGCATTAGGATCATGAAATTAGACAATATTCCCCAATTGGGCATTTATCATTATGCAATGGGAACAACTGGAGATGAATTTTCCTTCATGAATGGAGCGAGCGACACCCTGCTACGCATTTTCCTGTGAATAACAGCATTACTTTTATGATCACTCATGTAGCTAATGTTGTCTGATTTGACGTCTGTAATAAGGATGACTCTGACAGCCACTGCCTTCCAATGAAAGGATCACTATAAAAGGACTTTTATGAGCGTTTTCTGCCTTAACGTCTTCTTTTTTCCTCATTATCTTTTGCCAACATTTACTTATTATGTTACAGAAACATTTTGCTAGGTTCTGTTTTTTGTTTTTGTTTTGTTTTTGTGTGTGTGGTTGAAACTGTTGATTGTTGTTTTTGTTCATATGTATTTTCATGTTCTATTGTTTGGATTATTGTAAAATGAAAAAATGTAAACACTGTATGGCAGCATGTTGGATGGACTCCAGGTAGACTGGCTGTTTCAATACAGCTAATGGAGTTCCAAATAAAGATAAAGATAAAGCATTGTTTTTTGATTCCACAGTTACTACTGAGTACTTTCAGCACAGACTAGAATTTCACAGTGTGTATATTATGCAGAGATACTAAATATAAAATAATATATTTAAACATGATAAAGCTCAAAGTAATTTAACTCAAAAGCAGCTTTAAATCACTCAAGGGGGAGGAAACCATGCATTGGTCCACAGTGCTGCAACTGTAGACAAGTAGTTAAAGCTGAGATCCTGTGAGGCTCCATGAAGACCTCATCAACACTGTGGTTCTGTTTTCTCCTCCAGGTGGTTTGCATCACACTGAGAGAATTATAGAAGCAGAAAGTTGAGGTAGCTCAAGGTGAGTAACTTAGGGATTAGATTCCACTTAAATATGCTATTTTTGTCCTTCTTTAAAAGTAGATTTTAGTGTAGAGGCACAACCATGTTTTCTGTTAAAATCTGAAGCCATTCGATCCAGTTATACAGGAGCTGCCATGTTGTCTGCACTCAGGATGTGGAACTAAGTCCCACCCACTCATCTCCACATAATCACTTGTATATGTTTCTATTATTTATTCAGAAAAATTCATTTATTTATATAGAAGTGGCTGGAATTAAAACATGTGTTGCAGCCAGCCACTAGGGGGCGTTTCAGTTCCTTTCAAAATAAACTTCCACATTATGTTCCAAGATCTAGCTTTATACATGTTGATGGTATATCCAGGGGTACTCGACTAAAAGCATTAATGTGCAACCCCCATTTGGAGAACTAATGTGCTATTAAAAGAAAAAAAAGTACAAATGCAAAAAATAATAAACACACTCCTTAATGAGACCCTACTTGCTGTTGGTTGCTCTCAAACTGTGCTTTCTGAAGCTCAGCTCTAGTCTAATCCAACAGCTCCTATCAACAAAAATAGCTTGTTTTTTTCTCTTTCAGATCAGATTTGCTGCTCTACTGCTGCCCTGATTTGTTTGACTTATTCTCCTACTTTTGTGGTGCAATAAACTACACGAGCATTACAGATAGACATGCAGGTTTAGGAATTTTGGGTCTTCATATTTCAGGCATGAATTCCCATTCAGAATTTGAACTGGTAACAGTGTCTGTTAGCATCTTTTTATAGTTTAGAACAGTGTTGTCAAATCCTGGTTTTTAAAAGCCACCACTCTGCATGTTTCAGACGTTTCTTTGCTCCAAGACATGACAAACAGGTAATTCAGCCACTGAATCAGGTGTGTTGGAGCATGGGGGAAATACAGTGGGGAATATACGTATTTGATTCCTGATTTTTCAAGTTTTCCCATTTACAATGACTGGAGAGGTCTGTGTTTTTCACAGAAGGAATTCATCTACTGTGAGAGACAGAATCTAAAAAGAAATTCAAGAAAATCTCATTGTATAATTTTTAAATAATTAGTTTGCATTTTATTGCAGGACAAAAACATTTAATCCTTACCAACCAGCAAGAAACCTGTCTCTCACAGACCTGTTAGTTAGTTCATCTTTAAGAAGCTCTCCTATCTTCCACTCATTACCTGCATTTATTGCACCTGTCTGGCTGCCGACGTCCTGCAGGGTCCCGTCACTTCTGGCATCGTCGTCGTCCTCGGGTCCTGTCACTTCGTCCTCAAGGACCAGGATTGGACACTACTGACTTAGAATAGAACAAACCAATGTAAATTACAATTGGAGTTGGTAGAGGAAAGATGGTGCCGTTTGGAAGACCACCCGTTCTGCTGGAGGATTCTTCCCGCTGTCACCCTCAGACTGCCTGCTCAGAATGGGGGATTGGATTGACGTGATGCTTCAATCCATTCTTCATTTATGGCAAGCTTGACTAATTAGAATTGAATCTAATTTTATTACAACTGAATTCTATTTGCTGCAGTCAGCTGGCCTGAATCTGAACCTGATCTGAATATTAGGCATTAACTGTTATTTAAAACCCTTTATTTATCTTGGTGCTTGGAGACATGTTTGAATTTGCAGACATTCAGCACTGGACAGAACTCAAATAAAAGAAGAATACGCTGAATCTGGGTTAGTGAGGCCTTATGATGAGCTCTTTATTCATCCACATTTTAAATACGTTTTTAAAGAAAAGCATTTAAAAAGATACAGCGTGGCTTCTATCTTTAGCCTGAGTCAAGTTACAATAAAGTTAACATTGAATGGATCCTTCTTCATCAAACCATGCTCCTCTCAACAGAGATGTCTTTATTACTCTGTAACCAACATGGATTAGTCATTGTTTCCTTTAAGGATGTGAACCCCCTCCTATGAGGGGAGTCTCTCCTCAACCCACCTCTCCCTGTCATCACCCCAAGGATGCCACCCATCCCATGAGGAGATTAGTGCGCTCTGGAGACAGATAAGTCATAAAATGTCACCTTCTTCCTCTTTAGTAATTCATGGATGCATTGGCACCAGCAAGACCTCCATCTTTTTTATTGACACATACCTAATATCTGTCCACTCTTAAATGTATGTGTTCATTGTCAAGACCTGGCATTTCTCTGCAATAGAATAATTCATCATGTTAGCTGAGGCTGTGATTAAATGTGTGTTGCTTTATGACAACAGTGTAATTGAAGGAGGGTAGTAAGAGTTGCCCACAGCAATGTTTTCATTCTCAGCTGGTGGATGTAGAAAAGGCTAAACAAGACGTGGGCTGCTGAAAATATAGCAGGTTTTTTCTAATAAGTCCCCTGGCACGCCTGCAGTGTTGTGCCTATCAGATTTGAAAACAGAGCAGGCATCACACACAACAGCCATGAATTGCGTTCCGTCTGGGGATTTGGTGAAATAACCTGACTGTAGAAGTCATAAATCTGGCTGAAATTGGTCATATATGTGGCCAAATAAAGCATTCGAGTGCCAAAGCCTGAGCATTAGAGCTCCTGTTAAAGCTTCCAGCTAGGAGGAGGTAGGGGAGCAGGCACACATGTAAAATATAATTTGGGATATGCATTATACATGCAATGTGTGCAAGAAATCATGTCACAATGACACAGAGGGGCTGAAAATACAAAGTCACAAACTTACACACATGCAGACAGCAGGAACAAAACAGAGGAAGGGAAGTAAATGGTTTACCAAACATTCCTCAGGAGAGAAAGAGCAAAATCATTTTTATGGGGCCTGAAACAAAATGTGAGACACAATATCTGAAGGAAACGCTACATTGAGATAGTCTTGTTGCTGTCATTCTCCTGTGCAGATCACAGAGGCCTGGAGTTGTCAGCTTTCTATTACTTTTTACAAGGTGTTGCATTATGTTACCACGATATTCAGGCTAGGAAATGTGAAATACAGGCAGAAAGATGAGCTGAGCAATGGATTTTCTCCAAACTATAGGAAAATGAGTCAAGAATTTCTTCATTCCAAATAGATTTTCCACTTTAGTCCAGCTCTGCATACACACAACTCCACATTTTCTTCAACTTTTACTCTATGCTAATGCAGGCGGCTTAGCTTACCTTCAATTATTCACCTCTATGACATCTTTTCAACGCGGGCTTCCCCGCCAACCCCAACCTCGTGTTGTGATCTGCTCAGCCTGACTCTCTCTATCATCATTTTTGTTTTCTTTTTACTTCTCTTTTCCGCATCTATTCGCCCTGCGTATGCCATGCTTTTATGCCTCAAACCTTTCATCCTCCCCTGCACCCCACCACCACCCCTCCCTCTTTACATCTCACAATCCTGAGGTGCTCATCTCTGCTTAGGCTTGAAAAGTAAAGGGTGTGTCCCCCCCCCCCCCTTCTTTTTCTCACCTCCTCCCTCGACTCCTCCGAACCTCGCTCTAGCTTCCTAACACACGGTCTCTTCTCATGTCAGGGGAACCTGTAGGCATCTGAATGCTACTTTTGATCATTGCTTTTTACTGGGATCCCTCACCGCCTTGCTGCGCCTTGGGGTGGCAAGGAGAGGCGTGGAGAGAAAGACTGATAGGCAGAACAGAGTGAAGTTATGTCAAGTCAGGCTGACGTGCACCGAGCACCTGCTGCATTGCTGCAGAGAACAAAATTGGCATGTGCAGCTTTTAGCCACGAGGAGTAAATAAACCTCTTGTTAGTGCCTTTGTATTTAGCACAACACAGGATGACATTCATGCTCCCTGTTATTATTTTGACATGCTTTTCCATGTATTAAGTTCTAACTAGAAAGAAGACAAAGAGAAAGAAAAGACAAGAATGTGTAAACATGCCTGCTTTGTGCTGCAGCAGCTCAGCTGGCTGATCACTGCTAACCAGTAAACTGATCTGAGTATTTTGCCATTAAATGTTCTACTTGAGCCATTTGGGGCAAAATTGATGGTCACTGATGATTGTCTAAACATGTTAAAGGCTGTTAGAGTCTAATATTCAATGTCTGATAGTTCTAGTTTTGTCTTGATTCATGTAGTTTCCTCATGTTTGTGTTTTGTCGTGTGTGTGTGTGTGTGTGTGTGTGTGTGTGTGTGTGTGTGTGTGTGTGTGTGTGTGTGTGTGTGTGTGTGTGTGTGTGGTTCCTTTTTCGTTTTATTGTCATCATCTGTGTTTTTAGGTTGTGAGTCACTCCTCCACAGGTGTTTCTTGTCTGGTGTGTGTGTTTCTGAATGGTTCACTGCCTTTCCCTTGTTAATGCTTCACAGGTGCCCCTCTTTCCCCTGAAGACCTCTCCTTGTGTATTTAAACTCCCTGGTCTTGTCATTCCTTGTCAGATTGTCTGTTGTGCATGTCAGTGTTGTGTTTGCATGCTCTGCTTTCTACAACAACCTTTTGAGTCCTGATTTCAGCCAGGAGTAAGTCCCGATACCTTGTTATTCTTGTAATAAATTCTTTCATCCTGCTCCTGCTGCTTCACCTCCTGCACATTGGGTCCTACCAATGGCGTAGATTTGCTATTGATGTTATTGGGGACCAGGATGAAACACAGGGCAGGTGGACAGGGGAGGGGGAGTTCTCCAGGAAGTACAAATCAAAGCAATCACTCCTGTAATGCTGATCCCAGTCCAGACTGACCCAAAGTTACCATCACAGGAAAAATGCCCAATGGCCAGTCCAGCACGGTCCACATCCAGACCCAGAGCAGGTGCCATCAGTGTAAATGGCTCAGTGCGGGCCGCGAGGGCTTGCGTCGGTCAATCCAGACACGTACGCCTCCTTACCCTGGACATAGGTCCGTTTGTGCACCACACCTGGTCCGCTGGGCTGCACGCTGGGATGCAGCGCTATTTCTGCACCCTTGGATCAAATCATTGGTCGGGACACGTCATCTCTGTCCATCCCATTGGTCCTACACAACCAAACGGAGAGGCTGATAAAACACTTAGGAAACATCATCAGACTGCTGTTACTCACATGACTGACACGTTCATACTCTGTCGCCAGCAACAGGAGTACTACCTGCAAACTCTTTAAATAAAACATACCCAGATAAAGAGATCCTATAGTAGAAATTAGTTTCACTTTATATACTTAGAAATTTCAGAAACATCAACTTCTAGTTTCTCCTGCAGTTAATATACTGTATGTGTGGCCTGTCCTGCAAATGCTGGCAACACTACACCCACAGTTTTTCACTATGAAGCAGTGATCTGGAATAAACAAATGACATTTTCTGCAGTGTTTCAGTAACTTTCCTCAAATTTTCTTCCTCATTAGATGGAAAACCTAACTGCTGAGACTGGAGGATCTGCAACCACAAGGACAGTGTGAAGCTCCAAACTGAAAATAAATAAATTAATTCAAAATTAAAGATGCAATCCTGAATTTTCCCTGAGTTTTTACAGCTTAAGCAGCAATACATTGTTTTTCACCTCTAGATGGTGTCGTCTGAAAAAACTTCATCGTGCAGCTTTAAGGGTCTCGCTCATCTATTGAATTATAAGTAAACGCTTCATCTTTACTTAGTTATGCTTGGAGCTTGGCCTTTTCATTTGAACAAGTTTTTCTATCATTGTGAGGTCATGTCCCATAACTGCTGTTCTGGGTCATCTTCACTGGTCTCACCTATTTTCTATTCCCTCACCGCTGAATGAGCACGTACCTGGGTCAGTTCGGTGAAATTGATGATGATAACCCTGCATTACTTATGACCTATTGTTCTTGCTCACAAACTCCCTGATTTAATGATCTCATAAGATATGGAAAGTTTTCATTATTCTCTGACTTCATGTCATGTTTGGCTAAAATACAACATATGCACACAAACCATGAGAAAATAGCAATGGAAAAGTTTAAAACTTCATCATGTTCCAGACAACTCTTGTGATGGATAAAGTACTTTTTTTAGTTCCTTGCTATTTTTGTTCCAACTGAATGTACCATATATCAAACATGTAAGATTTACAGTTTCCTTCCAGTCTTTTTTATGTTCTTTTTACATGATGGAGCCAATTATTAAATATATGCCCCCGATATATGCACATAGTTTCAAATTAACTCTGAACACAAACATTTATTGAACACAATTCATTCATCCATATTTTCTTTACTCTCTGCTTGTTCAGGGTCACAAGGAGCTGATGCCTATCTCCAGGTGTCATTGGGTGAGAGACAGGGTTCACACTGGACAGGTCACCAGTCCATCACTGGGCCATGCACACACACACTCACACACACACTCACACCTACTTTAGAGTTGTCCGTTAACCTAACATGCATATTTTTAGGGCATGCAAACTCCATTAAACACCGGGTGTCTAACCTGTGACCTTCTTGCTACAAGGCAATAGTGCTAACTCTTCCACCATTCAGCCCTTTTTAATACAAATGTAAAGACACAGCCAGGCCAGAGGCATGAAGCAGTGTAAAAGGCATTCAAACGAGTCTGAGGCGTTAAACTTTGGATGACCTATGGGACACGCTGCATAAAACAGCAGTAAATTATGACAACAAGGAGAGGTGCAGACTGCTGGAAATAAATGAAAAATATGGATGTGGTTGCACATATAGTCCACACAGCACACACACAGACCTCCACTGTCTGCTGCCAGGTGGAAAAAAAGGTTACGAGTCTGGCTAAGGTCACAGGCTTGAGCCACTTTATTACATTCTTGAAACAGGCTTTGCATCACTGTGCTTTACAACTTATTAAATGTTTTCTCACACAGAGTGTTAAAGGATTGTTTTCATGTCTAATTTAAGTGCATGACGTGTGCATGACCCCACCCACTGCTGGGTGACCTCTCAGCTTGTATTAGGATGTTAGCATTGGAAAACACATTGTTTGTATAAAGACTGAAGGGTTAAATACAAATATTGCAAAGCTTACTGCAAACAGCACAGATCTAGAGAATGCACTGTTAGTAATCTAGCAGCCAACTTTTGAGTTTTATTTTTTAGCATATAATTATTCTTACTAGCTTTGTTTATTTACAAATATACAACATTTACAAACATTAGGCAATTTAATGAGGGGTCACCAGGGACATTATTACTAACTACCTTTTATACACACAGGTGAACACCTTCCATTAGACACTCATATGAAAACCTTTTATACATACAGGTAAAAACTATTTCTACATGCATGTGAAAACCTCATATACACATATGTTACAACCTTTCACACAGGTGAAAACAGTAACTGAAATCTCACTTTAAACTGAAGGATTATCAGATTTGAACAGAAATGGTCACACAGGAAACAGAAATACTCACTTCACAGCACCAACTGAGACTTCTGTCGTGTCTATAAATGGTTTTGTGTTCACCTGTGTGAATAAAAAGTTTAGTTTTTCACCTGTAATCTGGTCTAATCCCCCTGGGTTTAAATAAATAAAGCTAGAACAGTATGACTCATAGACTACATGTATGATGTCTTTTTCTTTTATAATTATTTTTATTTACTCAAATGGCAGTTTTAACACTGTTTACACAATACAAAAAATATATCTAAACAACCCAGCTGGAAAAGTCCTTAGACTGTTCTTGTCCAGTTTTAGGTTCACTTAAATGTCAGAACTCAGATGAATAACATCAGAAATTGTCAGCAAACTGTTGATGTGAAAACATGATAAATGGAAATATTGATTTTTATGTTATGCTTTAATAATACAGTTGTTAAATAATGTCTGTATAATACAATTTTTGCAACTGAATTTATGAAATGAAAAATGACAGAAGCGTCAATAAATAGTTTATTACTGAAGCTGTCACCACTTTTTATACACAGGGAGCCATATTGGATTTTAAGGGTTCTTGAAAGGAAACTAAACATCTGAAGATTAGTATTTCTAATAGGGCTTTCCTGTTACAGCTTTCTGACTGAGATGTCAGGAAATTTAACATCCGAGTTCAAATCGGTTGCATGGTGGCGCAGTTTTTAGCTCTGTTGCCGCTGCAAGAAGGTTGCAGGTTCAAATCTGGACTGTGTTCCTTGTGTGGAGGTTTTGTGTTCTCCCCATGTATGTGTGGGTTTCCTCCGGGTTCTCCGTTTTCCCTATATACCACAACACGCCCTATAGCTTAAGAAATAGTCCATCTCTATGAGTAAAGGCATCTGCCAAGTTAAAAACCTAACAAACTGAACATCCCATTAGATCACAGGTTAAAATAAAAGTGTTCTTTCACTCCATTGTGCCCTGACATTACTTCCCTTTACATTTTGTTGTGTCCTGGACCGCTTTTTTGATTTTTAAGTAATACATATTACTTTCTGCAGAAGTCTGCAAGTGATGCCCTGAAGTCATTTTCTGAGACTTTTGTAAAAATGTGTTTTTAGACATTTTGGAACTTTCACATCCATTAATATCTACATTTAAAACTAAATGAAAAAAATAAAAAGCGTTGATCATGAATCTTGTGTCTGCTGTTGATAGATTTTCTTTAAATGACCTTTTTAATATTGGAGCATGTTGCTGGCAGTTGAACATGGTTCAGATTTGTCAGTAATGCATTTTAATGCTGTTGTAGCTTTTGAAAACATTCAGCTTCATTTATTCCTCATGATCTAAAATTTCTATTAAGCCTAAAGTAACATTTCACTAACATAATCCTACAATTATTGATTTATTGATAAATAAACCAGCCCAACTCTCTGAATGTGAAGCAGGAGTGGAACTCGAGGCCATGAGATGAGGCTAATGTAGAAATGATGGTTTTCTTTGAGTAAATGCTGGGTGATACAAGCTGACACTTACAAACCCGCTTGTGGTGCCATGTAAACAGGTTCATGCATGTTGGGTTTTTTGTTTGGTTTTTTCATTGCCATGCAGCTTTACTTTCTGTATCATCTCATCTGTCTTAGCTCGGCCGTTTATCTGTCAGACACTTGGAGTTGTCAGAGTCCCCGCTCATCTTCTGCTCTACAAGACTGAAAGGCACTTATTTACTGAACCCTCCCCTCCTACAGTCTCCTCCTGTCTTCTTTCAGAACTCCATCCTACCTCTCCCCTCCAATCAGTTGCAAAGCTCCAAACAATGCTGACCTGTTGTTTAGTCACATGACGATTTCTCTCATAAATGTTCACGGGCAAAAACTCCTACAATCAATAACCAGATACATTATGAGTTTTAGGTTTTGCATGTGTTACCTTGTAGACGTGTACACTCAGATGAAGTAGCAGTTTATGACTATAAGAAAATTTTCCTGTTCTCACACTTGACTTCTATCCTCTTTTTTTCTTCATCTTCTGTATTTTCATACCTTATTCTGCCTGACACTGTTTCGTGTATGCATGTTCAAAATAAACCATAAACCACCACCTTTTTTTCCTCCACTTCTCCATCCCTTTCCTACACTAATCCCTCCATCCCCAGCCATGCAGGGTTCACTGCTGGTGCTGCTGCTGTGTGTTTTGGCAGGTCATACAGAGCCTCTGTGCTCCAACCAGAGTTGGCTCAGCGCTGGCTGGAAAAGCTCACGGTGCTTGCTGTAGGCCATCTCTCTCTCTCTCTCTCTCTCTCTCTCTCTCTCTCTCTCTCTCTCTCTCTCTCTCTCTCTCTCTCTCTCACTCACTCACTCACTCACTCACTCACTCACTCACTCACTCACTCACTCACTCACTCACTCACTCACACACACACACACACACACACACAGTAAACACAGTTATAAACTCTGACACACAGATCCACAAACTTCTTATTTTCCCAACATGATTCCACCTACAGGCCTCTGCACCGACCCCTGTCAGATGTCATTCGTCACTGTGTTACTTTGGCAATGGATCATGGGAGATGTGGGATTTCCAGAAACACTATGTAAAATCTGATTCAGAGTTGTAACCCTGAGAGTATGAGAGGTGATTTATGTGGAATAATCCAGCCCCAGCAGCCATGAGCTACGGCCGGTGTCGAGACCAGAGCTGGCCTTTCATTCCAAGACTGTAAACCAAATTTAAATTTATGGTAGAAAAACAAGTTGAATGTAGTTTAGCTATTGAGAAAACAGGCATCAGCTTGTTTAAAAGAGTGTATTTTTAAAAGACAGATTTTTTTTTCTGGTTTTGAAAATGACATTTAGCCATTCATCAGCCTAGCTGAGGATGTAGATTTGAAAAGATTCAGGTAACTAACCATGGCAGCAGCTGTTGGCATTTCTGATTCATTACTGATTGTGAAGAGCAATACGTTTTATGGCTAAGTAGATTTACAGACATGTGCTTTTGATCTGAGTTGTGCAGAATCCCAGTTGATCACTGGACATGTAAACATGACATTTACTGTATGTTACAGGATGCTAGAATGAACACCTTGTTCTGCTTTAGAATACATTCATTACAGTAAAATGGTCAGACATAGTGAAATTATACAGACTTGAGAACAAGTGATCAAAACTCACACTTCAACTCTGGATCACAAAGGTGATGTAAACATCCTCTATGTGGACCATTAAAACCAGGTGTGTCCCAGTCAGGCTATATTGCCCTCGAGTCCAAGTCCAAGTCATTTGATATTGAGCATTTACCAATACCAAGTCCTGATTCGATACTTCTATATTCAGGGGTGCACATATATTTTTCACTGAGGTTCTCAAGAGAGATCTTGGCACTGATGCTCGGTATGCAGACCCTTGCCATAAGCAGGAGATGGGAGGGAGTGGGGTGCAGCACACGGGCATTGCTCCAGGCATCAGCGCCACTGCAGTCTGACACACCCCCTCCCCCTGGATGGAGGCACAGGGCTTCCGGACCGCGGAGCTGGTTGTTCCCATCATTTGAGGCCTTTGACAGTTCTGTTTCTAGAGTCTACAGCTTCCTCAGTGTGAGCCTTCCTTCACCATCAGCCATCAGCTTGCGGGATGAGTGTCAGAGGTGTGTTTGGGTGGAGGGATCCTGTATGCACACATTGTATCTGGTGCACTTGCAAACTGGCTGACCAGTTATGTGCAACCCTATCTATAATGCATAAAAAAGGAATGAAGAGGAGAAAAAAAACAGATCCGCTTTCCGCTTCAAGCTGCATCCGTGTTCTACTTGTCCGGCGTAGCGTCTCTGCAACAAAGTAATGTCATGCCGCCCGCTGTGCTGTTTCTGTGTGGAGTCAAGAGGTCTAACTCTGTGCCACTGCATAACTATAGATGTATTAAAAATAATGAGTACATGTACATATATATTTCTGA
This sequence comes from Callopanchax toddi, assembly GCA_006937965.1. Lineage (NCBI taxonomy): Eukaryota > Metazoa > Chordata > Actinopteri > Cyprinodontiformes > Nothobranchiidae > Callopanchax > Callopanchax toddi. The sequence goes on from SSNR01000135.1 coordinate 112,755, forward strand.
GTCTGGTTTGGAAAGTAACATCTGATTTCGATCTAGTCTGAAATCACGTGATCGGGGCCGATTTCTGATCATGTGATCGGATCGGGACATCCCTAGTTAAAACAGTAATGGAGGGTGGGGTATTGGGTGTAGTGAAGTATAAATGCTGGGTGCTTTGCACTTTTGATAAAGCTCCTTGGGTGAAAAGCAAATCATCTTTAAAAAACTGAAACCATTTGCCTTTGCTTGAACTTAATGGGATTACTGGTCATTGGTTGAAGTTAGGTTATATTGGTGTTCTATTATCATTCCCACCGGCGACATCACTCAGTGAGTGGAGTCTCAGCAGGAAGTCCTCTGACCAGAGCAATACTCAAGACTAGTCAGATCAGGAGAGACACTGCTGCTGAATGATCCAGCTAATTTTCTTCTACGTGTAGTTTGTCAATCAAACACCATACCCCAAAATTTGTCACCAAGGTTCCACTTCAAAATCATGGAAATACCCTTTCAATGTAAAATCAATAATTTTATTTGCATTCTTTATTCATAACAATGGTTATATTATAACGTATGATAATAATACGTTTTTTTTTCTTTTTTACACGAGTCAAGCCTTGCTCTCGTGTCACTGAACTTTTGAAAATGTTTGATACATTTGTGTGACAGTCAGATGCTTTTATCAAGATGTAACCATAAAGTCCTCACAGGCATCTGACTGGATCCCAACTGGAAACCTTCACAATTCTGAGTCAGAAAGTTCAAGAAAATCTGAGACAACTTTAGACAAGGTTGGCAAATCAACTGAGAACAAAATAACAATCAAATGCAATGAAGCTGAGACTGAGACTACATTTCGGTTGTAGTGTCATCCAGATGTTGCAGTTTGTTCTTAATGACATTATATCCATGTAACCAAACCACATACAAAACTTCCAAATGTTTGATATGTACCATCTCATTGTGATCCCAAATGAAAAGTTGTGATTTCTCATAATTCTATGCCTCCAACTAGTTGCCAACAGTTGCAGCCCAGTAGGATCCTGGCTTAAGACCTATTATAACTGCATTAGACTGTAGAAGTGACCATTGATGGCTGGAAGAACCCCAACATACAGCTGGCAAGATCAACTAAGTGGAGCTGTGAGATTTTTCTAGATAGAAATTGGCTTTCTGTTATTCTTTGCATTTTATTTTGCATTAGAGTGTGTTGCATTTCATTGTCCTCAGTGACCAATAGGCAGAATAATAATCAGTAAAGAGTTACTTTTGCAAACTGAGAAGGATCTGAAGCATCGTCAAAACTCAGCTAATAAAACACCTCGCACAAGTATGAACTAATTAAACAGCTACTGTACAGTTTAGGCTGAAGGGAAAAAACGCACTTCTGACTGCCAATCAGTCTCAGTGGTGAAAGATAAAGTATACAGTATGTAATCAAATAAACGACCAACTGCTGAGGGAGGAAGGGTGCAGACGGCACAGATTGCCGGATATTTGGACGAGGCCTCCAGCAACAAATTGCAATTTGCTCTCCTGAGATAAGGACGGACTCTCCGACTGTCTGTTTGTCTGGCATCCTTAACGTGACAGACAGATGAGTCATAACTGTTTCCTGGAGCTGACAGGCTGTTTGAGATGAAAGAGTGGAGATGTGAAACGAGAGGTTGGAGGAAAAGGGAGGACAGGATGCCTGTCTGCTTCTTTAGGTTGGCTGGTCACAGAGAAAACGAAGTGAAAATTTAATGTTGTATATTCTTATCTACTTGTCCTGAACATTTCATTCCCCAGCAGATCCGACTTGAGTATATTTTTATGTTCTGTTCTTGAACTTGGAAAGCAGACATTTAAGCTCCCAAGAAATCAGTGTGCTCTTATTTTGTATGCACGTTTTTGGAGATTTACTAAATGAAAAGAAGAAAACCCACCATCACCCTAATTGACTAGGAGCCCCATTTTATTCACACACCCACCAGATAACTTCTAGCAGCTTTAAGGCTTTCTATAAAAAAGAAAATCTCAGTTTTTTGTTTCAGTGTCATGGCGTTTGACAGCAGAATTTGGTGAAAAGCTGCTCTTCCACATGATGTTTCCTGCACTACTGCCATCAAACAACTACAACCAAGAACATTTCCACACTACAGTGGACACTAGATCTTCATTTCATCAAACACTTCACCCTTTTTTCCCAACCATACTGTTGGTTTTGGCAACCGACTTCTGCTTCATCTGTCAGCAGCACTCGTTTCCAAGCCTACTCATCTAGACCGTAGATGTTGGATTTTTTCCCCATTTCTTGATGAGGTGGCAGATAACTTTTTCTGATGACTCTTCTACAAATACCCTACATCAGATCAACACTACATAGATGACCCGTGCACAATTTCTTCTGTGTCAGCTGATCTGCAGTCAGGTTGCCTTTCTACCCAGCAGACATCTAGGTTTCCCTGACAGTTTTCATGCTTCCACAGATCGTCTCGACATTCGCAGTTCCCTTCACCTGCCAGTTTTTATTTCAGAGGAAACTGTAAGCCAGCAGCACCTCAGTGTTTTCTTACAGCCTTGCCGTGGTTTCTATCAGTTGTCTTTATTTTCAGATCCTAAGATGGTTATAAAATACTACAACAAGATTTCAAGTTCATAATGACATGTCTTGACCAGTGTTTGGGCACAAAACAGGTAAGATGTTTTGGTTTTCTCTAATCTTTAGCCTAATAAATCAAATGTCTCAAGTTAGAATTCTAATTTTTCCAGTTGTCCCCAGCAGAGCTCTTGACTCTCAAACCCTCTCAAATTTATTGGTGGTTTCTATAGTTTCTAAAAGTAAAAAGGAAGTCAGAGCTTTTGTTATCAGACTCTGGTGGAACCAGCTTATAGTTTCCATCTGTGAGGCAGAAACCCTGACTAATTTTAAGACTAGGCCTAAGACTTTTCTAGTTATCTTGGGTTATCCTGACCCATCCCTTTAGTTCTGCTGCTATAGACTCAGACTGCTGGAGGACTAACTGACCACAAGAATAAAAAAGAAATGACTCCATTAACCTCTGATTATATAGAAAGACAGAAATAAAATGAAAACTTGTTTTCAAACCAAAAAAATAGTTCAGTCTGTTCACAGAAACCAAACAAATAAGAGTTCAATAATATCAATAATGGCTGCAATTAGTTTATTTTTATTGTAAATCTTTCAGAGAAGAGCAGCTGCTGTTTAGGTCCAAAATCATGAACATGTGCTTGTCAGAGATATCTTTTTTTCTGTTTTTTTACAGAGTTAGTGGCTCATTAGCAGCTTACCTCCTCACTGAGGCTGTTTTAGTGTGTTTTACGTGTTTCCCTGCTTGTGGTAAAATCATCATGTTTTCTTTCCAAAAGTTCCAGTGGCTTGCTTGGCTGGGGAGACATGGGGTTTCACTGTGTGCAGATAGTTTTTAAACTAGATGTCAGACACAACACATAGATTGCAGCTGCAACGTACTGTATATGTCAGTCTTGGTTTGTGGTGGTTGGTCCTCTCCCATCTCTGTCATTTATACACCACCTGCTGATCACTGAGTTGCAGAGTGCTCCGTTTCCAGTGGACACCCCAGATCTGGCAGATCTTCAACAGTTACTGCAGACAGGTGGTCCCTGATCTGAGGTGACACCTCCTCCAGATGGATAATTCTTCTCCTCCATGAAAGAGAGATAAAACTCTTCACTCACCATGCAGGATCACTTCTAACTCAGTGCTTTGACTGATCATATTAGGATGAATGGACCCACAGCTGAGTCTGTCTAATCACCATGGAAATGTGTTTGTGGTAACACAAAAATCAAGTCTGAGTTCAAAATGCAAACATTAGTTTAACACTACATCCATTTAACACTTTGTATGATCAAAAATCAAAAGGTAAGCAAACTAAAATAGGGGAGTGGCCACAAGTCATGACAAAATACCACCCCTAGGGGGCGTGGCCCATAGTTTGAGAACTTAGGAACATGTGCTGGATGTGCAAGAAGTCAAATTACTTGTGTTGTTAAAATTTGTTGCTCTGCTTTTGATGAGTATCTTTTTAAATTGTGCAGCATGACAAGATAAAGTTACCTCTAAATTATATCAAGGTTGTGTAAAGTTTAGGAATTATTTTGCAAAAGAAAGCAAGAAGAGAGTGAAACAGACTTTAAACTGTTTTATTTTGACTATGAACAATTAGGTGACTATTTTTAATGATCATAAATCAATATATTATTACTTCTTGAGTCATGTCTCACATTCCTGACACACATATCTCTCTCTCTCTGAGATGAGATGAGGGACAACTCTTCGTGCCCACATCTCTTCACCGACGTTCTGAACATCCACATCTTTACGTCTGGGACTTCTCTGTCTCGGTGTGCACGTGTGAGAACATGATCATGTGCACTCATGTTTGTCCACTGCTGCTAATCTCAGTGGATAGTGTGTGTGTTTCTCACTGAGCCTGGGAGTAAGCCACAGTGAGGTACCCCCCAAAGGTCTCTGCAGTGCTCCATATACCCCCTCCTCTTCACACCCCCACTATGTACCCCTTCTCCTCCCTCAACCGCCCCTCCTTTTGCCCTCTTTAACCACGACACTTTGAATCAAGCAGGAATTAATGCAGATGATGCATTCACTGTCTCATTATGTCCTTCATGGCGTGGATGGATATTGAGATGACAGAGACATCAGGGAAATCGCTGATGTGAAACTTTTAGCAAGTCTGCAGGCTGTTTATCTACAGTGTGTGGAAATGCAAGTCTGTGAGTGAGTGTACAGTTGTTGCATAAATGTGTGTACATGTGTGTACCAGTTAATTTTTTTCAAACAGAACATTTACCTATGTGTGTGCATGCGTGTGTGCATGCGTGTCTGTGTGAAGAAATAATTAAAGTAGGCACAGCTTTACAAACAAACATTTCCCTGAGTGTGTTTTCTTTTTTCTTTTTGCATAAATGCGTTCAAAAGTATCTTTGTGACTTTTTTCTGTCCTCTTCTTTTTCTGGGCTGTATTCACAAGAGGAAGCGTCACATTGTAATCCACCACCTGGAGAGAGCAGAAAGGGGTTATGGGTAATATGCTGTTTGATTGATGAGCCAATCAGGGACGCACAAAGGATTTCATTAACAAGAGACACCCTGCCACAAATCAGCAATCATCCACACACGCTCCCTTATCAACACTTATCAGACACACACACACACACAATCTGCAAATGCACTCACTTATCGACACTTGCGAGTGAGTTGGCCCACTCCGCCCACTCGTCTTCAAACACACATCCATGCTGAGAGTTAGTGTGTGACATCAGTAGCTGTGTGTTATCACAAAGTCAGCAGTAATACTGTGGCCATTTCATCAGAGAGTGCCAACAATGCACACAGGTCAGCGGCTCGCTTCAGGGACAAGCCGCAAGAGCTGAATCCAAATAAGTCATAGCAGGTTTTAATTTTATTTTTTCTGAACGTTTGGCCTGTTTCTTAATCACTGTGCCTTTGTGGAAGAGTGTGGCTACTCAACAGTGGGCAGAAAATAGAGAAACTCAGCTTTTCAGTTTTTTTTTAAGTAAATGAGTTTTTACGCCCCGTGAGCCCTTTGCTCCTTTTTGATCGCTTTGCTTTTTAAAGAAGAGGGACACCGCTGCTTAAACACACACACACACACACACACACACACACACACACACACACACACACACACACACACACACACACACACACACACACACACACACACACAACTACACAAAACATGATAATAGGCCATTCTTCCTCATTAGGGTGACAGGAGTGTTATTTTTGAGTGAGTGTGTATTGCGATGCTTCGTTGTTATTGATTGTAATAATAAGATACGTGGATGCACGCATTATTTGCATCCCTGAGCAGAGTTATTGTTATTGGAGAGGGGGAGGTGGGGGTGATGTGATTATGATGGTCATATTCACACTGCCTGGGGCAAGACGCTGTCTGAGTGTCTATACAAGTGTGTGTGTGTGAGTCTGTGTGCGCCCTGCCATCTCCACTGCATGTCTACGTCTAATTGGCCCAGGCTGATTCCACCCCTGGATTCCATTTTACATGGTTACCAAGGTTACAGCATCCGTTGTCTCCATTGTCATGCACTCAGAAGCATGTCAACATGTGCACTTATGGGCATGCACACACACTTACACACAGGGAGAGAGAGAGAGAGATGGGAGTGGCTGCAAACGTGCAAACCCCCAATCCTGGTTAATTAGCTCCATCTATTAGCAGCAAATCCACTAATTAAAGCCAAGCCAAGACATGACCCAAAGAAAGCTATCTACATGAGCCATATGGAGGGCTGAATGTGAAGGAGACCCAGCGATGACAACACACACAAAATACCACTGTATGTATCATAGAAAGTTGATGTAAATCCTTGTCTGTTTAAATCTGCCAGCGTTTAACACAGCTGAGGGATATCTTAAAATTGTGCTTTTTAGAGATGACTAAAACAAACACAGAGGTGTTTAGCTGGTCTTTGTGAAATACCACAGCTCACCACAGAAGCCAGAGCCAAGACTGAGATGGAAAAAAAACTAAACAAACAAAACAAAAAAAAAACAAAACAGGAAACTGGAAAAAGAAAATTGCCTGGAAACTATTCAAAAAGCCTTTCTCAGACAAAAAAGTCCAGCCTCAAGGCTGTGTAAGGAGGCTCAGTGAGGGTTTGTCATTTATTTTTATCTGCCATCTCTGCTGAAAAGAAAGCAACCTCATGTAGTTGCATGTCGACAAGTACCTATTGGGTAAAGGTGAACTCAGCGTGAGAAGAAAAGGTAGGATTTCGCATTTAAGTTACTTTGCTTTTGTTCCCAGAAAGAGCGGAGGTCTCCGAGTTGGCTTTTAAGACGTCGTGCTTGAAATCCTGATGTTGACAAATGGAATGGAGGCCTGCTGTGAAGCTCTTCTGTCCCCAACACCCCCTCCGCTCCTCATCATCCACCTTCGGTGAAGACATAAGATGAATGAGGACAAACTGGGACAACAGCAGAAGGACACAACAGCAGTGATTAAATATATTACAAGGAAAGAGGGTGATGAAACAACCTAAACAAGATGACAGGTAAAGGCTGGGATAGAAAACATCAAACACTCTCGCAGCAGAATACAATTCCATGGAATTTTAATGCAAATCAACTTGTCGAGATTTTTTTTCTGAATAAATATTAGAGTTATCTTCTGTTCGTTTCAAAATACTGACACTTCCCGTCTGCCGCCTTCTTAAAAAGACATCAAAAGTGCATTAAAAGCACATAGAGGTTGCCCTGTAATTACCATAATCACATCATGATCTAATAAACATAATGTGCTAAAAATCAGAGCCTTGAATACTTTATGGGGCAAACTGAATAATTAATGATATACAATTAACTGAAATGTAATTTTCTGATGAGCTCTGCAAGTTTCTCCTTATTTCTAATGGGCCTGCACATCATCAGCACACTCTTCAAGCAAATGCATGTGACAAATAAACATTATAAAACTCAAATTTGGACTAAATGTCTCATTAGGATGGATGTATTATGCAGCGTCGGATCACAGTGAAGAGCATGGGTCTGCCAGTGGAAAATGGATGCGGTGCAAAGGGAGACGCTGGAGATGGGGGCGGCGGGGCGTTGCCACCCAGCGGTTTGCTGCATGAAAGCACATTCAGGTGTCAATCTCCCAGAGGAATTAGAAAGCTCTGCGGGATGCCACTTATTTTCAGCCCTCAGCGTGCCTCCCCTCCTCCGTCTTCCTCCCTCTGTTAACCGAGTGATCAGCGCTGCATTAGTGTTGGTATTACAGCGTCACATTTCTCCCTCTGAATCAATCAAAATGGCTTTACTAGCCATTGCATCCAGAACAAATGTTTTTAAGAACCCAACACATTTAAAATAAATACCTCTCAGGAATCATGTTTCTAATAACAGTCTGATTATCGTGATCCCTGCAGGTTCAGTGGTCATTTGGTAACAAGTACATTAAGAAACATTACCAGATGCTGGATTGCTGTTTATGCCTTTTTGCTGCTGCATTACATTTACCCACGAAAGCAAAATGTCAATACTAATATAAATATGATATGTAACATGAACATGAATATGTCGTGTACATATACATGTTTTAAATCAAGAGCAGCAGAATGACTACCAGGAGAAATGCAGTCCTTGCAACACTGAATTTCTAAAAGCATCCCCAAAGACAAACACACTTATTTAATCACAATATTGTTATAAGCTGTTCAAGGTTATTGAACAAAATAAATACTTGCATCTCCTAAAATTATGAAATGGCAACAATGAGAGCCACTAGTGCCTATCCTTGTGGAAGCTTCTTGCCTGTTAGCCTCTGCCTCTCTTCCTCTGCAGGATGTCTGTGCTCTTTCATGTTTACAAGGGTCCTTTTAGTAAAGGTAGATGTCACCTCTCTCATTGGTATTTTAAAGGATGTAGGTAAGGAAGTGTTGAAAGCAGTCTCTTTCCTTTTCAACCTTTCATCTGTGCTGTTAGACATCTTCAAACTCGTTTCCTCCTGAAAGACTCAAAACCTTCCTCATACACGACGGCCTGTCAGGTAACACATTCAATTCACACTCTCTTAGTAAGTCCACTGATTTTTTTTAAAACAGTTGACAGATCCAGGATCAGCAAAGCAACACTACATCACCCTACCTCCAGTTCAAGTTGGAATGTTTAAATCAGGATGGAGGTTATTTTTACAAATTTAAATTCAGATGTATCCTTTACAATGTATCTGAGGCATGTTTACGTATATTTAATATTTACAGCTGTCAGTAAAATATAACGGGTAGGAAAATGTCTTCAAATTAATAAATAGTCCGTTTATTTGGCAGGTTTTGGACGTGAAGGAGTAGAAAAGGCACAGGTGTGTTAATGAAGTCTGTTTACAATTTAAAGGAAAATCTGCTTGCAAGCATTTTTCCTGCAGAACAACACATGCAGCTGCAGATGTGTAAAACTGCCCTCATTAATATGCTTGTGCTATTATGAGTAAATCTGCTACTTTTTCAACTCACAAATGAATAAAGTGATGATGCGATTCACACTACAACACTGACAGCATTAAAGAGGATGAATAAAGCTCCTACGGCATTCAGAACATGAACCAACATTTGGCTCCAGGTCAGTCGATATCCTCCACATCACAGTTTTGCAGATTTAGATTTTTGTTAACAGTTGTAATCACAAAGATCACATTCTGGTCAAGTTCTGATCCAATCTTGTGTTTATGAATCAGAGTCTCATCCAGCTGCAATGGCCTCGTTCTCACAGACAAAACAATCTCTCCTTCCCTCCTGTCATGAGACTTTTGAACTCTGGTCTAAAACCCCTATAATATTCTCTGAATAAAGTTCATGTGTGCCTTTTTGTGTTAACATAAACTTAATCTTTTCAGGTTTTGATATGGACTGATATGTTAAACTAATCAAACCTCATTCCTTCAGAGTTTATTGTTAGATTTTCAGCTACTCTCTTCAGTATGAACTATATAATGTGGAATGTCTCAGCTCAAAACTTGAAGATGAACCTACTTTTATTCATTTAATTATGTTTTATATTTATCGCAGTACACTAATAATGATGTAAGGAATTGAGACCATAAAACTTCATGTTATATATCTTACACTGAATTTTCTTGTTAAAGCCAAGACGTTTGGAGAAGCTTGTTTCTAACTTTTCAGGCCCTTCTGATTGGCTAATCCTGTTTAGTTTTCAAACAAAATCAGGAAGTAATTCTGCAGTCTAAATTTTACCTCATTCATGTCAGCCTGTAGGATTGAGCCAAACCCCACCCCCTCAGATTAAACTGTCGAGGCAAAGAGACCACGCCTCCTCTGAAACCTTCATCTCAGAGGATGAGAGAAATACCTAGTTAAAACTTTTGACCATCTTTTCCAGCAAAAGTTACCTTTATTTGTAATACAGAATAACTATTTTTAAAAAGCTGAAGTTTTATTAGTGAACTTTTAAATCCGATTGTACGTTCAATCTGACCTAAGTCCTAAGGGTGAGTTCTTTTTCAGTCTGCTATCTTGGACGGGTCCAGTTGAGAGCCGGAGTGATTTGGTCACCAGAAGCTAAAGAAATCCACTCTGACCTCCAGGAGAGCTGACGTCCCTCTGATGGTTCAAAACTGACTTCTACCAGGAGCCTTGATCCCATAGGAAGCAACTTAGTAAACATCTGGCTAAATATAAACTCAGGTGCAAGATTTGTTAGTTATTCATAAATATTTAATTAATCATTATATTTAATAAATAAAGATTTATTTGATCAATTCTCAAACTTAAACATCTTTTCTAAAGAAACTCTCCTCTGAGTCCTCATCGCCTCAGTTCTGATTAATGACTTCAGTGTTTTTTCATCATTTTGACTACGATTAGTGTAATGTTTAGAATAGTAATGAATTAATTTAAATAAAGTAAAGGTTTCCTCTGTGTCAAATTATTCATGTTTTTGGCTCCTTGGGTGCCGAAAAGAATCTACGTTTATTGGAATTACATACTGAAGTCATCAAACAAAATCATCTTCATATGTTGTATAAATATTGATATTTTGTTTCAAGACTGAAATCTGATTGCTACACTGTATTTACACAAAAGTACAAAAACAAGCCACCTTCCTGAGCTCTCTTTGTACTCACCTCAGCCCACTGTGTACTCTACAGTGAACTGGAGTGTAAGGTTGAAACGTTTGGCTGAAATAGCTTATCATCACACACACACGCACATGCACACACACACACACACACACACAGACACCACCCCCCAGCCCTCAGGTAAGGCTGCAGGTGCTGGAGAAGTTTCTCTTCCTGCTGCAGCAGCAAAGGTTTCGTTGTTTCATTCATAAAAGCAGACTGGCAAAGTGGAGGGAGCTTGATTCAGCTATCAGCAACAATAGCACCTAGTATTTTACACACCACAGCTTATTGGTTACATGCACATACCAGGCAGGTAATTATTGCTTTGTCATGTCAGGGATGTTCATCCAAAATATTTCAATCTAAATTTAAAAAAAAATCATCACCATAACTGCAGTAATGTTGGCTTTGAAATAAGCACAGCTTGACTGTGAGCAGAAGCATGGGGAGATAGTGCATTTAATAATAAATAGATGGGAAGAAATGGTGACAGTTTGATGCAAAACATTGAGGGTTTCACAAGACACTGGAGATGTGATAGATTTAAGGGCTGCACCCTGTCTCTAACCCAATAAAAATAAGAACCAGCTGCAAGTAGGAGCAAGTAGAGAAACTAGACAAAGTTGAGGTAGTACAACTAAAAACCTGATTTGTGATCTGCAAGGTTTTAATATGATTTACAGAAGTATTGTGTCTTACAAACTACAGGTTGTGGGTGTGGTATTAATAAAGTACTGCAGATAAAACTAAATGTCTTGAGTTAAATTACCGTATTGACCCGAATATAGGAAGACCCCAAATATAAGACGACCCCCCTTAATCTTCAGAAAAAGACTAAATTAACATTTTAAAGAGACTATTGTTTTAAATTTTGAGAATGTCATTTGAATAATACCTTAATGACAGACCTTTAATATTTCCCTATTAATTCAATCACAAAGATTTGTAATAAATATTCTAGTGAGTGTGGGGTTCTGTCAGGAAAGACACCAGAGATACTGAACAAAAACCGAGCAAAAAATACCATATCTGTCAGAACTTTGCTCATGACATGTCAAATCAAAAGTCACATGACACACCAAAATCTGCATGAGGCTTTTACTCACAGATGTCCTCTAATCCTCTGTGCTCACGTCACTCCCATGCTGCGGTCCATGCTGCGTTCCGTCTCCTCCCAAAGTTCCATTTTCAGACATTTCACTCCATAACTCCATATTTCCTGGCTGCCTGACAGCTGTTTGACGCCTCTCCTGCATTGACCTCTTAAAACCAGCATCGTAACTCTGCCTCAGTTGTCTGTTAACTTGACCCACATTTAATCCAGTTTGCTTCGGACAGCGCGGCTTTACAAAACACTGGCGCCCTCTGCTGTTGCGGTCATGTAATGACCTCAAACTACTATCAGCATGTGTCACTGGTTAGACCCTGATTATAAGACGACTCCACATTTTCATATTATTTTCTACTTAAAAACCTCATCTTATATTCGGGACAATACGGTATATATTCCGGACTAAACACAGTCTGTGATTAAAACCAGTGTTCAGATTGTATCTGTTACTAGAGCTGATAACATATGTTATGTATATGCATTTCTGTCTGTGATTAGCAAATAGATGGACTGTATTCTCATAGCCGTTGTCTATGAGATACTCCATGGTTGTCTGTGCAGAGCATGATACACGTTAAAGGCATCCTTTGCAACTTTTTCATATTTTTAAATCCTTTTCTTGAGCCAGTATGTGCTAATATGACCCTTTACAGGGTAAATGAAAAGTCACTTAGCCCCATCTGGTGATTAGATCTGGAATACCACGATTGCAAGTCTTTCAGTTGCCGGTCCGCCCAGGAAGTCACGTCTCTCACGAGGGTTAGGCTAACCCAATGAGGCTAGCTGTTATGCTAGCACTGGAGTGTTTTTAGCTCATGATTCCTGCTTTTTTCCATCTCTCCCTGCTTGAACACAGCTGATTTCTTTGAAGAAGTAAATAGCCACTCCTGTAGAAAGCTATGAAAGCTGAGGAGACATTTCAACAATTAGATTTATGTGTTTTTCAGCAGAAACAATGTGCTAACTTTTTTACAGCAGTGATTTAAAACAGACACCAGAGGGAGCCCAAAACAAGCAAAACTGCATAGTATCTCTTTAAAGCACAACTCACGTTGCTCTCTCATTTTATACATTAACTGATTGAGTTTTACTTTGAGTTTATAATCATGTCCATGTCCAAGAGTTTAGAGACCTGGGCACCTAAAAATTCTGTTCATAAGGATTCTGAACAGAATTTTTCGGTGCAGCTGTGGTTTGGAGGGTGTTGGGTTTAGTGGCTAAAGAATATTATCTCTGCTTTTGTGGATGATGTGGTCCTCTTAGCTTGATCGAGCTATGACCTTTAGGTTTGCAGCTTGAGTGTGAATCAACAGTGATGAGGATCAACACCTCCAAGTCAAAGGTCATGGTTCTCAAATGGAAAAGGGCGGATTGCCAACTCTGGGTCAAGGGAGATGTCCTACTTCACGTGGAGGAGTTTCTTGAGGTCTTGTTCACAAGTGAGGGAACGAGGGAACGGGAGATTGACAGGCAGATTGGGGCAGCATCTGCAGTGAACCGGTCTGTTGTAGTGAAAAGGGAGCTAAGCAAGAAAGTAAGGATCTTGATTTACTGGTCGATGGCCATGAGCTTTGGGTAACAATCAAAAAGACCAGGACTGAGACGTGCTGGAGGTATAGACTGTCCTGCGAATGCCTTGGGGTCCCAACGGATGAGTTGGTGAACATGGCTGGAGAAAGGACAGTTTGGGCATCCTTGCTGGGGGACACCCAGACCCAGATAAGCAGAAGACAGCAACAAAAGTTGAGGATCTTGTCCATGGACAGAAAAACTCTGATTAGAGAACAACCAGGTCTGACACCAAAACCACACTGAACACTTTAACTCCAGCAGACATGAGTTTATAATAGTAGATTTCTGGCCCTCTTTGCAGGTTGACAGCACAGTAATTACTTGAATACAAAGATCCTCTTTTACATAAATGTTAAAACATCAAAACAGGTGATGTAATGGTTTGAATACAATGTCAATTTTTTTCTTCTGTTTTTACGTAAGCATTAATAAATCAGCAAGTGGAGGCAACCATGACATTCCTGCTGATGATGTAAGATGGTAAAATTGTCCCCTGCTTTCTGTTATCTGACTAATAAGTGAGGTATTCTTAGCACCGTAGGTGGGTGTGAGAGCAGTAGGCCTGATTGCCGTCCAAGTCCTCCTACAGATCATGTCCTGGCCTTCTGGGCGACAACAAAGTGATGGTGAATTCAATTCAGCCTCTTCATCCCGTCCTCCGTCATCTGTCAAACGACCTAAAGCACCATCACTGTAAGACACCAAAACATTTTTCTCAGCCTATTTTCCTCCTCTGTGTATCTCCACTTTAGTTGTCAGCTGGAGAGGGAGGAATATAAAATATATATATATATAAAACATTCTGACAGATTACAGGGAAGGAGCGCAGATGGAAATCCTGACAGTCCTCACCTTTCCCCCCACGGTGTGCTGGTTTTTTCTCCCACCGAGTGGAGCTTGATGAATGTTGAAAATCTTTCAATGTCTCTGCTTAAATTGTTTACTTTGTAGCCTTGCTCTCGCCTCTCTGTCTAATGGGCTGTGTATAGGTGGCACTTATATGAGCCGTTCTATTCAAGAACACTGGACATGACCCTGTCTTTCAGAGCAGTAACTCTGTGAAAAGGAGGCTTCAGGTATGTGCTGCTGTCTGTGTCCTTCTCCACACAGAACCTTTTCAATTCTTTACACTCCATTGTGTTTGCCCTCCCGTCTTCTTTCACCAAGCGCAGCAGCACTTAGTCCCCCCTCCCTCAAATCACCGTTTCCATCTGCGAGGGGGTAAAAATCAATACAGCACCAAACAATGGCTTATAGGCCTAAGGGTGCAGTGTGCAGAAAGGTCACTGCTTTACATTATGTATGGTGTCCAGCTAATGGTCAGTGTGTGTGCAGACAAATGGACCATAAGCACAGTAAGGAGAGATGATTACACACACAACAACAACCATATACAAACACATATAAACACAAATGGATGTAAACAAAAAGATGTAAATACAAGCGTACAACTTTGACCCCCAGAGGGTAATCTGATACAACCATGTTCAAGAGTAAAGATAGATAGATAGATAGATAGATAGATAGATAGATAGATAGATAGATAGATAGATAGATAGATAGATAGATAGATAGATAGATAGATAGATAGATAGATAGATAGATAGATAGATAGATAGATAGATAGATAGATAGATAGATAGATAGATAGATAGATAGATAGATAGATAGATAGATAGATAGATAGATAGATAGATGTGAAGTCATTCACATGCTGATGGAGCTATGGGTGAAGTGTCCAGACACAGAGGTGCCAACAGACCCACTAGCTGGCAATGTGGGTTGCCCAAGGACACAATGGCAAAGTGACCCAGCTGGTGTGGGATTCAAACCTGCAACTTTCAACTTGCAAGACTAATGCCTTAGCCACTGAGCTACATCCCTGAGCCATTAACTGGTGGTAAGGTGATGTTATCTAATGGTTTAGGGGAAAATGAAATAATGCTTAAGTAATGATGAACTAATGGTTTATAACTCATGAACTAATGATGAGGTAATGACAAACTAATAGTTAGCTAGCTATAGCATGCAGTCCAGTGGGTGGTGCAGTTGCAGATTTAGAACTATATTACTGGAGTGAATTTTCCTTTATTGTGTCATGTAAAGAGACTGTACACACCTACAATCACCTGAATGGATCAAAATACTCATCCAGCTTGAAGTGGCTGTGCTGCATAAGCATAACAACCATATCAAATGGTAAATGGCCTGTATTTAGAGCATTTTCTATGGTGTTCTACACTCCCCAAAGCTCTGTACAACACAACAGTCATTCACCCATTCACACACACATTCACATGCTGGTGGTGATATTGTAGCCTCAGCTGCCACTGATAGAGGCAGGGATCGGTACCTGCCAAGTCCCTTCGACTACCACCAGAAGGCAAGGCGGGTGAAGTGTCTTGCCCAAGAACACAACAACAATGTCAACCAAGCTAAGGCTGGGATTGAATCAATGACCCTCCGATTGCCAGACCGGCCACTCTACCTACTGAGCTACACGCCACCCCAACAGCATATCACCAAAGGTGTGTGTTCAGCCACACTGGTCATGGTGAACAGATGTGAACCACAGCAACATCAGCGGACTACCGATCTAACCCACAAGCTAACACTTTGGAAAGACATGGAGGGAGACTGGGCTTTTGTGGGTTTGAAAATCGGTTGTCCTATAAGTAAAATGGTTTTGCCAAGATTTTTGGGCAGTTTTTTTCATTTAATCAGTAAAATTAGTTTTAAAAGTTCTCAAATATTCTGTTTAAATTCATCAGTTAATAAATTCAGGATATGTAGTTCATACATAGTATTTTTAAATATTTACAATTAGATGATGATACAAAAACATTCCTTGAACTATCGAAATAAATTGTAAAAGTTCAATGAAATAGCAAGATAAAATTATTTATAACTGCTCTTTTAAAAAATATGACCAATTGATGGCCAATTTAACAAATATTGCTCTCAATAAATAATTTAAGTAGGTCTCAGAAAAATGCAATGTTTCATTTACATCACTCACAATAAGGCAAATGGCAATGCATTGTGGGTAGCATAGGACAACAGTGCATGTTAATCAATCGGCCTATCAGTCTGACCTATACAAACTACATTCTACCAGGGTTTCAAAATGACAGGAGCCATGATAGTAACCATGGCAACAAGACTAATCATCAAAAAGATAAAGCTGGAAACAGAATGACTACATTTACAGTTACTGTCTGATAGTGAGCAGAGTAGATGGATCTGTATGAAGTGATAATTGGTTGGGCATGTTGGAGGGGCAGAGGCACCATTATCTGTACTGACAAACAGGACGACACACACTTTGTACTGCATGGAGGTGTGTGTGAGTGTGTGTGGGTGTGTGTGTGTGTGTGTGTGGGTGTGTGTGTGTGT
This sequence comes from Callopanchax toddi, assembly GCA_006937965.1. Lineage (NCBI taxonomy): Eukaryota > Metazoa > Chordata > Actinopteri > Cyprinodontiformes > Nothobranchiidae > Callopanchax > Callopanchax toddi. The sequence goes on from SSNR01000135.1 coordinate 129,483, forward strand.
GCGTGCGTGTGTGTGTGTGTGTGTGTGCATGCCAATAGTCCAACAGTCTGACCTTCATACAGGAGTGCAGGACTTGACACAGGCATGTCTGCGCTGGGACACGAGCTCAGGTTTAACGGGCATATTGAAAAGGTCAGAGCTGTCACTCACACCAAACACACAGATGTACACACACACACACAGAGTCAATGAGCACATATTCACAAACACACATTTAGCTGGACTCGCACAAACTCAGGGAGGCAGCGAGTGCATGCCGGAACAGTGAAGCATGCCAAATGAGAAGAGAAGCCTGTGCAGTCTGCCTGTCATCTGTAGAGTGAGACACACACACACACACACACACACACACACACACACACGGACACACACAAACACACAGGGACACACACTTATACTAAATTTTGGGCTGCTGCCAAAATCCTTGGAACTGGCAGTTTTTGTTTTTTTGTTGCCTGGTATTATTTTTCACTGCCTTTGCACACACAACAACACACACACACACACCCGACAGGGTCATTGGTGTATAAAGTTGTTTTGGCCTGTTTGTGGATTTTGATTGGTCGCCGTGTTGCTAGCCAAAAACGCTTTTCTTTTCTCTCCGCGGTAACCGCTCCACCTCACCCTCCTGCCGCCCTACCAGCCTCCTAATCTGACGTCTGATTGGCTGATTAGACTCCATGCTCACTCCTTCCCTTCCCTTTACCTTCTCAACAAAAAAGTCATCACTCATTTACACACACTGGCTCTGTTGACACACGCTGGCGGTCACAGACACAAAAAGACTTAATCAGCAGACAAGCAAAAGAGTGGGAGACTCAAAAGACAAAATGTGGGTTTAATGTTCCATCTGTGATGTTATCCCTAAATGTTCTTTTTTTAAAAGCTTACAGATGATGTGTTTTACTTTTACTGACTGAGTTTTATCAGAAACAGTTCTAATATCCACAAAAGATTTACACCAAATCCAAATAGGTGAAGCCTCACTCAGGAGGTTTCTCACAGCTTTTCACTGTTCATGTTCAACATACTATTTACATTATGGCATGATAAAGTCAATGGTCTTAACTAAATAATACTGTCAAATAGTAATAAAACTTTAAATAGCTCAATGCAGCCTCTACTGCAAATACAGATTATGAAATGTTGGTCTGTAATAAATCCCAAATCTACAAACACAGAGTTCCAGAACTGATCATATGAACATGAAAATGATGTTTGATTTTAAAAATATGAGGCTCTGAACTTTTCCTTCAACTTCCAACAGTTGGTGTAAAACTTATTCTATATAAATACTTCTACTTATTTGTCTTTTTTTATTTACTTTTTCTCTTGAGGCTAATACATTCATTTTAATATTCCTCATCAACATTTTACCTCAACACATCCAATTTTCAGCTTGTATTTACAATAAAATGAGTGAATTTACAAAAAAGTTACTAACCCAGAAGCCCTATAACTATTGTACTGGTTCCATTGTACTATAGTCACACCTCTCCCTCTGTAACCGAAGTCAAACCTCTGTTTGCTTCTGACACACAGCTATGTTATTAAATTTAGCTACAATAATATTCATTGATATTAATATTAATGGCTATAAAGTTCAAACCAGTAGTAGTTGGTAGGGGTCCATAATAAAGTACAGCTGAATGGACCAAATGTATCCTCACTTTTTTAACGCCATGGTGCAAACCTCACTTCTGACAACCAGACGGTTATATGAAGAAATAATAAGTTATTAATAAATCCCAAGGTTATTTTAACAAATGTTATTCTCATACGACTACTTCTAATAATATTATTAATAATCATATTGTATTGTTACAAATATAAGGTGCTTTTTCTTGTCTTTATTACATTTGTGGTCGACAAGAAGTGCAACAATTCCTCAGAAGTGAAGTGACCTGCAACAGTTGACTGGATACTGCTGTCGATCAAGCTGTGGGTCATATTGAGCTGCACACATACAACAAGGGGTACGATATATATGATAACATGTCAGTGTGTGATGGTAGGAGATGGAGAGCCCAAAAAGAAAGCCTCTAAAATTTTGGCAGTTGACCAAAAGAGCTTAAAGCCGCACTCCGGAGGATTTCATCAGGAGAGCAGTTTTTGAATCTAGCGTCCAAAGGCTCCTCCTCAAAACATCTCGACACGCGCGTCCGGTCGCGTGTGCGCGCGTGCACGCGGCGCATATACTTCGGACATGAACTGTACAGCTCAATGTGTAGGGTTTAATCACTCACAGTTCACAATCTTATTCCAACAATACTACGAGGGTCTGATGAGCCCTCTCTGTCCTTGCTGCTTCTGATATTAGCTCTGTTAGCAGAGAGCTGCTGCTGGACTCTGAAGCTGAACTTGACTCGGCCCTGGATGAACTTTCTGACCAAAATAAATGCATAATCCTGTCAAGCCTTGCCATTCTGTGAGGTGAAAGGTTTAAAAATAAAAATAAATCCATCTTTAGCTGGAGAATGGGTAGGTTTTTAGTAGAAATGAGCCGTGAGTCCTCAGTGAACGGCTGAGACGGCAGAGAAACACACGGAGCGTCCTGTACGGAAGCGCCCCCTACTGGTACAGGTTTGGTCGATGCGCGTGCATGTTGAGAGAATGCAGACATTTGAATTTCATTGGCTGAAAAATGTCGGCGGCAAGAAATAATGGAAGGGGGTCTCTAGGAGGAAGGAGGGTCTTCATCAGAATGACAGATGTTGTGGAACTCAACCCATAGATCAAAGTTTAGACCTGAAATATGATTTAAAACATTTAGAAAACTTTGATACATAGAAAAATAACCCAGAGAGCCGCTTTAAAGGTCCCAAAACCAGTCACTTCAAAGAAATTGACAGGTGAATATGAGCATAGCCAAAGAAAGGGAGATCTTTTATATGCCATGTGGTTGTACATAATTTTTTTTTTAAATCAACAAGGTTTTTTTTTTAATAAAAAATATTTTGAGGATGAGATAGAGCTTTCAAAAAGGTGTGTGAACTTCAGTGATTTAAAACAGCCTCTATAAGGACATTAAATTGAAATTCAGACTTCTAAATAAATCTGAATAAACTTATTTTTATTTCATTTTGTCCATTTATCTGACTAACCACTAAAACTGCATCACACAATGTGTGGTGCTGACATTGAAAATACTTTCTATTGTACTTTGAAATTGTAATAAAACTATGCATTTCTTTTGTCCTTTAGCACCAGAAAGGAATTGAAATAGATTAAATATCTGATTTTCTGATATTTTGAATGGTAGGAGCACAGATGTTATATGGATATTGTTCTGTACTCTATCAAAACAGGCAGTCTGTAATAGATCTAAAGCTAAGAAAGTGTGTAAGCTAGCTTGTACGTTTGCCAACAAGAGTTTGAAGGTGAACACGATGAACTGCCATTATATCTCACCATCTGTTGGGTGAGATGCAAAAGCATTTTGAACACATAATGAGTTTGGTGAACTCCTGACTGTTTAGCTAGTGCAGCAATGAGGCTGACATTTTGAGGTCTTAGCGGAGTTTCGTCACATCTGTTGAAGGGATTGCCTTGATGACTTTGAGTAGGCCAAAATGCCAAGAGAAAAAACTTAATGACACCTCTGATTCCTTCATGCACCATAAGAAGCTGCTATTATGGGTTTAATTCTAGCTGTAGCTTTCATTTGTGCAGTATTAGGAGGAAAATCATCCTTAACAGCATCCAAAAAGCAAGCTTTTATCACAAATATAGTTTTAGATGCTACATTCAAAATAAATCACAGTTTTGCTTTTTGTTTTATTCAATTAGGTGTCAGGGTTTTTTTTTTTTTTTTTGCTCAGCATATGTCACACAACTGCTTCTAATTTCCCATCTCCTCACAGCTGAACCTTTAGCAGCTGTTTGATTCATGAATGAACCTGTTTCCTCTTGAGTCCATTAATAACAACTCCTTCCAATATTCAAAATGTGCTTATGGTGCTCACGAAAGTCTGAGTCAAAGAGAAATGCAACTGTGCAAGCCTAAACACATGCTCCACACAGCCCCGTGCTTCCACCACCTTTCCAACACCTTTCCCGGTGATAATATGTCAAAAGTAATGATTCATTCGATTTAAAACTGCCCCACCCCCAACCCCCACTTCCTTCTAGCAGTTTCTGCAACTCCAGCTGGCAGCAGAATCCACCTACAGTGTGTGTCAGATGGGAGGGACATCACATTGTTTTGGAACAAGTTTCTCTGCTGCCGACGAGAAGTAATTGTCTCATATTCGCAGCCTGACACTGAGGGTGTTTTCAAATGTAGAGTGTCTCCAACCCTGCCAGCTGTCGACATGAAGCTAAGCTGATATTTGCGCTGAATACCACAAAAAAACTGGCACAGAGCCAGGTAGTCTTTTTAGACAGACAACAGACGCACAGGAGGACAGGTGGGCAGGCAGCAGGAAGGGGAATGCAATATTTATCAGGTGATACCTCCAGTAACATTGTATTATTTATTAAGTCTGAATCAGCTCTGTCATCATCCACCCTCTAACAGGCTGAGCCTCGAGCACACCCATAAGGAGGGCGCTCGCAATATATATAGACGGATTTCCCAAATGAATCAGTGGACTCGATGCAATCTAGTCCAAGTGCAGCTAATGAGAGGCCAAGTTTCATCTCCAATCCGCTGCGAGGGGATTACAACACGAGTGCAAACATTTCATTTCTCGGCTGAGCTCTCGGTTTCCCCTTCATTTCTTCAGGTGAACAGCATTACGCTGCCTGTGGAATTTGTTTCCATTCCTGTGAACGGAATTAATCAAATCATTTGTTCCTCTAATGTACCTTCTGCACTCATTGTGTTCAGTCTGGCCATTAACACATGAAGCCTCCTGTCAAAATGGTTAATATGTGCAGCTTTAAATAGCCGTAGAATGGATTAATGATGGAGGTAATCATTTAGGGTATGGTTTATTAATTTGCTCTCTTGTTATCAGGACAGTTATTTCTGCTGTCAGGCTTTATGGGGGTGATGGAGGTGGTGATGGAGGTGGATGGGGGCAGGCTAATTTTGACTAGAGATCTGTACTATTGATCTGATGTAATGTCTTACTGCTTGTCCTCTAGTATTTGTTCATTCTGAGACAACTGACCCGATAGTCTGATGTGTGTGATAGTATGTTCAGAGTGTTTACACATTTATAGCAAAAAGTATATATATATATATATATATGCAGTATTTTAAATACTTTTACATGTCACTCTGTTATCAATAGCCTATCTAAGACTATACGAATTAATTGTATGAAAGCAAGTATTCTAAAATGCTCGAACATTTTTGGCTGTTCAAAAGTTTATGTGATCAAGTTGACTTTGAACAAGTGTTGGAATAAATACAGTACTACTAAAAACAAAACAACTACATCAACTGCAGAATAAAAATCTTTTTTTTTCTTATTTGATAGGAGTTTCATTTATCATTTTGATACTCAGATGTATAAAACATATTACAATTCAGAGTAAAAAAAGACAATATAAGTAACATTTGACAGAATAATATAATTTTACACAAGCAAAAATATATCAGTTAAGATATATAACACCACTATTGATGTATGTTAAGAATTGAATATATATATTAGTGCATATATACATATTTACAAAAAAAAATGTACAAGAGGGATGCACATATTTTTTTCATCGAGGTGCTGAAGGGAGAACCAGGTGCTGATATCTGGTGTGCACTGTCTCTACGTGAATTTGTCTGGGGTGGTGTTGCATGTGTGAACAAGCTCTGAGACCATATCCTTCACAGTGCACCACAACAGGATGTACAGTTCATCAATGTCTGATTGCAGGCTGCACAGTCAGGACCACGAAAGCATCACTCCGCAAAGGCACGTTCAGGCAGAAGGATCTGGTACGCTCGCATGATATCTGGTGCGAATGCGCACTGGTGCACCAGTTATGTGCACTCATTGTGAAGTTTACAAGAATCTCCAAAGGTCAGTAATACACTTCAGCCGTAGCTGTGTTCAAACTGTTTTCCCTTCATTACTGTTAAATTTAACAGATCAATCGGGAAGCTAATTGTTATTATTTATCTTTTACACAGAAACAGTTCAGAATGACCAAAATGTTTCTTTAATGTTTTAAGACCTAACACAAGTCTATCAGCCAGCGGAAAAATGAAATACCTTAAAAAATATTGCAATATACTTACTCAGTGAAATATTTTTTATTACGTATTATTCCATCCAATAAAAAAACAACACTATTTTATCCACATCTTATTCATTGTGAAATCTGTGCAAACAATCATGCAGCCACTGACGATCTGCTTAAATAGCACACTATTATCTGCCAGGATTTTATGAGGTTGCCAGATTTTTGAACAATTACATCAACATTACTGCACATTTTCTGAAAGTGATTAACTCAGCTTCTCGCAAGAGAGCAAGATTAATCACCTCCTATCGGAAACATGGAGGATCTTCCGACCGGGAAGCAGCAGCAATAAAAGCCCCAGGAACAGGACCGCACTTGCTTTAAACTTTTTACAGCTGCATCAGATTCCCTTAACTGGATGGGGATGTTTTGTTTCTTTATCTTTGATTTCCAGACCTCTATAGATGTCACAGAAAGAAGAAGTGATGGCATGGTATTTTAATGATGTAATGGAAAATGTGAGTGTAAAATAAACAATTGTTGAGGTAAATGACACAAACCTACAATGGTGTGTCTGACTGCAAGGCCATCTAAGAGCTGCATATAGAAATAAATGATGTATTACAACTACACTTTAGTGCACAAATACTGCAGAAATTAACAAGACCTTGAACGATTATAGACATCTGAAAATGCTTTCCCATTTGCTTGTCTCTCTTTGTGTTTACTTGTGCATATAACTTGCACGAAAACAGCACCCCAAGTACAAAATAGCTCACAAATCGAAGCATTGTGAGCTCATTTACTACACTCATTTAGCCAATTTCTGCTTTTCATGCTCTCTCCTATTACTATATTAGCATTTTTCCATCAACGGAGTCTGTGAAGCATGAGCAGCTATTAGAACATTCCTGTCTTGAGAAGAAAAAAACAACAACACACACAACATGTCTGAGTTTAAAAGGAAAAAACAACTCTTCTCTTATTATCACATGCATCATTACAGCTGAAGAGCACAGAAGTCAAACGATCAGGAGATGAAAACATTTGCTAGAGTTCACATCTAAGTGTAAAAAATGGAGCTTTTAGAAGGAGAAAATAGATAAATGCAAGTGGACACACATGCATAAACACACAAACACAGAAACTTAGTGTCATAAATATTCCACATCGAGAGAGAGCCCCTGACTCCACTTCAAAGCTCTCGCGCTGCCAGTGGCTAATGATGAACACTCAGATGAAGAGCAAAGAGACAGCCATCCAGACTCCACATTAAAAAGGCCTCTTCCCATCTTCTGTGTCGAGATAAAAGACGAGAACTCGTGCCCGGCTGCAGCTAATGTGCGTTTAAGCACTCATCCATACATACATAAATGCGTACATGGGCAGACACACTTATCATGCAAATGTAGAATAATTACAGTCTTGTCTGCATAGAGGAAAGCTGGGATGCCTTTTGAAGATAGCGATCCTCAAAAGATTCATTGATGTTATGCTAGTTAATGGAGGAGAGAAGCCAAACTGGTGTCTCTCACCTTGTTGCTCTCGCTCACAAATTCCACACATCTTGTATTGCCCGGGACAGTGGCGTGTATTTTCATTTGTTGTGCAGATTGAAGAGGCCTAGAGCAGGTGCACACCATGGCACTCAGCACTCTTTAGATGCAGAATGTAAAAAGCAATGTGAGGTGCTCTGGGACTGAGACTTGGATATGAAATCATCTACACTGGTGTTTAAATACCTTCTTTGTGCCCACCCTAAAACACTGCAACAGTAACAAACCACTACTGCCAAATATCTTCTCATTTTTTATTACGTACATCCTAAATCCTATTCAAGAAACTTTCAGTGGTTTGTCCCTTTTGGGCTACTGTTGTAAACGTAGAAGAAAAAATTGTGTTTCATTGATCTATGAGATCAGTACACAGATCTGGAAATGATGTCACTCCCGATGTAGCCATGGTGCAGTCATACATTCAGATGTGTGACTGATATATGATTCAAACTGACAGGAATAAAAATATAATGTTTACTGCTCTAGCTATCATCCATTTTCATCTACAAGGCAGCCATATTGGATTTTGAAATTGGGGTTGGCTAGGAATAGCTAGTTGATCTTTCAAAGCTGGAATCTAGATTTTGACAGGAATTCCAGTTGAATTTCTTCGACTTGGAAATTGAACCTTCCAAGTATAAAAGAAATGTCACATAAAGCAGAGGTTGCGCTCAAATTTTTTGTTGTCTGCCATTTTGACTGACAGGCTCAAAAAATCTCATCACTTCTTAGTTTTATAGGTCATTTGGAAAATAAATGAGCTAAAAACATATTTTTTCATGCCTCTTAACAACGTTCTAACATAAAATATAGCTGTAAATATATTGTGGCAATTTAAAAAAACTAAAGAAATCAACAAAGTCATTGTCAGTTGTCTAAAAACCTCAGCCCATCATACGTTTTGGACCGAAAGCAACTACTGGACAATCCGGCTGTCTGTCTCGCTCAACCACTGCACTTCCACACTTCCTTGGACCCTCCATTCATGCACGCTGGAGCATTTTGCAGCAGACTGTCCCGAATGTGAGAGAAGGAGAGAAATAGACATCTGCTATCTCTTCAATTTTAGGAAAAAATACCAGAGTTCCAAAAAGAAAAACACCTTTTCAGCTAGCAGAAAACAAAAAACGTTTGGATGTAGAAGGAGGAAAAACCTGGGGGAACTTTTCAACAGCTGGAGTTTTGATATCTGAGACAACGAGTGGTGGCATGTCCAGAGGAGGCTGGCTTACAGATTATACCCGACGAGAGGGGTGATGCTCTGAGACGTGTTTCTGTAAAATAGCTAGCGATACCTAGCTTGTTTACCAACCTGCAGAGTGCAGCTTTAAACCAGGATGCTTACGTTAAGTAAGGTGGCCCAGACAGTACAAGGGTGTTGATCAACTGATCTACGTCATACATCAAGAGCTAATTATTATATTCATTCACCACCAAGTGGTCAAGGATGTGAATTACAATCTGTCAAAATATCAGATGGTGTTCAGATTTTTCTGTCATCGTTTTAAAATTGTAAACAACTGGTCAAGAAAATATTCCATTAATGCGACCCCTGACATAAAGTCATAAGAGAATGTGAGCACATTTGTTGTGATTTCACACAAACATATTTATTTAGTAGAGTATTTTTCTTGTCTGTTCAAAGCATTTCGTTTTAGGGTTAAATTAGGGCCCAAGAGTGCAACTTGGTTCATAATAGCCTTAAAACCAGTTCACATGTTCTGCTTCAGTGTAGCCCAGGTGCAGCATGACGTTAGAGACTGGGAGGGCAGACCACACACCAGCTGCACCTGGTAAAGAAAAGGAACAACACTGTACACATGTTATAATATCTTACTGTCTTTATCTCTGTCTCTGATCCTACAGGGATATTACAATTGTCCACCTGTACTTGTTGGACTTAATAAGGCTGATGCTGCAGCTTTTATGAAACTTGAGCGTTCAGATATGATTTCAGGTAAACTGAGAAAACACTTGAAAGGGGGCATTGTCAGGGGGAAATGTAGCCAACTTCAATTTATTACCAATCGTCTGATTTCACAGTAAAGCAAGGAGACAACAACGGACTGAGAACACCCTAGCACATTCATATGCATACAAATAACCAGGGAGGAATTTAAAGTCAAACACAAGCCATACCACACACGCAATCCTGCACAGGCTAGCACACAAACTAATTGGCCACCCCATTAGTAATTTATTAAGCTTGTCCTTGTAAATTTTATCAGGTATCCAGCGAGGGAATAGATTTATTGATTCAGTCTGCATTCATCAGGCCCAGAAAACGGAGTGAGAGAGAGGGAAGAGTGTCAACGAGAGGCAGCAGGCGAGACACAGAGGGAGAAAGTACATTCATCAGGGCGGACAGCATTGTGCTTCCAAAAGGCTTTACATGAGATCAAACTGGAGTGTGTTGTGATTCCCCCTGGGTCACCACTATAACCCGCTTCATTCACAATGCTGCCTCGCCTCAGCTCATCAATGTGCGTGTCCCGATCAATGGTTCTCATAAAACACCATCCAGACTTTGGCTTAGGCCATCACATGGGAGGGGGTGGAACGCTTCTGTCAAATTTCATCTTAACCCCAAGGAGCTGCAGATAAGAAGCAGGGTAATGAGATGCAGGCAAGGTCATGGATATGCGGGTAGTAAATTCAGAGAGATTTCAATTTGCAAAACACAGTCTCTGACAAATTATGTACAATATGTATGAGGTTGTGACCTCATTACTGTACTTTCCTCTAGCCCAGTAGTTTCCAGGTTTTCCTGTTTTCCCTTCATAAGTCATGAGTTAGTATTGATTGCAGGAGAAGAACTGGTTGTTCCTGTTGTCATACCATCCATCAGTGTCTGTAGTGTTCCCATATTGATTACTTCTTGTTCAGTTTTAGATGTGTAACGGGACCTGTTGTCCTTACCTTTAGTGGAGACAGTTGATGATAGACATAACAAGAAAACGAAGGTAGGATCAAACACAACTGAGTGATATGTGTGTTCAACCAGATTAGCTACTATAGCTCAGTAAAATTCCTTTCTAATTAGTTTCTATTCTTGTTTCTAATCCCTTAGCAGCAGTCCAGGAGCAGAAAACCTCCGACAGGCACTGAGCCAGAGAAAGGAAGAAAAAACAGAAAAGAAGAAAAGTTGAAGTTGGCAACAGTGGGAGTAATTGTAGTGTTTCTTTGTGCCGGAGTACATATATTCACCTTTGTGGGTGGATAGTTGATTTTTCGCACGTGTGGGTGCCTAAGTTAAATCGACGTGACAGCAAGGCGGCTCGACTGTAAACAGCGGTTTTCTGAATTGCAATGTAACACAAACACAAAACCTCCTGAGTTATGTCGCTCCGGACGTTTGGAAGCAATCTTTTCAGATGAGGGGTAATCAGAAAAGACTTTGATCCCAGATCCCATTCTCTCCGGGCATCGTCTTCACTACTATTGTTCCAGGATTCCCCAGCATGCACTCACTAGGAGGTTAAGGAGACTGCTTGCTGTAAGATTGGCAGAGGAACCCTATGCCTGGGATTTGGGAATATAAATTCCTAATCCTCTACACAGCTCCCTCTGTCCCTTCTCAGGTTGGAGCTTGCAGGTTGAGTGGTGGAGGCATACATATACTAAGATGTATGGACTGGAGTGATAAGGCTGGTGGGTGCTTTAAGTCCATTACTGTAAAGATTGAAACCGTTTAGCCTCAGGCATTTAGCTATTGCACTCTATTCTCTACAAGACTTCATGATATCCTTTTTAAAGTGTTAAACAACATGTTTGACAGATGTGTATTTTTATTCTAAGCCCTAACGACTTTTACACTCATATAATATTCTTAGATAGCTTTTTTCATAAAACGTGTTTATTTTCACAGTGAAGCTGAATTATTTCTTTGAAAATGTGTGGTCCTCTGACATGTTTTTCATTCTAATCATTTTAATTTCCTACCATTTTCTTCCATCAAAATTTTTGAAAACCAAAATATGGAAAATGTTATCTACTGAAGCTTTAAACTTCAAGAAACTTTCTGTGCTGTCATATTTCTGACAAGCAGCTTTTTTTACTCAGTTTTTATTCATTAAATAAAATAATTAAAACACTTTTCAAATTTTCTTTCCAGCTAATGGTTTTTTTGGTCTTTGATCTGAAATAAAAAGTGTGAAGATGAACATGAGGTGAGCAATGGAGGCATATTCAGAGTCATGAGAGAAGAAAAAAAGAGGAGTGGCAGCGTTCCCTGCTGGAAAGCTTCCCCCAGTGACCCTGCAGAAGGGGCACAGCTCCCTCCATCTGCGAGAAATAATCTCTCACAAACACACACTCAGATGTGCATGAACACACACCTTCCCAAATAGCCAGGCAAAAAAAAGGATTAATGATATTCCAACGCTTACACACTTTCACAGAGAATCCATCACTCCGGTTTTCTGCAGGAGTCCAGGCGTGCCAGTGTGTGTATGTGTGTCTCTTTGAAGACTGGAAGTGTCTGTGTGTGTGTTCGTGTGTGTGTGTGTATGTGTGTGTGTGTGTGTGTGTGTTATGTCTGGGGCACCATATGCTGCCCACAAATTTGTTTTCACCCCTAAAAAAGCCCATTCATATGCATATTAAACAGCTTTAATTAGGACCCCCCTGTACCCCCATGCATACAGTACACAGATGCACACACACTTCCTGCGAGAGGTGGTGTGATTTCCGAACAGCTCTTCATTGACGGAACACTTGAGAAACAAGTTAATTGACATTGACTATTCATATCTACCGAGTATGTTTGCTGCTCTGTGGGCAGATGGTGTTTGTAAGCTCCCATTTAAACCAGCAGTCAAAAGGAGGAAGATGTTGCCTGAGTCTTGTTCCTCAGTGAGACTGAGTGTCCATGTGGCCGGAACCAACCAAGAACATTATTCATTTTCTCTCTGTGGCAAAGCCAAAACAACATTTTGAAAATGTCTGGTTTGCTTCTTTATGCTTACTTACAGCCTGAGTTGTGTTGAAATATGGGATAAAAATGGTGATATCTGGATGTGTATAAATTATGTAAACACTGGGGCTGTTTAGGTTTTAAAGCAACTGGTCTCACTGCTGAAATGCAATGAGGCTGTTTCTTGGTGCTTAAAACCCCCAGATACAGTTCTCACTCTGTAACTATTGAGAATACCAGCATCTTCATGAGAAGTTATAAAAAATATATATATAATAAAAAAAAAAAAGCTGGGATCTTCCTGGGCTGAAACTGCTGGTGAATAGTTGGAGACACAATATTTTTTAGAAGAGATTCAAATTTTTTCTTGGAATTACATTAAATTGTTACTTTAGAAATGCACATTGCAGAGTCTGGTGGGGGAAATGATGTAATTGTGAACAAACTGCAACATTTGAAAGAATGTTGCTTAAAATTTCTTCTTTTTTATTGCTTGAAATTTTGTTACAAAGTGTCTCAAATAAATAGTTACTAAGTTAGCTCCCAAGGTCTCACATTTTCACACTTTGTGACTCACAGAAACTAAATGAAGAAGGGTTCCAGACACCCACAAGTACAATGAGGATACTTTGAGAGAGAATTTGTCATACAAACATTTTGAGTGTGTTCAAAAATCCTGCAGCACATGAGACCCTGAAATTGAGAATCCTTGCAAATGACTTGAGACATTTTGGAAACTACCTTGTTAATGTTATTTGCAATTTGCTGCCAATAGTTACAGCCCAGTGATTTACTGACTTTAGATCAGCCAGATGCATTTGGACATACAAATGGCAGATATATGGAAATCAGTAGTGATCAATGGATAGTTAAGAAATTATGAACAGGTTTTTGCAAATCATAGAGTCTATTTCACAATAATGTTGATCATCTGGTCATGTTTGATCATTGTTCCTGTTCATCTCTGTCTCCCTCCAGTGAGGCGGTATGACGTTTGATGGCGTGTGGTGCAAAGGAGCTCCTCAGTCTGTTGGTTCTGGACGTTGAGAGGAGCAACCTGCCACTGAACAGGCTCCTCTGGTTGTTGATGACAGTGTACAGTTTGCCTTGCATTCTCTCTGATGGCCAGCAGTTTAATCAGTGTCCTCTCCTCTGCTACTTTCACCAGAATGTCCAGCTTCGTGCCGACCACAGAGCAATCTGTCCTGATCAGTTTGTCCAGCCTGGATGTGTCCTTCCTGCAAATGTTGTGATCACAACCTCCTCAGGAGCCCTTCTTACACAGCTGCTGTGTGTCCAGTCCAGTTTGTACCCACAGTCCGAGGTACTTGTATTTTTAACCACCTCCATATCTTCTCCATCGATTTGAAGTGATCGTTCACTTGTTCTGAATCTCCAAAAGTCAATGATCACTTCCTGGGTTTTTGAGGTGTTGAGCTGCAGGTGTGTGTGTGGCACCAGGTGACAAAGGTCCTCACCAGGCTCCTACTTCTTCTCCTGATCCGCCCTAATACATGATGGCTTTATGGATATAGGTCCTTTCATTGCTGAACATATTTGTGTTGATTATACTGTAGATTGTATTGTTTACATTTGACTTGTTTTATTCTTTTTATCTCTGAAAACCCAGCTAGATGCTGGAGTTGCAAACTAGCAAAAATGCTATTTACTCTTTTATGCAGAACATCACATGTTCTCCATGTTTACTGTGGAAAACTGCATTGTCCCTGATAAATAAATCAAATCAAATCAAGAAGGTGCTGTGTTCTGAACCTGAGCTAGTCCACAATAATCTCGTCAGACAAGTTGTTGTTTTTACATTCTTTTGAAAATTTATTCTCCAATAAAACTCAGCTGCCAAACTCTCAGTGATGAGTCATACAGGTGTGCGTTTCAGGTGTGTGTGAGCAGAATAAAACGATCCATCATCATCCAGCGCGAACCTGATGAGACGTTTGGGTCTGCCAGGAGGACTTGAGCAAAACCTCTGAGTCCCTAGTGAACCAGTGCAGATCTGAAGGGCTTTCTGTCTCAATCTGCTGGCGCAAAAACCTCCCCGACCACTGGGTCATACTTAACCTTGACGAGCGTTGCGGGTCTCGTTCGGCCCACGCAGACCCCCCAGCAAGAACAAGGTTCTTGCTTCTGGTGGAGGATGAATTAGCCTTGACTCAGTATGTCTAAATAATTAATCGACCACAAATCCGACTGGACCCGTAGGACCGTCACCTCGGTTCTGATCCTACTAGTGGACAATAGCTCATGTGTCGGAGATGTATTCGTGTGGGTCATGCGTCATCGGTTCTTCAGATTTATTTACCTGAGAGGTGTTGTTGAGGAAGGCTTTGATTATCAGGTCGGTGTAGGAGAGATTAACCCAGGCGTTGCTGCAAGATGACACCTGGCGCAGCCTCGGGGTCTGCGTGTTAGCCAAGCCGCCTCTGGGAGTCTGTGAGCCGGAGGCAGCCGAAGGGGAGTGCGTGGAGAGCGGTCTCGGGCTGATTTCTTTATATATCTATTTGTTTATCTGTGAGGTGGTGTTGAGGAAGTCTTTCAGAACATTATTTCCTACAATATTTCACAACGTGGTTAATAATCATTCTGGTTAAACCGTGAAACGCTCGCTGAAACCATCCCTCCTCCCCCTAGTGTCTAGACCTGGTAACTACGGCGGTAAAGCAGAAAGTTACATCGTCTTCGCGACCGGCCTGTTCGTCAAAACTGTTTAGTCTGGTATCTGGCCAGTAGAGGGGTGCAGAGTGCTGTCAAACATGAAACTGGTCAAGTTTTGTACTCAGCAATCAATGAGATCAATTTTAATGCTCTAGCTTAAAAAGTAAAATAACACTTGTTAGCAGGTCCAGGTCTCAGTCAGGTCCAGGTCTCAGTCAGGTCCAGGTCTCAGTCAGGTCCAGGTCTCAGTCAGGTTCAGGTCTCTGTTCAGCTTTTAGTGATCGTTTTATCTCTCGGTATCATTAAGATGCAGAAACAAAAAAGGCAGAAATCCTTTATGTGAAATTACTAAAAAAGGTAAAAGACATTTTAATGAAAAAAATATAGAGTTTAACCATAAATCATTTAAACTTAAACTGTTTATTAGTTAAAGTTTGGAGAATGAATAAACTAAAGCAGGTGGTGTGTTTGAGGGCATGTAAGTAAGTAAAGTTTATTGACTATAGCACCTTTCACAGACAAAAATCACAAAGTGCTTCATAAAAAAACAGAATTAAACCTGATTAAAAGACAAAGAACCAAAAACATCAAGATAAACTAAAAGATTATTAAAAGAAATGAAATAATAAAGGACAGGTTAAGATTTCTTAGACAAAATAAAGGACTATAAAACAAATAAAATTAATTAAAAAAATTAAAAATACAATTACAAATACAAATGGTTAAACACCAATAAGAGAACATAAAAGATTGAGTTAAAAGCAGTTTTAAATAATTGGGTCTTCAGCTGCTTTTTAAAGGTGCCCAGACTGTCTAAATTCCTGTTCATTCCAAAATCCTGGTGCATGATGATCAGTAAAAAGTCCTCCAGTTGCAGGACAAGACATTATTACCTGTCCTGTTTGTAGTGAGGTCATCAGCTGCTAGCCCGGTTGGGGTGGGGGTTGTGGGTCTGTAGTTCTGTTCACTGTTTTAGGGAACAGACTTTGTTTTAAAGTCAGTTACAGGGTTTTCCTGTGTGGATTTTATTAAACTAAAAACCATCCACTATGCATAGTGACATCTTTTGGATAATTATAAATATTACATTAAAACACTGTATTTCATGGAAAATACAAGAACCAGATTAGATTTGTATTTTAAATATGACTCAATTTCTGCTCTCACAGCTGTAAAAAGCTAAAAGAAATTTTATTGAAAAAATATCTGTTTTTTTATTAGATTTAACGATAAATCTTCCCCCTCGTTACGTCCTGGTCCCCACCAATCCATCCATCCATCCATCTTCTGTAGCCACTTAGTCCTCCACAGAGGGTCGCGGGGGAGCTGGTGCCTATCTCCAGCGGTCAAGGGGCGAGAGGCTGGGGACAACCTGGACGGGTGTCCAGTCCATCGCAGGGCCGGTACCCACCAATGTCAAGAGCAAATCTACACCCTTGCCTCCTCCAAAGGGCTGTGTGCACTGCATCAAGGGGGAAAACCAAACAGGGTTCCATTAAAATGAGCTAAACACCACAGACATGAAAATGCCCACAGTCTCCACATTTAAATGCTTTCCTTCAAATTCCCCACAGCACAGCTCTATGTCTGTATAAGTCACCACTATTGGCTTTGCCTATTTATATTATTGTCTTTGTGTAATGACTTTTTTAGTTACTTCAATTTAATAATGAAAACAAACAAAATAAAACTCTGAACTCTGTGAATAAACATCTATTGTCTGTGTTAAATCAAAGACTGCAAAAAGTTTATTTGCATGTAAATAGACACATTATATGTACAGTATTATGTTAAAAAAGGAATCAATGCAATAAAAACATGATACAATATAAAAATTCTAAAAACCTGTTTCTATCAGCCACAAAATTGGCTGTGCCACCTTCATTTTTGTGTCTGAAGGGTAGGCTGTCACCATGGCAACCCGGATTTTGGGGTTTGCTGGGTGATAACAAGGTGGGGATGTGTTTAAGGAAGGAAGGGGGTGACGGATGATGAGGATGGGTGGGCACAGAAGGAAGGAGAGGAACTCTGAATTCTGCTTTCCTAGTATTTAAAATGTCATTCTGCCTCAAACAACAGTAAAAATAAAAGGACAGATTTATGAAATTATTTACATATAAACAAGTCAAAGGTTTTTATAAAAATATTCAGTCAATAATTAAACAAATAATTCAACTGAATGTGAAATGGGAAGTGTTGAATATAAACATGAAACATCGATATGGCTTAGCTGGAATGGTGTCAAAGGAAGTGACTCAATAAAGTGTTTTTTTTTACTAAAGCTTGAAAATGAGATGAAAACATGTTTGTTGAACTTTGACATGACGTTTTGAAGAGGCGTTCTATCACTAATTTATTTACAGTAAGGACCACACCCACCAGAGACTTCGCTTAAAGTGAGTGGTGTCCATAGAAACTAGAAAATGTCCACTGAGCATGTCATTTTTGGGGGGGACATGTCCCCTCCACCTTTGACCCCTTTAGTATTTACTGTCTCAAAACATTGTTGAACTTTATGGTAACTGGATGTTGTTTGAAGGTGTAGTCACTGTTTAAGCAATGCAAGCCTTCTCCCTCCACCCCATCGTACGCAAGACGGTTGTCCCCCACCCCCCCACCCCCACCTTGGAGCCAGCAGTTGCCATTGCTAATCAGATCAGGAAAGACACTGCTTTTGAACTGTAACAAATTAACAAGAAATTTTCAGGATACCTCAGCTTATAAAAGTCCTTCTGATGCATTAGAATGCTATGCATGCATATGTTCCATAATTACAAACCACTGATGTCTACAGAGAACATTTCTCACCATCTTCAGTTTGGATCTCCATACTGATATTAACAGGTAAACTGTTGAGAACAAAAGGATGCCACATCCTTATATGACAAGAAAAATCTACAATGGGCTTACTTTAAAGTCACCAATAATATTTAATCTGAATAACTGATGAGACAGGTCAGTCCAATTTGCTAAAATGTCATTGTAGCACCTGAAAACAGTTCTCAGTAGTTTGTATGGCCCCCACTTGCTCACAGGGACAGACTGGCCATCTGGCATACCAGGCATTTCCCAGTGGGCTGACGTGCTCTTTGGGTCGACAGTCCTGACACTTTTAAAAAATGTTTACATTGGTCTGACCGGCCTATAAAACCCATTGATCAGTGGACTGATTGACACTGGGTTGGGCCAATCACATTGTGAAACAATAACCCCTTAGAGAGAGAGAGATTCAGTATAGAGACATAGGTATATATAGACAAATGCCCTTACTCCTGAACTTTGTCAGGACATGTGGTTTTCATTATGTTGTGAAACACACACACACACACACACACACACACACACACACATGCACAGGGCTCTCAATCTTCTCTGTGAGTCAAGGCAGATACTATCTCAGTCTTGACTTGGCAATCAACTGGTCAGCCCTGAGTGAGCAAAGCTAGCAGCGATCCTATGAACTCCATTTCTCTCACACACACACACACACACACACACACACACACACACACACACACACACACACACACACACACACACACACACACACACACACACACACGCCAGCTAATCAAGAGAGTAAGTGGGCCAGCGTCCATGAAACCTGGTGAACAGGAAGTTACAGCCATGTCACAGGAAATAGGATGTGTCTTTTTGTTAGGCTGCAGGATCCCTGCGATTAGAGGAGCAGATGGAGCTGTCTCGTCACATTACACCTACACACACACACACACACAGTAACACACAGGCACATCCAAGAAGACAGGAGATGAAGTTACGACATGAGTCCAAGCACAAACATACACGCACAAGAGCCCAAATAAACATGTTGATCCTTTATTTTCATTAGAGCAGGGAACTTCCCCGACTTGGTTTGTTTGGAGCACCATTGAAGGAAAGGGTTTTGGAAAGACTGTGACGAATTCCTGCTGTTATGACTACCACTGGTGAAGCACAACACACATATGGACATGAACACAGAATCCTCCATGTAAAATGACACAACAAACAGTTATTTGTGATGGTGTGCTACTTACTCAACTTCTCAGAACATGCTGTTTTGTCTTTTAGACCTTTTTCTGCACAGATGTTAACTTTATTAATTAGAATTTTGACCTTTTGTGGTGAAAAATGAGCATAGGTAGCCAGCAGTGGTTCATTATCTTTAAAATAAAGATATACCATATATAAAGCTATATGTTTTAAAAGAATACAAACGATTTTTATGAACTTTATACACCATTAATATTATTTTCAGGTTCAAAAGCCATTCATTAAATTTAATTAGCCTCTGAATCTTGTTTCCGGAATCATAAAACACTTTTGATTTTGACCAATCAGGAAGCGTTTATTCCAGATTCAGATCTGATTAAATGCCTTTGAGCTGCACCTTTAATCACATCAAAACTGGATTTCTCAGCTTCACAAATCCACAAACCAAGACATCAGTCTGATCCCGCCTCAGATGCACACAACAAGATATTCCCTTAAGAACCATTTAGTAGAATTAGCAGGAATCTGATTAGCACTCATCAGATTCATGTGCCAAAGAAAATACTGTGTGGTTGTACAAATCAGGGTAGTTTAGAGAGTGTGAGGCTTCAGGGTTGGATGATGGTGTTAGACACAAATCTCCAGCACTGCAGAAGGTAAGAATACAGGTCAACCATCAAAGAGAAAAAGACAGGAAACCAGAGAGAGGTAACAATGAGAACTCCAAAGAGAGAAAGTGATGTTATGTTGGAATGTCCTGTTGACGTCCTGTCGCCCTGCAGAGCTTCACCTCACGCTCTTTATTTAGATCCAGAGCAGCTTCTTCCTGTGTTCCCAACAGACCTCAGCTCAAAGCATAACACAACACACTCATGGAGAAGAGATGGTTAAATAAAAATACACCTTCTCTAGGTGATTATCTCATGATGATGGAAAATGATCACCTACAGTCTGAGTCAAAAACAGATTACATTCTGCTGCTCGAAATATTTGCGGTCACATACCAGACCCCTGTGATTAAAGCACATCAGCAACACAGGCCACATCCTCTGATTTCATATGAAAACAAAAATTATTGTTGAGTTTTGAGATATTTTTAGATTAAAGCCAATGGATGTTGATTCATCTGGTTATTCGCATGAAAGAAGATGGAATGAATAATTACATCCTATTATTTTTGCTGTAGCAGAGGAAGGAGGTAGAAGACGTTGAAGAGAAGAATCATGTTTATAATTGACCAACATCATTCTGATACACTGACAAATCAAGTTATCAGCACCTCGGACTGCACCACTGTCCTCGTATAATGAGCGTGTCGTTATCTCACTGTGGCGGTCTGATAATGAAGAGAGCTTGTTACACGGTTGGAGAGACACTTAGGAGGTGAAAAGGCTTTCATTAGGCTTTGCTTAAAGAGATTGTTAGCCATGCTGGCAGCTGTTAATTGCTGCTCAGGAGGCTTAAGACTATATAAGACTTCAGTATGAAACTCTACTTGTGTAGGTGATGAGGTACAAAAACTATTCAAATTAAACCTATTGGCAAAGGGGTAAATTATGTCTTTACACCAACCATTTCTTATTAACTTGCTTTTCTTATTTATGTATTATGTGTTTGCCTTTGTGGTTTTGATCTTTTCCCTAAGTCAGTATCTTACCTTTTGTCCTTCAGCATGACGTCAGTTTGGAGAATAAGGAGTGACGTTATTGCAAATGTTATGCAGCAGTCATGCACATTTTCTTGTTAGAATTAATTTACAAAGTGTGTCAATTAAGATGTGGTTTGTTTCCTATTTACCTTTATTTTATTCACAATTTGGTCACCAACCCTCATCAGAGTATTTCTTATATTTTCTCTTACACAACAGGTGTGTGTTCTGAGGCTGCTGCACAGGATACTGTATCCATGGCTTGAAGTTTCTACATTCTAATTCCAAAACAACCAATAACAAAGATCAATTAAAAAGGAAAGTCTTCATGTTTTTATTGTTTTTTGTTTGCTTTTTGTTTTTATGAGATAAAATGATCAGAGCCTCGTTTTCCTGCAGAAAATGTGTTGATTGGTTGGAGAGATGGAATCATTCCTTGCAAACTCAGCTGATCAGCATTTGCGATTAGACATTTATCACATAACGATTGATATTCGACTGACTAAATAGCAATAAAGTCAACTGTTTGGTGCAAAAATGAAAGAATAAAAAAACATAAGAGCAGCGATAATGAAAGAGGACTGTTGTCATGTGAGAGATGGGACTGGTCTTAAAACATGTTCAGCTATGTAGCACATGGTACCATCCATGGATGCCAGGAAATGGAATTTTAAACAATAACATAGCAAAAAAATGTTGTTACTCACTTGTCACCAGTTGTCATGACTTAGTGTAAATTACATAACACAAACTTCAGAAACTCTGGACAATTGTCCAGACTTTAACTCATCTCAGGTGGACAGAAGACATTTTGTCTTGTGTCAGATGAATCTTTGTTTCAGCTCACTTTTAGGAAAAATTAATGTTTAGTTCTAAATTACAAAGATGGGAAAAAAATACCCAGATAAAGATGCAAAAGTACACAATTGGGATCATATGGGGATGCATCCATGTCCATGATAAGAATGTATACAGTACCATTGATACAGAGACATACACTACCGTTCCCAATAAGCATCTTGGTAAGAAAAAATGTGTATGAGAGGATTACCCATAATGCCTAGTGCCTACCTTATAATAATAATAATGCATCAGTTTTATATAGCGCTTTTCTAGGTCACTCAAAGACGCTTTACAGAGTTGCATTATTCATTCACACAGTCATTCTCACCGGTGGTGGTAAACTACGACAGACGTCTGTAGCCACAGCTGCCCTGGGGCAGACTGACAGAAGTGAGGCTGCCATTCTGTGCCATTGGCCCTTCTGACCACCACCAACATTCACACACAGTCACACTCACAAGTTGGGTGAAGTGTCTTGCCCAAGGACACAATGACAATCTAACCCAGCCAGAGCTGGGGATTGAACTGGTGACCCTCCGGTTACCAGACCGGCCACTCTCCCAACTGAGCTAATGCCGCCCCCTTATAAGCACACAACACTGCCCCCCTTATAAGCCTGTGGGGGCAGTGTTGTGATCTGGGCTTGCTGCAGTGGCTCAGGTCTAGGTTCAGTAACGTTATGAACCCAAAATATGAGTTTATCTGACTACCTGAATAACCTGAAGGACCAGGTTATTCCATCAGGGAATTTCTCCTTCCCTGATGGCACAGACAATGCTAAGAGTCATCTGGTTCAGATTGTGAAAGTGTGGTTCAGGGGGCATGACATTATTTTCACACATGGACTGACCACCATGGAGTCCAGACTTTTTAGAACTCTTTATGATGTGCTGGAGAATATTTGAGCAATGGTCCGACTCTTTCACCATCTTTACAAGATCTCTGCAAAAAATAATGCAACTCAGGATGGAAATAAATAATTAGGGATGTCTGTTCTTTATTCCAGTGTTCTGACACTACATGAGTAAATTGAGTTTTAAGAACATAAATAAACCAAAAGCTCATTCTATTAAGGTTAACAAATGTTAGAGATGAAGTTTAGCTGCATTCAAGTGCTGAGGACTGTTTCAGACCCCCTCCAGCTGACTGTAGAAAGGAGAATGATGCAAAATCTGCTCAACATAACAGCAGATTGTGCATGCACCTTTATTCTGATACACCAACATAATACTTTGAGTTACAGACTTATTTTAGCACTGCTGCAGAGTACAGTATCACATGAAGTCAAATCAATACAGAACTATTTCTTGAGAGACTTTTGTAGAATGAAAAACTAAACCGCACTTCTAAATTTGTTTCAATTTAGGGTTTTGATATTATAGCTTTGCTACCATAACTATTTTTTATATTCTTAAATTAGTTTTTCATCATTACTTTTTCAGTATGTTCAAAAGCACAGGAGAGATGTTGAGATAAGTTGCATTTTTTAAGTTCCAGCTATGGTGGTCCATCAGGGCCTTCTCTGTTGGCCTAAACCTACTCAGAAAACGTTTCTGAGAAAAGTAAATGTATTTTTTCTTTTAGTACATATGTTTTAAATAAAATTATTCTCCCTGGTCTGTTCTCTTTATATCCACTAGGCTGCGCCCCTCTCAGTGTTAAATACTATGGTAGGGTCTTGTCCAATCAGATTTCAGATAGCTTATGTTGTCAGGCTCTGTGAAATCTGCCCCAAGACCTTCAGAATCAACAGAGCAGGCCACTGGATTGGAAAAGATACTGTCAGCTGTGATAGCCAATCAGCTCTCGAGTCTGCGACTTCCAGGCCAGCTAGCAGGCATGACATGACTGAATCCTGTAATTGGATAAGGTCTCAAGCGACGAAATCATCTGAAATAAACCCAGAGATTTGTTAGCAACCGACAGCTATCAGTGTATTTTTTAACCCACGATGGCTGAAGGAGGAGAAGGGGTCCTGTCCCAGAGTTTTTCTGTCATTTTCAGACAAGGAACTTTGAACCTTACCATGTAAAAGCGCTTCAGAGAAACGCTGGATTTTTTACAGCTGGGAATACCTGTTGCTTGCTACTAATGGATTTGTTGTTGAGGAGATCCATGTTGGTTAAGTGTAAGCCTTTTATTTTTTGTATTTTTATTGTGTTTGTGTCATTTTATTTTGTTAGTAATCTACCACAGTGTCACTGAGCTTCATTCGTATTAGCTGTAGGCTGCTGCTTGATACAGCGATGTAACACACCTTTGGACTGGTTCAGTCCAGGTCGGTTTGGACTGGCCCAAAATGTGTGTTGACCAGAAAAAATATTAAGGGTGATGTAATGTGTATGTGATTCTGTATGGATTCTGGAGCCGTGGTGTCAGATTGACGGTATTATGAGGTGTATTAATTTAGGTTGGACTGAGTCGGGATCACTGAAGGCCTAGAGGTGAAATGCACAGCCCGCCACTGAGCTCCATATGTGTGACTATATTTATTGACTAAAAACATAATAATTCTATCTTTATTAAAATACAGTTACACAAAAACAAGTCAATTCTGTCTAACTGCATCATGGGTCTTCTTCTACCTCACCCCTCTGTTCTGTTGCATCATATTGCTTTCAGTAGCCCTGAAGGGGAAAATGAAACACTGTAGAGTATTTTGTACTTTTTGCAGCCACCACAATTTTTACTGAAGCTTTGAAGAAGTAGGTGAAGTCTTTCAACTGCTAGAAATCACTACTTCCTCCACATCCTAGAGCTGTTAAAGCCCCTCAAGACACAAAGAGCTTTGGTGTGTAAAAATAAACTGACAAATATAACAAAGATTTTCACACACAGAGAAAAAGATTCCTAATCAAAGACGCACAGCTGTAAGCAGACATACATAATGGGATATAAATACACAAGCAGAGCAGCGGAGTTCACAAACACATAATCTGTCACTGATATGCAGAAATGTAAATGTGCTGAGTGTGCATAAGTGCCTTGACCTAGTGCCTCTGACTGGTACATTGAAAATACGGCGCTGTCAGGCATGTATGAATATGCACACAGACCCAGAAACACATCATCACCACGGTTAATGCACGGACGGCTGAGATAAGGGAGGGTTTGTACGGTTTTACCAACCACTTAAACCCTGTCAGAGCAAGAAGAAGAGGATGGAGCAAAACAAAAACAGAGGGAGAGTGTCCTGATGGTTTTACCAGAAGCCTAATCTCACTGCACTTTGTTTTGGACACAGAAAGTTTATCAGTCCCAAACATTCAGGAAGAGGAGTGAGAGGCAGAGAATGCAGCCTTGGTCAGCCTCTGGGAAGCTGCTCTGAGTGGATCCAGACGGTGCTTCTGCAATGTAAACTATTTCTATCCCTCGCCCATTTCTTCCTCCCTCTCTCTCCCGAACACATATACAGTTCATTAGGTGCTCTCACGCCAATTGCCCCCTCCCCCCCCACCACCTCTTTCTAGGCCCATCCCTCTAATTCCCCTCCATCTATGTCACCTCGATTCACCTCAAACTCTGCCTCCTCGCCTCATTTCAATCCTCATGCTTGAAGCTAGACATGCTTGGAACCAAAGGAGAAGTGAGACAGGCAAGGGACAAAAACAAGACGTCAGCACATATGCTACAAAACAAAAGAAAAGGACGTGAAAGCAGCGAGGGAGTGAAAAAAGGAGGGTGGACTAGAGAAGAAAACAAGGGGTTCAGGGAAGCGGAGTCATTGTGAGATGAGGGTAGGTGAGGGTGGGATGAGAAGTAGGGAGGAGGCAGGAAGAGGAGGGGAGGGAGGAGGGGGAATGGGGACAGCAGAGTTCAAACTGGTGCAGAGCAAATGAAAATGGGGAAAAAAGAGTGATGCTGACAGAGATAAGGAAATGTTTACACTGAGTACTATGTTCAAACACAGTTAATCAGGCAGCACACGGATTTACGTGGTGCTCAAACAAAGAGGCCAGTTTGGAAAATTTAACAGAGTGAAAAGGAAAAAGACCATGGACACAGAATAACGATCTGCTGCCTATGAAGAAAGAAAGAGGTGACCTGAGGATACACTCTGTGGTCACGTGGTTCTGCTGGCAGCTGCAGAGTCAAGCTGTTTGATATGCAGAACGCCTGTAAGAACCACTGCAGCAGAGAAGAGGGCCGCTGCTTCTCTATAGGAGTCACATGGAGTCTCAAAATGTCACCTACTGACAGTCATATGTGGTTATTATGGATGGTTTTGACACTCTGAGGATGCTGTGAGACGTGGGGAGCTTTTGTGTGGAGGGTTGCTGGTCTGTGTGAGCTCTATTGGGTAGAAATGTACATCATAAATGCAGGAAAGAGCAGATCCTTAAAAAATAGTTTATAGAATTCTTGTTTAGTTGATACAGTTGAATGGTCACAGAACTGCAAACAGTATAAAAAAGCACGCTGACCCCCTCACAGTGGACTTACTGTGGACTGGTGGTGCAGTGGTTAGCATGGTCACCTCACAGCAAAGAAGTGTTGAGTTTGAACCTGCCAGCCACCTGGGGCCTATGTGTTCTCCTCTGTTCCTGTTATCTGTACAGTTTTGCTATAATATCCTGCTATGCCACCACCAACAGCCACATTGGTAAATGTGTAAACATGTATGTAGCACCTTTAATGTCCCAGAACACCAAATTTGAGATTGTAGCACTGTCACTTTACAGTAGAAAGTAGGGTCAAATCCTTCCTGGCCTTTCTGCATGGAGTTTGCATGTTCACCCCTTGCAAGCGTGGGATTCCATTGGGTATTCTGGTATCCTCCCACAGACCACAAACATGTTTGTTAGGCTAATTGGCGTTTCTAAATTAGGACTAGGTGTGGCTGGTTGTTTGTCTCTGAGGCTACGTCCACTCTGCAGGCTGAAGTGCCCCAGTCCATTTATTTTACGACAGTTTAAACAACACAATCAGTGTTTTTTTTTTTCAAATCCAATCCAAGTCTCCTTCTTATGAAGTCCTAAATAGAATATGTATCTGCTGTTTTCAAAGCAACCTCAGCCTGAACAGTTGAGCTGCATTTCATTCGACCTTAAGTCAACACACGACGGATGGAACTAATCTGTGCTGGAGGAGACGAGAAGCAACATGATCACATGTAAACAATGGATGATCACTTGGTCACAATTTAGTGTCAGCTTCAATTGAACAACAACTTTAGAATTAGTATACAAACATGTAGCATCCATATTTGCTTCTATAAATAGAGCACAGTGTGTGACATCACACTGAGCATGCTGCCTACACCATGCCTTCTGTGCATGTTGGTCGATGTGAAACCCACTGGCGACTGGTGAATATTTTTGGGTGGGGCACATTGTTGCAAGTCAGTTTTCAGATGCGCAAAAACCCACATCTCACCATAGATCAGAAAATCAAGCTAAATATTTTCAGCTGACTGAAAATGTTGCTGGTAAAAATCCCTACCACCAATAGCCTCTGTGCACGCATCAGTTCCGTGTTTGGCGTGAGGATGGTACGAGACTTCCGGTCTCTGTGCTAACGATGGGAGGTGGGAAGTTGATCTTGTTGATACTGTACAGAATGGCACACAGCAGTGGTGGTTAGACCTGCTATCAGTATGTTGTTGAAACGCACATTTTGTCAGTGTACATGTCATGTTTAGGACATGAACACATAAAAGCTTGACATAGAAGGCCACGCACAAAAAAGAAGAAAGATTTACAAAAAAAGAAAGATTTACAAGCTCCCGAAAGGAAATAGCAAACACAGTAGGGGCTTCCAGCGGCTACCGGAAGTTTACATCCATCCTGACCTTCTACCGGAAATTATGTCACGTAGCTGCGTGCACAAAGCCCATTCACAAAAAATGTGGAGCAGTTAGGCCTAATTCTACACATCAAACAGTAAAGAAATCATAAGGTCATAATATTAATGTCATAATATCAATATAATCAGAAACAAATAATAATTAAAAACAACCATGTGGTCACAACAGAAGTAAGAGTTTCAGGGAAAAAGCAACATGACCTAAACAAGGTCAAAGTCTCCGGTCTTCTGCGTATGTTTCGGTCACTAAATTCTGCGCCCCAAGGCTCTCCTATACTTTGTATTGAAGGGGGTTCCAGTGCTCTTGCACCAGTTATAGCGCAGGTCTATTGTTGTGCCCGAAGCATGCACAGAAGTTGCACCAGTTCGGTCTGGTAAAAAAAGTGAGAGAACAGTTTAAAACTACACCTAAATGCACACAGCACTTATAGTATGTATAATGATAGATCGCTTAGTTTTATTTTCATGGTTCTTTTAAAACTATTTTGTGATTCAAATCATCTTGTTCTTCTTCCTCCTCCTGTGAGACTGGTGGGGCGGCGCCCTAGCGCCTCCTATTGACGGGCCGCCACTGGTGAAACCAGACTGTTCACACTGGAGTCTGAGAGCCATTACACTAAAATGTGCACTATAATAAGAGAGGGGCTGTTCAGTGCTTCAATCTCACTGGTTATGAGGTTTTGGAGTAAGAAGCTCTAGTAGTTGTTTGCCATACATATGGCTAACAACTAGGTGTGGGGAAAAGCTCCTCCCACTGAGACTTTCAAAAGAAAAGCAAAAGCAAAAACTTATTGCTGAATAAAAATCGAAGGGCAGCAGACCCAAAACATGCCCCTTCAGAATAAAAGCCTAAATAGTTTGAGTAATTCAGAATAAAGTGAGAACTGAAAAGATGTCAAAAATTTTATATGAATTCTTAACCCTTTGATGCATAACATGGGTCAAAAGTGACCCGGCTGAGTTTTTATTGTTGATATCTTTGCAATAAATTATTCTCGTTATTTAGTAGTCAAGGTATTCCTCAATTAACTTGTTTTTTACTATAATACATGATTATTTAATTTTTCCTTTCTTTCTTTTTAGAACAAAACACGTTTTTGTATCAGTACCCCTCTAATGCACAACATGGGTCCAAAATGACCCATATCATTTTCTATGTTATTTCCTATATAGCTCCGTGTTTCTATGATATATCTTTGAAATTTATTAATTTTATCAGTTACTCTTCCAACTATGTGACAAAAATCTTGCTTTTGTTTAGAACAAATAATCATTTTCATTTTTCCTTGCTTATGATATGAATAAGCACAGCTTTTGTATTTCTTCCCCACTTTACACACATGGGTCAGAAACGACCCACATGCATCTCCTAGTTTTAGCATTTGGAGGTAAAAGAAAAGACTGTTCACAGCTCAGCACAGATCTCATCCCTCTCTTTCTCAATACATGATGTATTGTTTCTCAATCGTTCTAACATTACCCCAAAACATATTTGATGAAAATTGTGAACAATACATAATATTTGATTAGGTTTAGCTTACTTTGAGAGTGAGTACATTATTTGTTAGAATAATGAAAAAAAATTAGTATTAGCTAGTTAGCTATTGATGTGCATCTGAAAATATTGTGCTTTGGATCTTCTTTATCCAGTGTACGGCTGTTCACAGATTTACTGCAGATGAGGTTGCAGAACTGCTGCAGCAAGAGCCAGATGAAGACGAGGAGGCCATTTTTACAGATTCAGAGTCTGACATTTCTGATGATGATGACCCAGAATAATTGACACAGGATCAAGCTGGAGTTGGGGGCTGTCTGGAAATCCAGCTTACCTGCATGAAGGAAAGTCCTCTCAAGATTCAGAAGACTCATTTGATGAATCTTCTGAAGAGGAAACAGTCCAGTATGAGTAAAAAAGGACGGTACTGGGATGAGAATCCCCCTTCATGGCAGAACACGCAGCCACAACATTCTCAGAAGCTGTCCAGGTCCTATATACCCCTGGATCAACAGCTGTTTTACCAAAAGATGCCTGGGATATGTTCATAAGCAACAACATCAATGAGGAGGTTCTAAAATGCATCAACTTAGAAGGGTAAAGAACAGCCACAACAAAAGGGAAAGAGTGGAGAAACATTGATTTAAAAAAAAGAATTGATGGCCTTTATTGGTTGGACCCTGATTGCAGGGGGAGGAGAGCTGGGATGTGGCCTTGCGAGAGCTTTTTGTGAATCCTCTGCAAAACCAAATTTACAAGGCCACCATGGGGCTGAAGAGATTTTAAGATATTCGCTGTGTCATATGGTTTGACAACAAGAGAACCAGGGCTCTGTGACTAACAGACCGCATGGAAGCATTTATAATTTGTGAGACATGTAAAAATTGTGGTGGCAATTTATGTTCTTGACTCACATTCCACCAGTTTACTGTTGTTAAAATACTGATACAGCTCAGCTCAATAGCAATGCTCTTATAGCGTTGTGACAAAATGAAAATAAACATGTTGCAAGTATTAAATACATAAATATTTGGCCCCACTCACTGCTAAAACAATTACTTAAAACAAATTATTGTTTATTATTAAGTAATTCAATTTTAAACCACACTTGGATGACTGTGTGAATGTGTGTAAATTTGATGTAGCAAAATAAAAACTATTTTTTTTTCATAAATTATGAAAGGAAAAATGGAAATAATGATCTGTGGCAATCTAAAACAAGACATTTAAACAATACTTGGAATATTCAATCAAAAAATAAAATGATTTCAAAAGATAGAACAAAGATAAACTCAGCCAGCATGAAAAAACATGGAAAATGAATGCGGGTCATTTTGGACCCATGTTGTGCATTAGAAGGGGTGTGGATATGTTGCGCATCAAAGGGTTAAGAAGCAAAAATAAATATTTATTAGGAAATGTAAATATTTACTTAGTTTATTTTGTTTTTAAGAGTGATTTTTTTTGCTTTTGAATTTCACTCCTCTGCTTCTGAAATGTTCTTTTTGATTGCATTATTTCATTTGGGTATATTTTGTGTGTGACCGTATTTTTTGGTTGATCCTTTTGGCACAAATCCTATCCCATACCAATCTCTCTGTGCTCCACCTGCTGGGGGACACCTGCCTCCAGTCTACTCAGAGGCCGTTGTCTCAGTGGAACTGCTTATTTTAAGTATTTTTCATTTATTAAAAGTTTTTGACTTTGAATCTTCTTGTTGATGAAAATTCTAGGTGTGACCTGAAAAATATCTCCAGTAGATATGTATATTCTGATGGTCTCTGAGATGCTGTTGTTTCTATAACCTCACCTGTTCTCCGTCTTTCACATACTGAACTTCCTCCACACTATTCAGGTTGGCTTCTAAAATCACTGAATCTACATCACTCTTCTTCTTACAAACACATAAACATTAGCTAGAAGGGACCTTTCATCTGCATAAAATATTAATAATACAACTTCTCCCAAGAAGTCCAGCTAACTCTGCTCTTTTTGTTTCACATCACCAATGCTTCATCTTCCATGCTGTACACATTAGAAACCTGTTACCAGTCAACTTTAACTTACTGTCCTTTTTATTTCTGGTTTCAGCATTTATGAGTATCCTGTACTTTTTCCACTCACATTAGGACACTTTATGATGAAGTTTCAACAAGAACTCATTTTTTCCACATTTTAAAACATTATTAGTCAAAATTAGAAGAAAAAAAAGCAATCCAGACATTAGTTTTTGTTCCAGTAAAGCTACATGACTTTTCAGAACTGCGGAACTCAACCCACAAATGTTACATTCTCCTTCTCAAGTGTGCTGTGATTGGTCCATACCATGTTAATTCATCTGGTTAAAGGAAAGCACAATGACTAAATGGAGGAACTACACCATGGGTGTAGCACCATGGCTAAAGAGCAAAGTTTTTTCTGATTCTGAGCCATCTACAAGACTATACTGTGATATACTGAGGAGAAATTTGATTAATTGACAAGCAGCTTGTAAATTTATATTTAAAAAATATCCATAAAAATGGTGATTATGTTTCAGACACAAAAAACACATTTACCTCATCACAGTGATGATAAACCTGAATCCGACCATTCCATGATTACCAGTCACTCTCACTAGACGTCACTGTGCACAGACACACTGAATCCTCACGCTCATTTAAGGTGGTCTCAGACAGATCCACTGAGACGGTCCAGTCAAAGCGGTCCGATTCACTAAAATCCCTTTCTTATTTTTAGCCGCCTGATGAAATGTTGATGCAACGACTCATGAGAGCAGCGAGGAGTGGGAGGGCTGTGATTTGGCATCGACTGGCCTTACTGAAAGTCACAGCATCATCAGTGTTCGCTGTCACTCTGAGAAACGTCTTCACTCTGAAAAACAACACATTCAACAACAGAGGATTCAAAGAATGAGGTGGTACTCACAAAAAGGGAAGGCTGCAAACAGTTTCTAGAGAGAATATTTTAAATGTTTATCATGGGTTTGAGGAGCTTGTTGGACCATTTTCCTTACAGACCATCTTTGTGAATAGGATTAAAAAAATACATCATGATCTCACAAGAACTTAAAAAAGCAAAAAACAAAATATGGAGTGAGTGTGATTGAGTTTTGTTGTGTTAGAATTAGGAGTGTTCTGATTAAGTCATGTTTCTCTAATTAATATTTGATGGCATATGTCAACACTCAGCTCCTGATCTCCATTACTGACCATGGTTTATCTTCAACCATGACGTATTGTATGGAGGACCGAAACTGACATATTTAAAAATAAAAGCAGAAATACATAATTTGTCTTTTCTTTTCCTTTATATGTGCATTTTTGCAAAGAAATATATATATATATTGTTTTTTGTTTTTCCGAATTATGTGAATTATCATCAAGAAAAAAATATATTTTGTTTTTATTTTCCCTATATGTGCATTTTTTTAAATAAATGTATATGTTTTGTTTTTCCTTTTCCTTATTACCTGTAATTTCATTAAGAAAAAAAAATATTGTTTTTCCTTTTTCTTATTATGTGCATTTTCATGAAGTAAAAAATATATATTCTCTTTCCTTTTCCTTAGTTTGTACATTTTCATGAAGAAATAAATATATATTGCTTTTCCTTTTCCTTATACACACATTCCTTGTTTTTACATTCCCTCATCTACTCTTTTTACATTACCTTATGCATTTCTGCCTCATTATGTAAATTAGGAGGGCTGTCCTTCTTGGTAAACAGGAAGGAGCAGGAACCATGCGCTGATCGATTGTGCATGCCTGAGATTTTGGGCTTTCAGGAGAACGCCTTTTTGTTTGAAAAGAAGTGAAGTCCTAACAGACATGTCTCTGACGATTGCAGATGAATTAAGGCACGTTGCTATCTTAGCTGAAAGTAATACAGTCAGTGATGACTATTTATTGTTTCGCGTAGACATTTTGAGTGAGAGGCTATTTCAGATAGCTGCAGACACGGACAATGAAGCTGACCCGCTAGTTGTCCAGATTTTGGAGGAAGTGGCCTGTCACTTGCACAAGTCTGTGTATTCTATAGCCTAATTCTGTAGCCTATTTGCAGCTTCTCTTAACAACTCCGACACAGATCGTCGTTGTGCTCCCTCCATTACTGTACTTTGGTTGCTATTACGGAGGAGCCAAAATCTCAGGCATGCACAGTCGATCAGCGCATGGTTCCTGCTCCTTCCTGTTTACCAAGAAGGACAGCCCTCCTAATTTGCATAATGAGGCAGAAATGCATAAGGTAATGTAAAAAGAGTAGATGAGGGAATGTAAAAACAAGGAATGTGTGTATAAGGAAAAGGAAAAGCAATATATATTTATTTCTTCATGAAAATGTACAAACTAAGGAAAAGGAAAAAGAATATATATTTTTTACTTCATGAAAATGCACATAATAAGAAAAAGGAAAAACAATATATTTTTTTTCTTGATGAAATTACAGGTAATAAGGAAAAGGAAAAACAAAACATATACATTTATTAAAAAAATGCACATATAGGGAAAATAAAAACAAAATATATTTTTTTTCTTGATGATAATTCACATAATTCGGAAAAACAAAAAACAATATATATATATTTCTTTGCAAAAATGCACATATAAAGGAAAAGAAAAGACAAATTACGTATTTCTGCTTTTATTTTTAAATATGTCAGTTTCGGTCCTCCATAGTATTGTGGCGCTAATTCTTTGTGCAGGAGAAAAGAGACACTTTGTTATGAGCTGGAGGCGGATCCAGGGAGACCACAGCCTATTAAAATGACCTTGTTTAGTTTAAGATGTCTGCAGGAATAACAAGACAAAACTGTCTCCTTACACTGTGATCCTACAGAGAAGTTCACCTCGATTGTATTAACTGTATTTATGGTATGTAGTCTTCAAGTCACAGCTGTAAAAATAATAAATACATAAAACAAGAAAGTATAATAATATAATAACAATAAACTGGAGAAGCATGTAAATATTAAAATCCACAAAAAGGTTTATGATTTCTATGTATGTGTTTTTATTTGTGGAAGCAGTTTCATTAATATGCATTAATTGATTATTTTCATGTTTTTTTCCTTTTTTGAGAACCAAACAGCAACAATATTGAAGAAGGAGGAAAAACTAATTTAATTCAGTTTTACAGACAACTAGCTTCTTAGACCAACTGCATGACAGATTCTGTCAGGACTTCATCTGCTGGTCAAGTTTCACACCTTTAAAGACAAAAACAAAGACATTTGTTTAGCTAAACACAGCAGCGAACACACAACCACAAATGGGTGTTTTATAAATGGGAGCAACAGATGGCGTAGCATTACTTGGAGGTTGACGTGGACACGTTTCACAGACATGTCAGAAATCTGAATGCCTATTTTGAACAATGGTGCAGCGGGAATGAAGGCTCGTTGTTGCCAGATTTGTCACCATCAAAGCTGATTGCACACATTTGTTGGAGAAAAACGCACACACACACACACACACACACACACACACACACACACACACACACACACACACTCTCAAAGTGAACATCACAGCACTGAGGGGAACTCAGATCGGATCGCTCTGGTCTTCTTAGTTGTTGGAATGGTTCTGTGGTTGGTAATGATTCTTCTTCAGCCTGTTGGTCATTTCACCAGTTTTTAGGCCAAGTTGAAATATATCAGGAACACTTTGTGGAACTGGTGTGTGATCTAACACAGACAGTTGAGTCAGGAGGAATGTTCCATTGTATCGTAGGGATCTGGGTCTGGGTCAGCAAGTCTAAAAGCTTTGCTGGTTGTGAGTTCATGTGTTGTACCTTTAATTGGGAGTCTAATCTAAAAAATATCACTAAATTAACTCGAATCTAACCAATCACAAATCGAGGAAGCTGCAGATCAACATTCTTTAAAGGCACACTGTGCAGTTTTGCTTGTTTTCAGCATCCCCAGTGTCCATTTTAAATCACTGTCGTAAAAACGTTAGCATTGTCTTTGCTCAGAAACACCTAAATCTAAATGTTGAAATGTCTCCTCAGCCTTCATTGCTTTCTACTGGAGCGGTTCATCACTCATTGAAAGAAATCAGCTGTGTTCAAGCAGGGAGAGATCAACAAAATGCAGGAATCATGAGCTAAAACACTCCGGTGCTAGCATAACAGCTAGCCACATTGGGTTAGCCTAACCCTCGTGAGATACGTGACTTTGTGAGACTTCGGGGCACCGGACCAGAGACTCAGAAGTTGTAAACATGGTATTCTGGATCCAAGCAGCAGATGGAGCTGAGTGACTTTTCATTAACCCTGTAAAGGGTCATATTAGCACAGACTGGCTCAAGAAAATAATTTTAAAACATGAAAAATTTACATTGTGTGCCTCTAAGGGTTTTTCCTCCTCATTGTCTCCTCATGATGCTCCGAAAAAGTTGTTGAGTTAAAGTGAAAATTCAATGCAATCTGATGGTTTTTATGACATTTTTATTACTAAATGATATTTTATAATTTTGCAACTCTAAAATTCTATTTTGAATTTAAATTTCAACAAAACCCCATTTAAATGTAATACTAGGCATATTGGATTGAACTAGAATTAGGCTGCATTGGATCAAAATTAAATTGGATTCCATTTTAAACCCTTTAAGACCCTCTGTGACATTTATAATACACACATTTCTAAGTTTCTAGGAGCTCTATCTTTTTAACAAGATTTGTACTTTACTCAAAAAGCTGCAGTCTTAAATCTTTTAAGGGTTTTCTTCCTGCTAGTGGATTATTTATGTACTTAATAGGGGTGTAACAATATTAGAAATACCATAATATCACGGAAGTAAAATAGCCACAATATCGTTGTGGTCTTGCCACGGTATTGAACAGTACGTCCTGAGTTAAAAAATAACAAATTTTAGTTCGCCTCACCGGAGTATAGCAAAGTAAACTACATAGACCATGATCCTTGATGTTTCCGCCCCATCACAGTACCGAAACCGCCCTGATTAAAATAACTAATGATTTACTGATGACAGCTGATTCCGAACTAGTCTCCATCCTGGTTCTTTTAGATCTTAGTGCTGCAGTCGACACAATCTCTCACTCTACCCTGTTGGCAGGCTGGCGTCTCTGGGGGTCTCTGGTACTGTGCTTCAGTGGTTTCATTCATACTTCACTGATAGGACTCAATTCATTCAGCGAAAAACTTTCACTTCCTCCTCGTCTCGTGTGTCTACTGGGGTTCCTCAAGGTTCTGTACTTGGCCCTCTTCTTTTTATAGTGTATCTGCTTCCCCTTGAGGCCATCTTCAGGAAATTCAATCTCATGTTTCATTGTTACGCTGATGATACTCAACTCTATGTTTCCACCTCTCTATCTGCTCTTCTTCCACCAGCTGCGCTCATTGACTGTTTAACTGAACTCAGGTCTTGGTTCTCTAAGAACTTCCTCCAGCTGAACACTAAGAAAACTGAGGTGCTCCTCATGGGTACAAAATCTGCCCTGGGGAAGACTGGCAGTTTCTCCTTAACCTGTGAGAATACCTCAGTTTCCTGTTGGGCTCAGGTTAAGAGCCTTGGTGTTCTGTTGGACAGCACGATGTCTTTTCAGGCTCATATTAACTCGATCACCCGATCAGCCTTTTTTCATCTCCGTAATATAAATCGTCTCCGTCCCTTTCTCTCTGAACATGCTGCAGCTATCTTAGTGATTAGTCTGGTCACATCACGACTGGACTACTGTAATTCTCTTCTTTTCGGACTACCACAGAAGTCTCTTCATAAACTTCAGCTAGTTCAGAACGCTGCGGCTCGTATAGTCATGAGAACACCTGTTTCTGATCACATTACTCCTGTCATTCGACATTGGCTCCCGATAACATTTAGGATAACTTATAAACTGCTTCTTCTCACACTCAAGGCTCTGTATGACCTCACTCCTTCTTACATCTCCCAAATCATCCAAGTTTCTGTACCCTCTCGATGTCTCCGCTCTTCAGTGTCTCTAAATCTGTACAATCCTCCAGCTAGACTTAGCACCATGGGAAACAGAGCCTTCAGTAGATCAGCCCCGTCACTCTGGAACTCTCTCCCAGCTGACCTTAAAAACATCACAACTCTCCCACTCTTTAAAACCAGGCTGAAAACTCATCTGTTTAAGGTAGCCTACTCATTATAACTGGGATTCATGGAGGACTTTTCACTGGTTGTGTTTTAAGTTGATGGTTTTATAGTTTTACTGTGTGCTTTTATGCTGTTATTTTTAACTTCTTACATTTATTGTGTTTTATTGTGAATTTGTATTGTACGGTGACCTTGGGTGTCAGAAAGGCGCCTAAAGTATTATTATTATTATTATTATTATCCTTTGCTTCCGCGTCATCTGCCAGTGCGCCATTGGCACAATTAAACATTGCAATTAATATGAAAGTCAATGATCGTTATATTATCTTTTGCAAACAAATGTTTCAAATTCGAAAAATCTGAGTCCTCTTAATAATATTTAACGTGTCGGTCTTAAAGGGCTACATTATTTTTCTGTTATTATGTTTTTTATATTGCACCTTGAAATGGATTTTATTTGAAGCATGTTATATGAATACACTGATTTGTTAAAAAATGTAAAATTAGAAAAAGTGAAAACAAAATTTGAAACATTTTAGAGGATGAGTTTCAAACTGAACATCAGCTTTCTGGAACACATCAACCATTACATCTCGATCTATAAGTGTTTGACACCAGATCTGCCTGTAAAGAAAGAAAAGGCTAAAAGGTGAAAAGATTAAAATTGTAAACATTTTAATAGTGAAATTTTAACTTTCTGAATCTTTGACTGATGTATTTAGTTTGAAGGAGTTTACGTCTAATATAGAGTCATATTCAATCCCCTTCATCACTATCAAAATGAAGATGTTTTTGGTTTCTAGGAATCCTAAAATGTGGACATTACTAATTTTTCAGAGACATTTTGCAAACTAAAATTAAACCTGATCCAAATGTGCTCCCAGTCAGCACAGAGGTGGAGTAGTCAAACAGAATTAATTGACTTTTCAGTGATTGAAATCCCTTGATTTTCTATTTTGTTGAAGAACTCTAATTTTAATCCAGTGCTTGAGAAGAAGTGACAAATTACTCACGTGCACGTTTCAGGCTTGATTAAAATTATTAGCCTGGACAGGTAATATTAAAATCTCAAAGTCACCCCAGGAGAAATGAGCCCTGTTCAAATATGAAGGAAATGTGTACCTGGAAACAATTACTCTGTTTAAAAAGGAGTGTGACATTTTGGTTTGCTGATGGGTCGCTCAAGGCGGTTCTTTGCTTGAGTGCAGAATCCTGGAGCTGCTTCAGAAGTTGTGACCAATCAGTGGCCAGTGCTCTGCCTCTCCTTGTCTGTAAGAAAAAAATTATAATCTGACAGCTTCTTGTTGAAGATATTTTCCAAATTCCAAAATGTTCTATCATCTTGTGTTGTTGGGTTAAATACAGTTGAGCTAACTTGTATCTGTGTGTGTGTGTGTGTGTGTGTGTGTGTGTGTGTGTGTGTGTGTGTGTGTGTGTGTGTGTGTGTGTGTGTGTGTGTGTGTGTGTGTGTGTGTGTGTGTGTGTGTGTGAGGGCGTGGCTGCTGCTGTCCCACACTCACACACCCCTTTTTATTTTCACACACTCAGCAGTCAGCCCCTGACTGCCTGTCTGTTTGTCTGTCTGGAAAAAAGGGCTGTCTCCACGGCGACTTGTTTCCATGACAACAGCCACCCCATCTTTATCCCTTCTTTTTCTGTCAAGTCTCTTGCCTCAATAATCCACCCCCCCAACACACACACACCACCTACCCAGCCCCCACCTTCCATTTCCTCATTCCACATCGTCTGTCATCTCACCCCATTTACACCCCGCCAAGCCCCATCATCCTCCTTTCTGTTTCACACTCCATCTCCACATCTCTTTCTCAATCCTCAGGAGAGAAAAAGCAGAGGAGGTAAAGGGGGCCCATCCCTGACATGATCCTCCTCTCAGACTCCTGAAAGTAATGAGGGAAGCCGCGGGCAAGCGTAGGGGGCAGAGATGGATAGCAGAGCGGGCTGGATCTATGGATGGGCCAAAGAGGGAGGCAGGCAGTGATGGGTGGAGGCTGGAATCCTCTGTGCACCTCTGATACGGTGACCCTGTTTTTATTTCCTCCAAACGGCCTGGAAAAAGGTGGGTTTTGTGCCAGAAAACACAGAGACACACACCCACAGTGGGAGATGGCAGTCCAATAGCTGCAGGGCATACATCTGGTAGAACCGTGGGCCAGTGGACACGTGTTGGTGAAGGGAAGATGAATCAGGTCGCACAACACCGCCTAATGATCTCTGAGGGAATCGGATGGGGGGGCAGCAAAGATCTTTTATGTCCGCATCATTAACCTGGGGATTGAATGGGTGTGTGTGTGTAAGAGCATGTGTCTGAGGGAGTTACTGCAACTTATCATCAGGCTCAGGTGTGACACCCCACTTCCCCACCTATAACACACACACACACACACACACACACACAATAGGAACCATGGGATTTTCCTCCCCTTAACCAGATGATGAGAGCAGATAGAGAAAGTGGGCCAAACAAACAACCATCACTGCTGACTACCATTATATTACAGAGAAGGAAAAAAAAATCTATAAACACAGCAGCTTATGCGTTCACATGCACAGCCTTAACACAATGACAGGATGGGATATCCTGTTTTTGTTGTTCTTTTAAATAGAAAGTGCACAAAAATAATAATCCAAAGGGGAAGAAATAAAACGAGACAAGTTTCGGCTCTGCAAATTTCCATGAGGTCAAGAAAGAGGAGTGTTTGCAAAATTTGCTCTTGACATTCAGCTTTTGCTAACACAGTCCCCATCTGTCTCAGTCACATTGATTTATCCAAAAACAACAGAAGGGTTTTCAAGAAATAACAGAATTTGAAAGAAAGAGAAGATGGAGCGAAGGAAAGAACAACACTGAACTCTGCATTGAGAAATCCCAGCAATTATTAAGCAGCTCCATGAGACAGGTCTTTATTTGTGTGTGTGAGTTTGGTCTTTGGAGTTTAAACTGCATTTTCACCTGTATTAACCTGTAATGTATATCTCAGGTAAAGTTGTGCAAACATCCAAACCCCCACAAAACGCTGCTAGCTGTGTTTCCATTTCATTCAGTCCACATGACAATATGCAGCTTAAAGTAATAAGTTAATATTAACCTGATTCAAGACCTCTGAATTCTAAAGCAGGCTTTTCCCTCAGTGGTTTAAAGAGCTTTAGTGCTTTTTTCACTGGTAAGAAAAACCCTGAATCATGAGAACTGAGAATGGAAATGTTATCCTTCTGTTTCCAGAATGAAAAAAGCCAGTGGAGATTTTTCCACCAACACGACAGCGTGGTGTGGGTGAGATCATCTGGGTTTAAATTAATTTCCAGAAATTCACATCCTTCACTAAACATATTTTCTTGACTGATGTAGTTTTCCCAGAAGGACATATTTGAGTTCGTTTGATCTAAATCTACAGCTTTCTGGAACAATATCACCTACTATTAGTACGATGAAAAGAGGAAGCAATACAAGTTCCAGCACTTGTGACACTAAGAGCTTCTTAAATTAATTAAAGTCACATGATTGACAATCAATCAATCAAAAATAACTTTATTGATCCCAAGGGTAAATTAGATGTTTAGTAACTCACTATGAAGTTGAATGACCCAAAGGCACAGGGCCTGTTTAGAGTCACACCTGATGTTTGCTTCAGTATCCCATGTTGAACTCTTTCACATCACTGGGATTTTACTCCTCCAGTATAAAGTGGACGACACCAACAACCGTGTTTTTCGTAGCCAAAGCTGAAGTAAAGTCCTGCAGCCAGCTAAGGAAGATTGTCCCGTTCTAACTCGTGGACTCGATGTCCTGACAGGCTGGTGATTGCACAGCCTCCACAAACACAATAATTTAGCTTTTTTTAAAAAATGATCACACACCAGGGTTTCCTCTACATGTAATTGATCGTGGCGCACCGCCACGGCTAAATA
This sequence comes from Callopanchax toddi, assembly GCA_006937965.1. Classification (NCBI taxonomy): domain Eukaryota; kingdom Metazoa; phylum Chordata; class Actinopteri; order Cyprinodontiformes; family Nothobranchiidae; genus Callopanchax; species Callopanchax toddi. The sequence goes on from SSNR01000135.1 coordinate 170,554, forward strand.
AAAGCCACCACACCTTCAGAATTAAATTTTTTTTAATACATGTTAAAGGTCCCATGACATCGTTTTCCATGTTTTCTGACTTATCTATCATGTTGCAACGTTGAGTTCTCACTTTAAACCTGCCAGAAAGAGCAAAAAACGGCATCCATCGGTCTCCTAGTCCAGCCAGTGAGAAGCTCTTCAAGATTTCAGAGCTAGGTTTCAAACCGTTTTTTTCACTCCAGCCCGCTATGAGGTCATAGTGATCCGAACTTGCTTATATGGTAAATTCTCCTCCCACATGCACGTTCACGAAATTGGAGCGAGGCAGTGCCGCCGCCATAAACCGTGTAGTGTTTAGTTTCAGTTTTGTTTCTCTTTCACACGACGGCACTGCCCCCTGCTGCAGCAGAAGTGTCAGGCTGCCAAATAAGGAGAAACCCAGCAGAACCGGAAGGCGGCACATTCTTCTGATCTCTGAGTTGCTCGGTAGGAAATAATTACAGCGTATTTTGACTTATAATGGTGCAACGCTAATCTAGAGGCATCAAAGATTACACCTGTTTAATATAAAGTGATTTAAATATTGAGTCATGGGCACTTTAAAACAATAATAATAATGGATTGGATTTATATAGCACCTTTCTAGACACCCAAAGCTCTTTGACAGAAGCTCCATTATTCTTTCACGCACACATTTACACCGGTGGTGGTAAACTACGACAGACGTCTGTAGTCACAGCTGCCCTGGGGCAGACTGACAGAAGCGAGGCTGCCATTCTGCACCATCGGCCCTTCTGACCACCACCAACATTCACACACAGTCACACAGGCAAGGTGGGTGAAGTGTCTTGCCCAAGGACACAATGACAATCTAACCCAGCCGGAGCTGGGGATTGAACCAGCAACCCTCCGGTTACCAGACCGGCCACTCTACCAACTGAGCTATATGCCGCCCCATGTAAAGCATACAGTGGCGGCCCGTCCATAGGGGGCGCTCGGGCGCCGCCCCACCAGTCCCAAGAGGAAGAAGAAGAGAAATAGGATCACAAAATATAAAAAACTAACATAAAAATAAAACTAAACAAGCCATCCATTATATATACAATAAGCGCTGTGTATAATCTGCATTTAGGTGTAGTTTAGAAAGGTTTTCTTACTATTTTTTACTGGACCGATAGGTCGTGTTTCTTTGGGTTCTACTGCGCATGTCTGGATGGGACGCCGTCCCAACATAGCGTATTGTTTTCTGCTCCTGACGCATGCGCACTGGCAAATTTTTCCTGACGCATGCGCACTGGGAGCAAAAAATAGGAGATCGCTCGGGACGCAGGTCTTCAGCGTCCCTGTGTGACATGCGCACAACGGCAGGAGTCTGGAGTGTTGCTCAGACCGAAACCGGAAGTTCTTGCTCTCTTTTTAATGGAGGGTAGAAAATGGATATTTATTCAAAGAATCCTTCTTGCGAAAACAAGCCGAATGATTCAATTTGTCCTGATTTCATCAACTCAATGGTGAGTGACTTCGTTTGTTTGTTTCTTTTCTTAATAACTATGTGTCTGTCACAGATTTTCCCATTCAAAAACCCCATAGGCGGAGCTAGCCGCGGCTAGCAGTGCTAAGTCCTGATGAGTGAATTTATACCTTAAATAGCGACATGTGTTTGTTGAGGTGTCTGCCGAATGTTAGAGAAATACAGATACTGCTGATTGAATACGCTGGTTTATGTAGTTTAGCCCGTTTTTCATGCGTTTTCTCTACTTTTCATTAAATTATTATGGCGTTTTAAGGAAGTTTGGTCTGACTGGGTTTGATAGGACTTATCAGTGGATGTGACTTTATTTTGTTGTTAATTCACTTCATTAGTTGAGCTGATTGTCATGACTTGCTTGGTTAGTGGTTGTTGTCTGAATTGTAACATTAATTATCTGACTGTATTAGTTATAGATGGATTAATTTGTTTTGTGGTGTCAGTAGAAAGATAATTGTGAATATTAAGTACCGGTAATGTTTTTGACTTTGCCAGGTTGTTTTTTCCTTGAAACTCTTACAACTTCTGTTGTGACCACATTGTGGTTGTTTTTTTATTTTTATTTGTATCTGATTATATTGATATTATTCTAAGGTCTCCTTATGAAGACTTTATGATTTCTTTACTCTTTGATGTGTAGAATTAGAGCTAACAGCACCACATTTCTAGAGAACTGGTGGTAGGGATTTTTACCAGCAAAATATTCAGTCAGATTAAAATATTTTGCATCATTCCCTGCCCTAGTGGTGATATGTGATTTTTTTGCGCATCTGAAAACTGACTAGCAAAAATGAGCCCCACCCAAAAAAAATTTCACCAGCCGCCACTGAAAGCATATGAAAAACATATAGCCTAGTAGTCTATATTTGCACACTCAGGGCTCTAGAGTCTGACCATTTTGGTCACAAAGGCTACCTAATTTCCCAAAGATGTGATTACAAAATGTCCTCGGTCGCAACAGTGCACCAGTGCCTACGAAAGATTTTCGTAGGACCTGGAACCGGTGCGGGTCGAAAAAAAAACTCTCCGTGACGCTTAAGGTCTCCATGTGGTTCAACAACAGACACACGTTAAACCAGAGGTACTAAAATATTAATCTTAATGGTCACAACGACACCAAAATAGTCCGCATTCCGGAGCGAGGTGAGGGTAGAAATACGCTGCTAAACTCTGCAGGATGAGAGCAGCGACGCTCCAGAAGTAAAACTAAAACAGCAGTCAGCTGTAGTCAGATCAACGGTGTGTAATGACAAGGACGATATTGCTCTGACAATGTAGGAGACACGTGGGTAGCGCAGGTCAGAAATCAGCGGCTGATTGGCTGTGGTCCAGATATTTCTCGTGTGCTGCAGTCAGAGAGGTGAGTATGCTAGGCTAGTCACATGAATAGATGTCGCATGAATGAGGATATAAAATAAAAAGAATAATCAACTTTTCATCAAGTTAAGAGCTGAGAGTCTGACAACAATTCTCTAACATGGAGCCATCATTCTCCCAGGCTAGGTCAGGCTGTGGTCCAGCTTTACACCGTTTACAGAAATACTCAGTTCCTTCTCTTCTGTGTAATGTTTTCCTACTTTATTAACAACATGCCCCCCCCACCGGACAGCCCACCACCACAGTAAAAGAAAAAAATTTAGAGGAAACCCTGCACACTGACTCGAATACACAGCCGCTCTGCCCGAAAACGACCAACTCGCCACAGTAGTGTCACATAGTGTTGCTAGACTGGAAATGGTAAAGTAGTTTTAGCTGTAAAGAATCTAAGACAATGATTGAGATTGCATCTCATACACAGATTCCAGACAACAAAGGGCTCAAATGATCATATTAATGGAATTGTTGATGGTACAGAGGGCTAAATTATCCCACATATATGATAATTATCTACATCTGGCAGCACCGCAGCTCCACCGTAGAACTCCCCATCGTAACAGGCCCAGATTTTTGTTTAAGTGTTTTTAGAAGCTTTGCTGAAAAGGGGCCCTTTTGACTATAAAATGGTTCAAAAATGTATTGTAAAACAAAATATCCTCAATAAATGTTTCAAAATGTATTTTTGGACAGAATATCATCTGAATTTAAAAAAACTGCAATTTGCTCTTTAAATAAACAGAAGGAAAACATTAAAAATTGTAACTGACCAAATAGACTTCTACATAAATAAATAAACCAGTGAGAGATCAAAGAGGCAGATCTTAGTCCTTGACATTGTCAGCTTTAGTTGGATAAACAGAGAGGCATTGTGGGATTGTTTATCCTAAAAGTGTATTTCCTGGAGAGATGAAAGAGATTTTATAATGTGATGGTTTAAGTACAGTTTTACTTTTTGTACAGTGTGTTTCCTACTGGTTTGTAGTTTTCATTATGTTTATCTTCTAAATACGTAATTTTACTTTACATTCAGAAAACACTTAAGGCTAGACTAAATGTGAAAAGTCCACTCATGGACTAAAACCCCTTTAGGGTCTAATTGTTTATTTTTTTCTTTATGTCAAAGTTTTTAATGAGTCAAAGTGAGTTTTTTCTGACTTGTTCTGAAAACATTTCAAAACAATTAGAGCTCATCGTAGCACAGAAACAGCTTGGGTGAGAGTTTCTAATGGTGTTTCCTTTGGCCCGAGCCAGGCGGTGGACTGGTGTCTACACTGGTCCTGTTGGATCTCAGAGCAGCTTTTGATCTGATTGATAACAATATCAATTTAAAAAGGCTCAAATATGATATTGGGATTGAGGGAGTCCTATTTATCTGATAGATTCCAGTTTTCTTGTGTTAATAATGAATCTTCCTCGTTAATTAGCCATGGGGTTCTTCAGGGTTCAGTGCTCGGGCCAATACACTTTATATACGCTTCTATTGGATCAAATTATTAGATATCACAGCATACATTTCCATTGTTATGCTTACAACACCGTTATATTGATCCTGAAACCTGATGAGTTCATCACTTAATTAGACATATGACATAAACACCTGGATGACTTCCTGCTTTTAAATTCAGACAAAACAGAAGCTCTGTTTTTTGTTTCCAGTTTCCATCTGTGGAGGACAAATGAACTGCTGTGCTGTCTAATCTCTTTGATTTCAATGCTGACGTTTGATGAGACTCATGAGGAACACAAGCTAAAACATGTTTGCTAATAAAGTTGTTTTGATTAAGTGGTTTCTGTCAGTGCTACAGGAGCTGCTTGAACTTCCTATCTATAGCTGACATGTGCAGGTCCAGAAATGTTGGCTGGGTGGACTGGTAGGGACACAGTGGAAACAAGGTGGTAAATGTAAATGACCTATCAAATAAACAAATAAATAAAAACAAAGAAATTAAATTGAGAATTGAATAAAATAATAATATTCACTTTTGATTTGTCAAAGTAGATCAGTAATAATAAGTCAGTTTGTTACCCATTGATTACTTGTTGTTTAATATGCTCTGAAAGGGGCATGGAGGCCATATGGATTCATATTAAGGTGAATCCATAGACTGAGACTGTGTATGGTGTCCAAACAAACATACTTATGACAACATTGTTAAATGAAAAGTTTCTTCATTTAAATTAACCAAGTTTGGCCTTTCTCAGTTAGAAGTTTATTCTACGAGGAGGCAGAACGTCTTACTCCAAGAAGAGGTAGAGCTGAGAACCAGGAACACTGAAGTCCAGAGGAGATATCAGAACTGAGAACCCAGGAATTCTGTCCAAACCTGAGCCAATCACAGGCTGTAAAAGTAAGAAGGAGCGTTACCTTACCAAGTTTCTCCAAACCCATTCTCCTCAAAGAAAAACTCAGAATGACACTTTATGGTTAAATCTAGTTATTAATTCACTGAGAGATCAACATTAAACGGGTTGATGTATGAAGTGGAGTAAATGTGAGATGTTTTCTATAGATAAAGTTATATAACATGAATAAAACATTAGAATCAGTAGTTCTGAAGAAATTATGTTTTGATCAGTAAACATCTCAACTGACAGTCAGAACCTGAAAGAGTTTTCACTTACGGTACACAAGAAGACATACTGTATGCATTTATATTTCAATTAGGATGTAATGAAACGGTCTTGTGAGGAGAGGAGAAAAGAGACTGTTTTGGTGAAGCATGGCGAGGGACCTATAAGGTCAGAGCATCTGGAGCAGAGTCTGAAGCTGTAACCAATCATCTGGATGCTTCTTTGTTTATGGTTCTGGGACGTGTGTGTGCCTCCAACCCACAGAACCAGAACCTGACCCCAGAACTCTGAGTCACTATACTATTTTCATATTTTCATTATTTAATAAAAGCAGATATTTTAACTGTCTTCTATACTCTGAAGATCCTTTGCATATCACTCATTGTACAACCCCTTGTTTTGGGTCTGTTTTCATATATCTGGTAACCTATAAAGTCATTTGCTATTTCAGTAGAAATGACTTAATGAGAAGGAGGGATAATGCCAGTTTGCTGTACTACTCTATTACACCATTTGAAATTAAACTCTTCATTTTTTTAAAGTCTTGTGTCATTTCGTGTCCAATCATTTTAATTAAATAAATGATCAATTTAAAAATGAGTTTGGTGAATGAGGGGGGGAATGCACTAAGGCAATAATAACCTAAAAATATAAATGTGTTTGGGACAGGTGAAGGATGATTATTGGTTTTTAAATATCCACATCACTATATGTCCATATTTTATTGATGAAGTTAACTTGGGTGAATTCAGGTTATAACACACATTACTGTATTTATTTAAATGTCCATTGTGGTCATTATAAATCTGCATCATAACACCTACATCCATCTGTCAAACAAAAGCTGATGAATTGTCTCATCAGAAGACTGGTAAACTATTTATTTTTATCAGACCTAGACAGAATAAACTGATATTAATGGAACATTTTTAGTAAATACAGATGATCTAATCATGATGTATGATCTGTTTATATCAAAACATTGACAAAATATCACCTTAATAAAATAAAGTATTTTTCTTTAGTGATCCTAGCCCTTAGGGCAGTTAGTTATTTCACCAGCTTTGTGCTGTTTGCACCGTTCTGCATGCCAGAGACAGCTGTCCTTGTGTCTGCGTGACATGACTATACAGCTGATTGGAGTATGGCGTGCACTTTAAAACATGTGCATATTTTAAGCATTTATTGCGTTTGAGTAGAGTCCCTGGTTGTGTTTGTGTTCTGCATTCATTGCTTGGTGTATGTTACATTCCTGTGGGCATCTGAGTGCATGTTTGTGTATGAATATGAGTGTTTATTCCCACCAGGTCACCTAAGGTGAAGACAGCTCAGGCTGCAGCGTGAATCATCCTCAGGCATGTTCCCGGTCATCTGCTTTGCTCTTTCCAGGCAATAACCATGTTTACATAATCATTTCCATCAATGCACTAATGTAAGCCTCTTATTTTTAGTCTGATTAGTCATCCAGACTTTTTCTCACTGCACGCTGCCAGCAGTGTCTCCTAACGGTGGGATCAACTTGTTTGTTACTACGAAAAGCTTTGATTACTGTTTGAATTAGCAGTAAGAAATTAAGAACTGCTTTAACTACTAAAGTTTCCATGTGGTAAGAATTTCTGAAAACAATTAGTATCAACATTACACATCACTTCATCCCGACAGTGACACACAATGAGACACTGGCCTTGTCCTGTCTGACTGCAGTGACAAAGGCTTTAGGCTTCCTGTTTCTGAGGTTGATGGTCACACTTTGTAAGTAAGTAAAGTTTATTTATATAGCACCTTTCACAGAAAAAAAATCACAAAGTGCTTCACAAAAAACAGAATCAAGCATGATAAAAACAAATACATTTGTCAACATCCTGGAATTCACACACATCTCCCCCCCTCACAGTGACAGATGTAAACAGCTTCACATGTGTTTAAAAGCTGGTCACACTAACCCTGGTGATTTGGCAGCTTTAAAAACTTTTAAAGAGCAACTAGTTTCCCCTTAGGTGGCAACTGTGGGTTGGTAGTTAAACTCCAGGCTATTTACGAACAGGAAATGACTGTTTTTCCTTGTTTTGCTGCTGTTACTGCTAGCCAATGAGATACCCACAAACAACAGCACCGGGGTGCCAGGGTCAGGGAGAGCAAAGCATGCTGGGAGGGAAATGAGGGGCATTGTGGGATGAATGTTCTGGCAGGGTGGAGAGTTGTTGGAGCTTCACACTGACCTTGTACCCTGCTGAGAAACGCAGGTTAGGGATTAGAGCTGATGGATAGCGATGGAGGCAAACGGAGGAGTCCTGCTGAGGCGGACAGAGGGAGGACAGAGGAAACAGCTGGGACTAGCACAGTGGAGGCGGGGGAGGAAAGAGAAGCAGGACAGAATTTTGTTCGCACTTCCTGGAGATGCAAACACAAACAAACATGATCGGACAGCTCGGGGGGGGGGCATGGGAGGGAGGAGAGCGGTGAGGCGGAGGGTCAAAGTGTGACCTGAACAAGACATAAACAAATGAAATATGTACATATAAGGGCAAACTAGGGTATCTTTAATAGTTTTTATACGTATGATTCAGTTGGAATGGACTGTATTTTTATTTTTCCTTGTTACTTTGCTCTGCATTTCTCCTGTTATAGCATATTCTAATTTGCCTATTTTGAGAAGAAAAAAAAGGACAAACTCTGGCTGTTCAAAGATTTATATATAACATGGGTGTAAAAGCTCACATAGAAGGTATATTTGCAACTAATTCTTTAAAGAGCACACTTAGAAACCTCCCAACCATGATCAGCTTCTTCTGTGGTTTCATTCTGGACAAAGATTAAAATGATTAAGTGATTTCTTGGTTGCATTTTCTCTGTTATAAAGAGCCTCATTAAACCCTCATCTTGTGGACATAGCCCATCCAGCTTTAATGCAAACTTGCTTGACTTTCATGAGCTGCAATCAGCTGTAATGCATTCATTATGATAGAGATAAGAAAATATTTCCTGTATTCATTATAAGACTGAAAAAATAATTCTGCAGTCTCAAGGCAGATGGGTGGCCTGATCTAGATCTGAGCTGGTGAGAAGCACACTATTGCACCCCTACTATGCTTTTATATACTGTTTCAGCTGCAACATTCAGATGGTCAAAATTTAGTGTCAACAACATGAAAGCATGGGTCCATGTCTAACAGTTCAGGCTGCTGGTGGTGTAATGATGTATCTCTTGTCCCACTTTTGGGCCTTTAGCACCTGATTCTGGTTGCCTGAGTGTTGTTGCTGACCATGTACATCCCTTTATGACCATCTCTGACTGGTTTCTTGAACATGACAATGAGTTCACTGGACTCCAGTGACCTCCACAGTCACCAGATCTCAATCCAGTCCAGAACCTTTGGGATGTGGTGGAACTGGAGATTCACATCATGACAAATCTGCACCAAGAGTGTAACGCTGTCATGTTAAAATGGACCAGAACCTCTGAGAAATGTTACCAATACCTTGTTGAATCTATATAATATTAAGAATTAATGAGGTTTTAAAGGCAAAAGGGGTCCAACTGGTAAGATATGCCTAATAAAGTGGCATAATTATAAGTATAAAGCACCTTCATATTAAAGGAAACTTGTTTTAATAACACCAGTGTTCATTATTTTTCCTTTCTAGGTAAAAACAGTACTGCCTTATAATTGATTACCTAAATCTTTTCCACCCCTCATGTATATTAGTCCATTAGCGCAGATTAAACTTACCTCAGGTCAGTGGGGTTAGACCACATGCTTATATATCCATTCTTTAGCCACTGGCCGAATAACTGACTCATCCCTGGCTGAATCTCACTCTATCACTTCCTGCCTCGCGCCCCAAAGCCAGACTGATCAGGCTAAATCCAAGACTCATCAGCTGGATGCCCCGGATTCATCCCCCATACACAACGTGTTTAGCAGCTTAACTGGCCTGTGCACATGCATGAAAATACACAGATACACAAGACATCCAGAGCTGTCCGTGTGTGCATTTAGCATTGCTGACTGGAAACAGCAGGAGGTGGTAAACAAGACATAGAAAATAAACTGACCTCTATCCTTGCTCTCACTTTCTATCCTCTCAGCTGCTCACGTTCTGCCTCTAATCAGAAATATAAAATAGAGTTGAGCTTGAACCATAATAAACTGGAGGAAAAAGACTTTTCATTCTATTTTCCAGCCTTACAACCGCTGCTCTCCAACACCCATGTCAGTAAATGCAAATGTATGTCAGGAACAGGAAATTTTAGAGAACAAAGGCAGTGTGGAGTTGAGCAGCATCAGCTTTCATGGCATCTACTCTCATGGATTTCTCTTATGCTTTTGCTATAACTTCATATTAATGTCAAAGCAGAGGATGAGACCCCCTGCTGGGTAACCTCACATGACTCCTCAGATCTTGCCTTGCAGATCGGTAAGGGTGCAAAAGAAACATTCCAACCAGCTGCACATATTCTGACTGAAAAACACAAAATATTAGAGCTGTAAGCCAATCTGAATAAAACATGAAGCCTACCATGTTAAACAACAAATGCCCCGTGGTCAAGGCCATTACGTACAAGAAAATAATTTGTCAGTCAATGGTCTAATAAAATTGTTTAAAGCCAAAGACATCAGACACCACAATAATAACCCTAATGCAACTCTAACTGTGTGGGAGAAAACAACACAGAGGAAATGATGCAGCTAAGATGACCTCAAATGTGGAAAATAATGTTTTTTAACAAAGAGACATAAATAATGATAAAAGGCTTATTTTTAATGGAGTAAGACAAAGGTTGATTTAATCATTTTCTGTTGCATTCACTGAAAAGTTTAATAAGACTGACAAAACATGCTAACCCTGAGAGTTCAACTAAAATCAACGGAGATGCTTCTAAGAAAGAAAATTCATGAGTAACAAAGAAATGACTCCATCAAAGAATTCCAGTCTGCTCACCAGAACCAATCAGAATGCTTCTCTTTCTAATGGATGAACTCACTTCATATCAAACACTTTATACAGCTTTGAATCAGAGCAGAAAACACATTTACGTTACCTGGTGATAAAATACAGATTGATAGAAACGTGATCACAACCTTTGCTAAATTCATGTTTAGAATTATCTCTGATTTATTAAGTCTTATTCCTGTTTATAGGCAGGGACATGCAGCCACACAATAGTGAAGATGATTGTATTTTCAGGTAAACTAAACATAAAGCTGAGGTTGGTTTTGAACATATTAATTAAATTCACCAATTGTTTAATAAAGTGCGATTCAATGGCGTATATTTGCTCTTGACATTGGTGGGTACCAGGATGGGACACGGGGTGGGTGGGTGGGGGTGGGGGGTCGAGCATGAAGCAGAAAGTGCAGATTAAAGCGATCCATCCTGTAACGCTGGTCCTGGTCAAGACCGGTCTAAAGTTACCATCACCAGGAAAATGGCCAGTCCAATCCAGACCCAAAGTTAAACAAGTTGTAATGTATTTTTGTTAGTTAGTTTTGTTTTTAATAGTCAAAATTATCTTAGAAATATATAGAAAAGTTTTCATTTTGAGTTTCTAAATGAAACTTAGTCTTGATAGTTGAAATTTTCACTTTGATTACAAAAAATGTAATTACAGCTTTCTGCTTGAGACCATATTATATGATAAATTGTCTTCCCATACATCCAGTGAAAGTAGGCTTTTCACAAATGGAGCACTTTTTCCTGTGGCACACCTGTCATCTGCAGCAACTAATTAGCCTCAGCAACGCTAACATAAGTGCTTTTACAAGCAGCGTCTTCTTGTAGATCCTTTATGATTTGTATTGTCAGTGGCTGAAATGAAAAAGCATTTGACCTTTTTTACTTTTTAACCTTTTTTGTTGCATCAACATTGTTTGTTTACATCCATATTGAAGACCAGCAGCAAGACCTTAAATCATTAAAATCTTTAGATAGAAGATAAATTGATCTCTTTAGCATTTTGAAGTAATTTGACTACACATGCTAGCAAAACACAATATTAACAGATTTATTATTAAATTAAAATATAAAATCCATGTTTTAAGTTGAGTATATTATGTGGTTTGAGGAAATGACCTAAACGTAGATCTGCCTATAAAGACAATGATGTTTTTATTAAAGTGAACCATTAAACTGACCTGTGTTTTGAACATATTCACAGAACTTCACCATAAAATGTGATTTAATTAAACTTGTCTTTATGAGCATCAACAGCAGCAGCATGTTTAGATCTTTTGTTGTAGATCAGTAGAATAAACAGGTGATGATTACATGGGAAATGACACCAAGTCGTATTAAATCTAAGGGGTTCAATACAGCCTGTTGGTGAACCATGGGAGAAAGGTTGGTCTGATGGAGATGATACAACAGAGGAGGAATAAGGGAGCTTGATGGAAGGACAGAGGAGACAAGTGAGCGAGTCACTACATGCATGTCTGAATTGTCTGGCTATGGTTGAGCGTGTCCTGCCTACTTCCATCTCACAAATCTCTGTGTGCCTCTAATTTATAGTGACCTCTTCATTGTTGGGAGCGGAGGAGCTACACTGATTGAATGGGGGCCACTGAAGCTGCCTCTCTTTCTCCACTGTTCCCCTGGCTGTCTCCCCTCGTTCTCATCCCAGTGTATTGTTACAGCAGAGGTGCCTGGGTGACTCACACACACACTTTTAGAGCCTAGGGCGAAGAAAGAGGGCAGAGAGAAGGGTCTCTCTTTATTGCTCTGATCAAAACATTCATCCGCCCCATCCGTCCCTCTCTCCCTCCTTCTATTACCTTCTTCTTATTAAATCACTCCCCTCCTGTTTCAGATGGCTTTATCCAGGGGTTTTACTTTCCCCCCCATCCCCCACCCTGTTTGGAGCACAGTCGACTCACACACCAACATACACACACTCACAAATCTTAATTCCAGCTACATTCACATATATATAGGATACTTTTAACAGCTTTTCCTGGTACGTCAATCAGAGAGAAGCAGAAATGCAACCTAATTGTGTTTAAAGTGCTGAAATGAAATGAACCCATGTCTTTATCAAAATGAAGATGGAACAATTTTCAATATATTTTTTAAAAGAGCTACAATTAGATGTGCTTATTAGATTTTGTTTAGATGTTTCTCACAAACCAAGAGAGGTCTCCATTATGTCTCAAGGACAGTAGAAATAAAAAACTGAGTTTGCTGAGAAAGCATAAAATAGGACTCAGGGATAGGAAGCCTTTGAGGAATTCAGTAATCTAATTACCCAGAAGAAAACATAAACTACTTTAGGGTACTTCGGCACAGATGTTTGTGAACACACACACCTACACACACACACACACACAAAAAGCATGGAACTTCAAAGACACATATTCCGAAGGAGAAATAATGATGCATGCTCCATGTACTCTTTTAAATGCACGAGTTGTTTGAGCTCAAACACAAGATATCATATTATTTTTATGAATGGTGTTGATCCATCTTGGTAGTACTCCATCCAAAGAGGGTAATGCTAGCGTGTGAAACTTAAATTAAATATTTTAATTTTAAAAGTATATAAACAGAGAGTGATCTTTTTTGTTGTTGTTTGCAATGCCAATATAAAACAGTTCATTCAATTAGTGTATTAATTGAGAATGAGTCAACAGATTTGCCTTCAAATCAGCAGTTGCTATGCTGTTGCCTCACAACAAGAAGGTCGCAGGTTCGAATCCCGGCTGCGGTCTTTCTGCGTGGAGTTGAATGTTTTCCCTATGCAGCTGTGGGTTTCCTCCGGGTACTCCGGTTTCTCCCACAGATCACAACATGCCTGATCGGTGGTAACGCAGGACTCCCTTGGAAAAGAGATTCTGAAACTCAATGGGACATTTCCTGGTAAAATAAGGGTTAATGAATAAATAAATTCTTATAGTCTCAAAGTCATGGATTTTGTAGGATTATAGTCAGGTGTTTGATCAACCAATTATACCAAACAGGAGCTAATGATCATCAGGCTTATTACCCTTCGAAATGTCCAGCAGTGCCATCAGCTCAGAACTGGCAGAGTCCAGTGGGACCCAGGTCCACCCATACTGTCCAGAGAGGCCTGACGAGAAGTGGTCTTCATGGAAGAGTTGCAGCCAAAAAGCCAAACCTCCAACATGGAAACAAGGCCAAACGATTCAAGTATGCATGAACACATAGGTGCAGAAAAATGGCTGCAGGTGGTCTGGACTGATGAGTCAAAATGTGAAATTTTTGGCTGTAGCAGAAGGCAGTTTGTCCATCGAAGGGCTGGAGAGCGGTACAATAATGAGAGTCTGCAGGCAACAGTGAAGCATGGTGGAGGTTCCTTAAATGTTTTGGGGCTGCATTTCTGCAAATGGAGTTTGAGATTTGGTCAAGATCAATGATGCTCTCAATGCTGAGAAATACAGAAAGATACTTATCCATCATGCAAAACCATCAGGGAGGTCACACCAAATGTTAATTTGATTTAGATTTATCTTTGTTCATTCACAGCATGTTGTTGATTGATGAATATAAATAATGAAAGCTTCAATATTTGAAAGCAAGCATTTTTTCACACCCGACTATAACTTTTGCACAGTACTAGCTGCTCGCGACTAGTCTGGGGGGGTACCTCCCATGCAGCAGCTCTTCCTGGAGGTGCCACACAGATTCGTGGTGGATTTTGTGAACTAATGACAGCTTCAGGGACACGAGGCTCTAGGGCCAGAACTAGGAGGCTCACAGGCCGTATCTGGCCCACAGGCCACCTGATGAGTACCCCTGCTTTAGATGCTGGGTCGGAGCAGACTGAGCCCGGAGTATGATGGTCTGTAGAACCGACTCTCATTTTTTTTTTAACACTGAGCAAAATCTGATAAACTACTCAGCCACTCAGTAGCAACATGTAGTTGCAAATTGAGATTAAATTTGTATTTTCCTGACTGCTTCAACCTGTTCATAACATTATCAGGAACCCATAAACAAATATAGAGTTAAATTTAACTGACTAAATAAATATATTTTGTAAACAAAATGACAAAAACAAAGATTTTTCATGGACAACTAAGAATGATAAGTCATTTTACACATTTAACAAGGTCAGTCTGAGGTATTCTAGACATCCAATAATCATTGATCTATCACATCTATTTATTTATTTACTATCAGTAATTTAAAGCCAACAGTGTGTTGGATAAACCCACTGCCACCCTGAACAGCTTAAACACAGCTGCTCACTGGGATTATCTAGCTGCCCACAAACACACTAATACACACCCCGTAATTAACACACACTGCCCTCTGCTCAGACAACAAACACAGTATTAAGATAGGTGTCCGGTTGAACTAATCTTATCATACAGCACAGATTTGTGCTGTAAACACATCTGTTACGTCTATAGAAGCCACTCCCACACAGCTTACCTGAGACGCACTCTGAATACATGATGTGCATAAAAAAGAGACAATCAATACAAAGATGGAGCTGATTGATCTATTAAACATATCCTGCTGGATTTTGACCAAACAGACACACACACACACACACACGGGGTATGAATATACGTGCTTCACATTTACAATCCATTGTGACAGGTGTTGACCGAATGAAATTGTGAAATGTTTTATGCTAAAGCTGATGCTGCCGTTGCATCATCACTGATGAAATTTGTTTTTCTCCATATATGCTCTAAACACAGGGATTTAGCCCAGTCATATCCATCTGTTTGGCTGAATGATCCACCACATTTTAGTGTAAATCTACATACAGGCATAAAAGAAATGGGGAAAATATATAGTTGTATTATTTTTGACATAGTCCATATCATATAAGTTCAAAAACAAGCTGCAGTTTGAAGAAAATTGGTAGCAACCAGGCGAAGCTAAAACAGTCCCCATCTTTAGAGACTTTTCTCAGCAGATTCGTTAAATTTACCTTCCCTGAATTACACCACGCCAGCACTTTGAAACGGGCATCCCAATCATTTCCTGGTTGCTTATCATTTTGACATGTTATGAAGTGACACATGGTTCACTGGCTGAAGATCACAGGCTTTTTCATTGGGGGTAGATGTTGAATGGGGTCATGGGATCTGTCACAGATGGTGCAGATGGGCCACACTACACCCCCACCCATGACCAAACCCTGTACCTCCCCACGTGACCGTGCTGTTCTGGCTCCTCCTGACTGTGGTCTAAAATAAAACCATAATGATCAACTCCAATCAAAAAGAGTTGATGGCTGGAGGAAACAAACTAAACTAATTGCTCAAACTACAGTATAAGAACAACCTTTTAGACTCAGGAAAGCATTTATGACTAAATACTTGTTCTTGTTTGTGCCAGCGCAGCATGTTCTACATCAGAGATGTCTTAAAACTTGATTTTCTTGTAACAGCGTGTCTCAAGCTTTCAGCCCACACTCCTCCAAAACAAATCAACACCTACTTTTGCTTGAAATGAGCACTCTTGTAGGGGTTTATATACAAAACTGTAAACTTTGATACCAAATGACAACTTTTATTTTCCCTTGACAGTCGGTTTCAATTTTTTTAATTACAGGCAGGAGCCCAGAGGCAGCAAATATTCATTACTTGACAGCTAAAAGTCTTATTGCCATGATTAAAAACAGAGAACTTCTGCACATTGGGAATATAATTTTTCTCATTCAATAAATCATCTTGTGGATGCTGAAAATCATGCTGTTCGGTCCCCTGCAGTAATGTTTTATTTGAAGGGAGTCACAAATCTAAATGTGCTGGCAACACAATGTAGATTTAACAACTTCTAGTAGCACATTCCAAGTGAATTACCTTGGCTGTTAATCTTCCTGAAGACAGCAGCTGGTCTTATAGGTAGTGTCTTTACAGGTATTTTCTGATAAATTCCTTATTTTAGATCTTAGTACACTGATTGGGGGACTTTATGTTCACCCATTCATTCATGCATTTTACCTCTCATCTATTCCATTTACCATAGTTCAAGCTCAAAAAGCTTTTGAGGACTAAATCAAAGAATGCAAGAAAATTTGAAGATAAACCTTTGATAGCTCGATGTTCCTTTAAGGCAGTGTTTCTTAATCATTTTCTGTATGCCCCCCCTCAACGACTATAGATGCCCTTCACCCCGATGTGTATGAACGTTCAACCATTAAACCCACCTGCATCCTCCCTTTCGGAGCCGCTGCTTCCGTTGAGAGTGAATCCAAATGGAATTGCCATATTTCCGGGTCACTTTCTGCCAGCCAACATCTCCATCTCACCTCCCTGCTCTGCAAACAGCTTTGGGTTGCCAGATACTCAATGTTATTCTGCACAAAAATCCTGAAAAAAAAAAGCTGCAACACAAAAACCAGCCTAAGTATGCATGCTAAAAAAGTATCTTACTAAAAAGTCCCTCTGCCTCTCGTGCCCCCTGACACCTCAACACGCCCCTCCAGGGGGGTGCACCCCAATATCTGAGAAGTACTGCTTCAAGGGTTTATTTTCAAATGTTCTTGCTTGTCTGCCTGGGGGATTCAACTCGGCAGGCCAGAGTCAGCAAAAGGTTCTACGTTACTCCTCCTTGAAACATCATCTTACCAAAGTGAAGGAGTTTGAATTAATAAAATGAGAAAACTAAAAGGTCTGGTTCAGACAATAATATGAAAATCTCTTCTTTTTATTCTAATATGTGGCTTCTTTTTTTGATTAACGTAGCATAAAAGTAATTGTTATAGTTCAAACACATCATTAGATTCTCTAAAATAATGACAACAGTCAAACTTGAGACATAAACATGTTATTCTGCTGTAAATAAAGTTTTTATGAAATTCAATGTAAAATCATTTCTAATTAAGCCATTACCCTGACTCCTCATGACAATTCTTCTACGTTTCCACAAACTGTGGAAGCTCAAAGGGATGTCTGCTACAGGTAAAGTACTGACTAGTCATAAACACTCCACAGATCCACACTCAAAAAAAGACCTATGGCATGGAGGGTTCTCTTTCTGTGTGAGTAATAATTCATAGCCATTTTATTAGACCCATCCTGCCACACTCATATAAATACTATCTCACTGGGCTGTGATTATCTTGAACAAATTGTGAATGACATTCACATGGGAGATTCCAAAATGTCTCAAAACGTGTGTGTGTGCGTACTTGTGTGTGTGTGTGTGTAGGTGTGTGTGTGTGTGTGTGCGTGCATGCGTGCGTGCGTGTGTGTGTGTGTGTTTCCTTGCATGAGTTGCAAGCCATTGGTCTGGAGTCTATGGAATTTTGAACATATTACAAATATTTTGTTCGTCACTCATCTGCAAAATCTGCATTTTTTGAGACTACTTTTTCCAAACATAGTCCTCAACAGTTTCAGTTCAGAGAGATACTGTCTGAAGACATGAGCTCACATTCATTTGTTCCATTCAGTACCATCGGATCTATACGTGTTTTTTTAAACTGTAGGTTTTAGTCTGAGTTGCGGCTGCTCTAATGCAACATCTGACCATTGTGCAATTTACTAACAGCAACATACATGACTCCAGGCACATACATTGTGCTAAGAAAATAAACATGTATTACTGTCAAGAGTTTAAAAAATCGACTTTGTGGCAGGTGAAGATCTAAACTAAATCTGCCCCAGGTGAGTTAACTCTTCAAAATACGGTTCACATGAAATCCATGTGAGATCTTTTAGTGTTTTGTTCATAAATTACAATTACACACTATCACACAATGACTTCAGTGATTTAAATGCAGAGGTCGCAGTAACAGAAAATTTTCCGTATTTGACGTTTTTTTATTTTGACGGAAAGATCAGACTGTCATGGGCAATCACTGAACTGTCCCCACTAATAATTCAAACCAAAGATGCAGAAGTAGTGCTGCATCTCCACCAATAACGTGCAGCCCAGCAGACTGAGGTTCTGTGCTGCTGTGTTCCAGACGTCCTGTGCTCTGCAACAGAACTACAGGAACTGGTCCGTCAGTGCGCACCTGTGTCAGACCTGATCTGCTCAAACACGTTTTTGCAATCCGGTTGGTCGCGCTCAGTGCGCAATCAGATGTGGATTAACTACACTTCCTGTTGTGGTACGCTCTGAGAGCTCTCAGAGTAGCGTTCATAGGCTGTCGAGGATTGTTGACACGCGCAATCTGCTCCGCGAGCACACACACATAAAGGACTGGACTCCAAACCCACCCACTCCCCATTAAACATCAGTGCCAGGTTCACCCGAGTATCTCAATGAAAAATATGTGAACCCCTCATCTCTCTCTCTCTTATGATCTCATAATGAATGTTAATATTATACGGTAATCAGTGACCCGCGGTCAAACAGAGCTGCACCTCACAAGCTCCTGCACTGCGCTCCAGACTCCAGAGAGAGTTCTTAGAAATTTCTATATGATGACTGGCTGATCAGCTAACTTAGTGTCTAGCTCTATGGATTTATGTGCTAAATGGGCCCAGTGTTAGATCAATCGAATAATTGGAACCGAGCGATCCTCTGCAGCTTCTAAACACTCTTAGGTTCTCCAAACCGTGACCGTCAGTGGAGGATGAAAAGGTTGAGGAAAAATTACAATAATATTTAAACGTAATGAAATAATGCTGCTGAAAATGTAATTATTATAAGTTTTTTAATTAATAAGTGACAGATAAAAAAAGATTGACTGAATTTTTTAAACCCTGTCAGTCAAATGACGGAAAACAAAAAAGTATTTTTAAATGTCAAAGTTGCTGTTACATCTGTGTTATATCATTTTGTACAAAAGATGCATTAGTTTCATTGCAATATTTACTGTATAGTTAACTGGTTGTTACTATCAATACGTGCATTGTAACGTACAGAACCATTCCTTGGACTGGCACCTGCATATGTCTCCTCTCAGGTCATACAGAATGACTAGTTCCAACCTACAAAGTTCCTTCAGCATGTACAGAGCGCACGTACAGTTCAATTACATTGGAGAACTTCAAACATTACAGAGACCTGAATTAACGCTGGAAAAGTGTGCCTGTTTTAAGCATATTCTGCTCTATTTGGCACACTTGCTCATTTTTATTTTTGTATTTATGTATTTTATACTGTATTTAATGGCAATGAAAACCAATTTCCTGTTTTAATAATTTCAACCTACTTTGGCACACTGATGTGAAGAACAGTATCTGTTTTTTGTATGGTGGCCTCAACAGGTCTCTTTAGGAAATCAGACTTTGAGTCTCAATGAGACTTTGCTCTATAAATAAAGTTTATGAATGAATGATTGTATGTCACTAATCTGTTTTATTTGTATTGACTGTTTATATTTTTATACATCATGTTAAATTTTACATTTTGGGATGTTCAAGTAAACTCAGCCGATGCAGCTAGACAGACTGCTAACTCTACTGCTGAAGAACGATCGAGGAACAAATCTTCATGAACTTTATTGAACATGTTCACCATTGACAGAGTGAAAACTGAAATAAAACACAGGTGTTCCCATAAAATATACTTACTTTGGTAAAACATCATTAAAAGAATGTTCACAAAATATGTCAGCCCTCCAAAAAGCTAGTTATCTTAACATGCTTACACATTTATGCTAGCGGACTAAAATGTTAATGCTAGCGCTTTATGCTAACATGTACAAATAGCCAGCTTTAATGGTTTGAATGCCACAAAACTCCATAAATTACAAAGGACATGCACAAACACTTTTTTAAAATGACATACCTATGAACTGTGCTTTGCCAAGAAAAAAAAAAAAAAAAAAAAGCCAAACAACCAGATGAAAGACTTCTGATGAAAGTATGAGATGCTACAGCAGCAATAACATCACAACTTCCTGTTTCCTATTGCCAAAGCTTCAAAATAAAAGGACAAGTTTGACTTTGCAAAATACCTGGGCATCACATTAAAAACAACTAAATGAATGGGCTCTGAAACATAGAGAGCCTGAACACTACTGTTGAGTGAAACGTTTTCTAATGAATTAGAGAATATGATCAGTAATTCTGGGAAAACGAAAAACCAGCATCCAGAAATATTATTTTAAACCTTTATCAATCATTTCCAACTAACTCTTCAATGCTGCTGCCCCCTTCCATCATCTCCACCCACCACCATGTCCCTCTCTGCAGATACATTCCTCTCCCTTCTCCAGTTTCCCTCAAATGGAAACCTTTATCCTCCCCACCACCACCACCACCACCATCACGTTTCCCCCCCACCCTCCTTCTCATTTCTAGCATTATTGAAAAATGTTGATCTGATTATAGAATTTGATCTGTCCCAAACAAACAAGTACAGCAGGAGGTTGAACACACTTTAGTTCATCAAGTAAAGTGCTATTCTGAAGCGGAATGAATAGCATTTGGACACTGCTTATAGTAAAAGATAAGAACCTTACCAGGAAACACAACCTCGCTAACATCAAACTCCAGGGACTTGATGATAAGTCTCTAATCCTCTGTTTAGGTATGTGGCTTCAATCAGGTCGCAGTGTGTATTTGTGTGTGTGTGTGTGTGTGTGTGTGTGTGTGTGTGTGTGTGTGTGTGTGTGTGTGTGTGTGTGTGTGTGTGTGTGGTGGGGGTGCTGACAAAATAGATATAATATTTCATACTAGATA
>SSNR01000135.1:208589-218743 GCA_006937965.1 Callopanchax toddi
GTGTGTGTGTGTGTGTGTGTGTGCGTGTGTGTGTGTGTGTGTGTGTGTGTGTGTGTGTGTGTGTGTGGTGGGGGTGCTGACAAAATAGATATAATATTTCATACTAGATAATGCATATTTTTATTCCTGCATGATTAAGTGAAACATACGTGTGAGTGTGGTGCGTGCGTTCATGCTGTTCTTGTTTTTTCCACATTTACATCTGTTCCAAAGCTCCCCTAATAGCCCCTCCTCCATTGCACAAACACACACTAACACTTACAGTACACACAGACACACACTGATACTTAGAGTACACACAAACACACACTGACACTTACAGTACACACAAACCCAAGCACCAGCTCAAAATCCCCTGAAAGCATTTTATCTGTGGAAATGTGGAACTCCCCAAGTTCTGCTTTTCTGTTTTTTTTTCTTTCTCACACACACACTCTGCATTTCTCTGAAAATGGATATAAAGTCATGATTACTTGTTATTTGTAGAGAATTTCTCACTCTGTTTAAATGGACAAGTGTGGAACAGACTGGAGAGTGTTTATAGGTGTATAGGTGCCATTCTGTAGAGCATGTTTGTGAGAGCAGTCTCCACTAACAACAGCTTCATCAAAGGGAACTGGGGTCTTGCATGGGAATGCTGGGAGATCGTTTTCCTGATGTTCCCCTGAGGGATTCATCCTGCGTCCCGCTCCCAGATCCCACCGGCTTCACCTTCCATAGATATGCGCCACAGATGCACACGCTGTAGTGAAGATGATGAAAGTAAGTGAGGGATGACCTAAAAATGTCACCAGCAGCGAAAGAAAAAGAAAAACACAAAGTGAATGCGTTCAAAACAGAAACAAAGCAGCTGAATATGAAGGAAGACAGAGGAGAAATAATAAGAAGTAAATTGGGTGACTTTTTGGTTTTTTTTCAAATTATCTTCCTGGTGTGCACAAGGGACACATATTCAAGAAGCAGAGCCCCCCTTCCCCCCTCCCTCATACATACATTACTTCTGGCAGAGCGACTTCTTCTTTTGCTGACTTTACATTTAAATGAGAAGAGGGGATTATCCTAATGTCTGAACGCTTTGGGCGCAAGTGTGGCATCCTTTGCATGTGCGGAATGGGACGAGGATGATCATTTCGTTACCATGGCGACAGACGGTCAATGCAGGCACAGTGGGGTAAATCTTGAGTCAAAACATTTGGTGTGTACCATTAGGATGATCACATACACACACACACACACAAACACACACAGCCCAGCCTTATCTCCACCTCAGCTCCCCTCCTTTCCTTCCACCCTTCTCTCCATCACCTCTTTCTCTTCCTCTCTCGGGCGGAGGGATGGAGCAGAAAGTGGCGTGTAATTACATCCTAATCTTTGGCTGCTATCTGCTCCGCTACAGGGGCTGCTGGTACAGCGAGCTGTCAGGGACACACTAACACACACAAACTCACACTTCTCTCTTGATTTTGCCCAGAAAGTCTACACAGAAAATCAAAAGTTGCATGGTTTTGTGTCTGTGTGAATTCCCTGCTTGACTGACAGATAAAAACGTTTTAAGTGACAGATGGGTGTCTGATTTTACTTTAACATATATCTATCTTTGGTTTTATAATTGGACTTTTAACATAAGCTAAACTAAGCATTAAAGCTTAATATTTCCAGTGTGTGCAAGCCTGCAATCAGCCTGTTTTAGAGCTCTTACAGCTGCATCAGAACTGTTTTTAGAGCGATATGAAAGCCAATAGAGGTCACACAGCACAGCTATATATTTTCCACACTGATGAGCAAATGTTCTCACTCCCCACACAAACAGGCAGAGGGTCCAGGTCACCAGGAACGAACATCCAAAGATATCTCACACCCTCAAGACTGAAGACATATATGGATTTACAGCTGAGGACTCCTGCATTATGGATGCAAAGCTAATTTATTGAGAGTCTATGCAGCAAACTGTCAGTTGCACCAAAAAAACTAATAGATGCTAACATATACTTGACTCCATTTAAAGTGCACCAAAGTTGTTAAAAGTAGGCCAGGGCTTGCTGGGGCCGAAGAGTGTAAACAAGTCCTGATCAGTTTGGTTCCATTCCAGTGGAAAGACTCTAAATTAAACATAACATAGACTAGATCTGTTTATGCAAGGGCCAGGCACAGACCCGAGGCTATGTTCAATCAATTTTGGCTGCGGATTAAATCAAAGGATTGCTCTGCATAAACAGCACTGCTGGTTAGACTGCCAGGTAAATTACCATGGGGGTATCTTATCTGGAAATACAGTGAGATGTCAACATGTGTACATTTGTAATTAGCGTTCTCATGCGGCACTTAGTTTATGGTGAACACACTGAGAGATTGGAGCTGACTTGAGCATACTCCAGGGCACATTGTGTGATATTTAAGTTACGGAGCCCACTTTTCTTTGTTGGTTTTGGATTCCTGCTCAGTATGCTGCTTACTGACGCTGTCAGGTGATTCATCAACACACTCACCTCGGAAGTCATCACAGCGCAATTAAGCTTCTCATTGGTGCACTATTATAGTTACTTTGCATGATAGTTGGGATTAAAACCTGCACGAGTCTTAAAATTTCAAATTACATCTTTAAGTGACCAAAGCAGCAAAATGTGAGACAATGCATATGTTTGTGTGGAACAAAGTGGTATTCAAGACTTTGATGTCTAAGTTAAAAAGAGTATGCACTATACACTCCAAACAGATCATCAGTCATCTGACCTTAGATATTACTCTTGGTGTTTTTTTTATTGCTTAAGCGTGCAGCTTCCAGTACATTCTTCTTTCTGAGTAAATAGATATAGATTTTTTTTAATACTAAAGCCAGTCTCCCACTGGACTGTGACTGTTGGCTCCTTGTTGGAGATGCAAAATTGCAAGAATTGTGCACATTTTCATCTGGA
The DNA here is from genome assembly GCA_006937965.1 of Callopanchax toddi. Lineage (NCBI taxonomy): Eukaryota > Metazoa > Chordata > Actinopteri > Cyprinodontiformes > Nothobranchiidae > Callopanchax > Callopanchax toddi. The sequence goes on from SSNR01000135.1 coordinate 211,502, forward strand.
AGCACACTGAATCGGGATGGCACTTTTGCAAGAAGTTTTCTGGTTTCAGATAGGTAAGTCTGATTTTTTTAAATTGTCTTTTAACAGCTTTAACTGTAAAAGAATGGGAATGCAATGTTCAACAAAATCATTACAAAAAGCTGCCATGTTGGAGGCGACATGTAGTTAAAATAATTACTAATCCATGAAAGCAAGAAGACAATATGCTCTGTGTTCTGTTATCATTACTGATATGTTGTTTTATTTACATATATAATTATGTCAGTGTGTCAAAGTGTAGCAGTTCTTAACCTCCTGTTAATTTTTTCACTGCTTTCAAGTGCTGCTGAGAAAACGTGACAAACTGCTCACCTCTGAAGTCTAAAGAGTGACTGGCTTGTTTTGGTTAATCGTCTTTGTCTTTAATTTCTTAGGTTAAAAACACTTGTGCTTCTGTTTATCCGTTGACAGCCTACACACTGAGATCAAATTACAGTCATCCATCACAGCTTCATGTGGAGCTTTTAACATTCAGACTAACAGAGATGCTGAGTGGTGCACAGATCTCCATCAGAACCAATCTATTCGTTTGCTGAAATAACATAAAAGACCTTAGAGCATACTGGGATGTGTGATCCGACTGATAAATACTTAAAAATAAACACTAAATACTCATAAAATGAGGAGATAAACACACAATAACTTTGATCATCAGCAGCAGGTCATGTTACCATATATAAAAACAAAGTCAAACAGACTGAATAGCATGATTTTAATTCTGATTTTAAAGCCAGCAAACTACAAACATGGATATAAATGATTATTTGAAGTCTCACTTTGGTTTCATTAACAACTTTTTTCTGATTTGAGTTGTGTTTTACTCATGTAAATAATACACAAAGTAGTAGGTACACAGATAAAGACGGTTCTCAGACTGTTACAAGCCTGCAGAATGTGCACTTTCCCCACAATGCACTGCAGTCTGTAATGTTACTGATACTTTCTGGATTTATTCCTTTCAAGTTGAATCATCTGAGTACTTCAAGCTGCCTCTATAATAATGAGATGGTTTACAAAGCTGAAAAGTTGGAGGATACAAGGTTTTAGACCAATGGCAACAATTTTTAACTTTAATGGATAATTGGGACAATTTGAAGAGGGTTTCTTTTATTCCATACATTTGCAGTAATTAGATGTAATGCATAAAACTCAGTGTGCATGCTTTTTTGTGGAAAGCCATTTCTGTCAGATGATAAATAAAAATGCACATAAACTATGGCCAAGGTGTGCAAGTCATTCTTCCATGTTTTTATCCCACTTTTTCTTTTTTCCAACACATGTTTGGTCAAGTATAACAGTGACTTAGTGAACCCGGGACAGAGGATTAAAACTGAAAATAGCACATTCTTTGACATCCATCTGCAGGGCCAAGTTTATTCTCACTGAGAAAAGGCAGAGGAGAAATCTCTCAGTCATACATAAACACAGACACTTAAAGCAACTACAGCTTGAACTGTACAACACACACACACACATTTTGCCCCTCCAGGCTATGAAACTCTTGGGGGTCAATGTGAGGTCACCTTGGCTGGGTCACAGACCTCTTGATGAGTGTGTATCCTGAGCGGACCTCGGCTTGGCCCCACGTGCTTCTTTCTGTTTCTGCTCAACACTGCCCTGGGCCTCGTTGTAAGTGCAGAATGGCAATGAGCCCAGCGATTCCAGAGATGTGTTCTGTATTTACAGACAGACCTATAGACCCCTGCTCTTTTTTTTTATAAGAGCCTGGACATTGTTCTGCACTAAAAGAGCCTCAGCTATCTCTGACAATATTAAGTGCCTTTATCTACTGTAAAAAACAAAGTGTAAAATCTGAGCTTTAAAGGAATTTTAGTGTGAGGGAGAATGGCAGAGTGTTTTAGCAGCTCTCGCTGTGGTTCAAGCAAGGCCAAGCGTTGATTAAACACACCAGGAATGCAGCGGGAATAATAGACAAAAGTCCTCCAACTGCAACAACACAGACAGTCACACACGTTACACAAGGACAGAAGGAAAGCTGACAGTATATTTCTCTAAAGCAGCAACAATTATTTCATGCCAAGAATTTGCTACTTCTTTGTTTAATTCTCAAGGCCAAACAGTCTTTATTGTGTATTCACTACTGACTTCTTCAGCTTTAAGATTTTCTTCTCATTCAAAGTGTATTTATTTAAAATGTCTTTCCACAAAAATATTTGACACTGAGGTCCATAGCACGAAGACAAAAGTCACAGAATGCATTGAAATATAAAATGGAGTATAACAGCTAAGTGGTGATCATAAGGTTTCACCCTTCATAACTTTACAGAGAATTGCTTTGAAATGCTCCACTTCTTCCTGGAATCCTTGAATCCAACCTATCATCATCTGGCCCGTTTGTGCGTTTTCCACAAGAACACTTCCAACAATGCGTGCCTGTGTTATGTTGACAAATAGTGTTTGCCTCTTGTCCTCACCCTCCTAAAACATGCCATGTGAGAGCATCAGCGCTGACGCCTGGAGCTGCATTCCTGGAAACGGCAGCAGATTCCTCACAAATCGCCCGGGGTCAGCGTGTGCTCGGTGCGTCTTCTGTGACCCTGTGGCAGAATGGGAATCAGGCTCGGCTCTGGTCAAATATTTATAGTTTGAGACGGTTTAATATGTTGGCTCTAAATTTAAGTGACAGCAAGAGCTGCAACCTAGTGATCAGGGTGATAATTATTTGAAATGACTGAAGGAACTTGACAAGTAGCATATGTCAAATCATCTCATGTAGAAGGTAATGTGAGTAGACAACAGTATAAGCAAATGGCACATGGTGACCCTGCTGAGGTGTTTTCTTTTAGGTCACCTGTGTACAATTAAAAAGTTCAGTAAATGTCTGTGGGTGGATGGTAAAATAGTGCACGGTTTGTGGCCTATAAAAACAGCTGAATAGATTCAACAACACAAAATTTACCTTTCCACAATGCATGCTCAGTCATAAAGTTTATGATTTATACCTCCAGCAGTTATTCCATGCATAGTAATACTGACACAACTTAGATCACTTGATTCTTAAAAGTACTGGAGCACTTCTTTTCCCACCTATATTTCAAATGTACCTACTGTATCCTTTGCCATTTGCCTTCAATCCTGAGAAGTTGTCAGTTTCTTGAATTGTTCACAATCAACTCCTAATGAAGCGACCATCTTATCCCTCCAAATAGTGACCAGAGAAGTGTGTGTCTGATGAAGATTATAAATATTGAGTTAAGTGAGGATCATTACCTCTGTCCTCATTGAGGCTAATGATGGTAAACTCATCAAAATCAAAATGAAAGCAATTTTGACAAATCGCAAAAACCTGATAGGCCTATCTCCAAAAATGCAGGGGTAAAATTTAGGAGCAGTTTTTTCACTTCAAGAGAAATAATCAGCTCCATCCATCCATTTTCCACTGTATATCCAATGGTGGATTGTGGAGGTAAATGTTATCCAGATGATGGTGCTCCTCACCTTATCTCTAAGATGGAGGAAGCTTATGTCAGCCTCTTGTATCTGGGTTTTTTTTCTTCTTCTGGTCATGACCAAACTCCCATGATCATAAAGGTGAGGGTTGGAACATAGATGGATCAGTAAATCAAGAACTTTGCCATGAGGCTCTGCTCTTTCTTCACTGACCAGAAAAACTCATCATTACAGAGGACGAATGGCCAATCCATTGGTCCATCTCCTGCTCCATCCTTCCATCCCGTCTCGTTGTCTTTCGCTTATCCAGGTCCAGGTCGCAGGGGCAGCATCCCAATTAGGGAGTCCCAGACCGTCCTCTCCCCAGCCACCTCCACCAGCTCCTTTGGCAGGACCCCAAGGTGTTCCAGGGCCAAACTGGAGATATATTTTCTCCAACGTGTCCTGGGTCGGCCTGGGGGCCTCCTGCCAGCAGGACATGCCTGAAACACCTCCCTGGGGAAGCGTCCAGGGGGCATCCTAACAAAATGCCCGAACCACCTCAACTGGCTCCTCTCTACATGGAGGACCAGCGGTTCTACTCCGAGTCTCTCCTGAATGTCCGAGCTCTTCACCCTATCTCTAAGGCTGAGCCCGGCCACCCTACAGAGAAAACTCATTTCGATCCCACTTGTATCCGCGATCTCGTTCTTTCGGTCATTACCCAAAGCTCATGACCATAGGTGAGGATTGGGAGGTAGATTGACCGGTAAATCGAGAGCCTTGCTTTCCAGCTCAGCTCCTTCTTCACCACAACAGATCGGTTCAGCGTCTGCATCACTGCAGACGCAGCCCCAATCCGCCTGTCGATCTCCCGCTCCCTCCTTCCCTCACTCGTGAACAAGACCCTGAGATACTTGAACTCCTCCACTTGAGGCAGGACCTCTCTCCCGACCTGGAGTTGGCAAGCCACCCTTTTCCGACCGAGAACCATGGCCTCAGACTTAGAGGTGCTGATCCTCATCCCAGCCGCTTCACACTCGGCTGCAAACCTCCACAGCAAGAGCTGTAGGTCAGAGCCTGATGAAGCTAGGAGGACCACATCATCTGCAAAAAGCAGAGACGAGATTCTCCTGTCACCAAACTCAACACCCTCCACACCACGGCTGCACCTAGAAATCCTGTCCATAAAGGTTATGAACAGGACCGGTGACAAAGGGCAGCCCTGGCAGAGTCCAACCCTCACTGGGAACAGGTCCGACTTACTGCCGGCTATGCGGACCAGACTCACACTCCTCTGGTACAGGGACTGAATGGCCCTTAAAAAAAACCATCCACCCCGTACTCCTGGAGCGCCCCCCACAGGGTGCCCCTGGGGACACGGTCATAAGCCTTCTCCAAATCTTCAAAACACATGTGGATTGGTTGGGCAAACTCCCATGACCCCTCCATCACCCTAGCGAGGGTAAAGAGCTGGTCCACAGTTCCACGACCAGGACGAAAACCACATTGCTCCTCTTCTATCTGAGGTTCAACTATCGACCAGACCCTCCTCTCCAGTACCCTGGAGTAGACCTTTCCAGGGAGGCTGAGGAGTGTGATCCCCCTATAGTTGGAACACACCCTCTGGTCCCCCTTCTTAAAAATGGGAACCACCACCCCGTACTCCTGGAGCGCCCCCCACAGGGTGCCCCTGGGGACACGGTCATAAGCCTTCTCCAAATCTTCAAAACACATGTGGATTGGTTGGGCAAACTCCCATGACCCCTCCATCACCCTAGCGAGGGTAAAGAGCTGGTCCACAGTTCCACGACCAGGACGAAAACCACATTGCTCCTCTTCTATCTGAGGTTCAACTATCGACCAGACCCTCCTCTCCAGTACCCTGGAGTAGACCTTTCCAGGGAGGCTGAGGAGTGTGATCCCCCTATAGTTGGAACACACCCTCTGGTCCCCCTTCTTAAAAATGGGAACCACCACCCCGGTCTGCCACTCAACAGGAACTGCCCCCGATGACCACGCAATGTTGCAGAGACGTGTCAGCCACGACAGACCTACAACATCCATAGCCTTGAGATACCCAGGTCGAATCTCATCCACCCCTGGGGCTTCGCCACTGCGTAGTTTTTTGATTACCTCAGCGACTTCTGCCTCAGAGATTGGACAGTCCGTCCCCAAGTCTCCCAGCTCTGGTTCCTCATAGGAATGTGCGTCGGTGGGATTGAGGAGCTCCTCAAAGTATTCCTTCCACTGCCCAACTATAGCCCCAGTTGACATCAGCAGCTCCCCGTCCCCACTGTAAACAGTGTGAGCGAGTTGCCGCCTTCCTCCCCTGAGACACCGGGTGGTTTGCCAGAACCTTTTTGGAGCCGATCAATAGTCTTTCTCCATGGTCTCACCAAACTCCTCCATCCTTCCATCATTTGCAAACAAGATGCTAAATTGGCACTTTCACACCTAATTCACATTGCCTCCGGAACGGATGCGATCCTGTTTCTGTATGGCTTCTGTTTGGACTGCAATTCACACAGCCTGAAGTTCGTGGACAGAGTGTCTCTGGTACTTTGCTGCCGCGAGACCCTAACCCTAACAACTACGTGTATCAACAGGAGCTGGTAAACAAAAGCCACTCTCATCTTCTTGTACTTTTGTTGAGGATTATTTATTCACATGGCTTGTTCTACAATGGGTAAGCACACTCCGTTGTTATATAATCTCGTCTCGTCTCATCTTGTCTTCTTCCGCTTATCAGGGTCCGGGTCGCGGGGACAGCATCCCAATTAGGGAGTCCCAGACGGTCCTCTCCCCAGCCACTTCTACCAGCTCCTCAGCTGGGACGCCCAGGCGTTCCCAGGCCAAACTGAAGATGTATTTCCTCCAGCTTGTCCTGGGTTGACCTGGGGGCCTCCTGCCGGCAGGACATGCCCAGAACACCTCCCGAGGGAGGCGTCCAGGAGGCATCCTTACCAGATGCCCGAACCACCTCAACTGGCTCCTTTTGACATGGAGGAGCAGCGGTTCTACTCAGAGTCTCTCCCGGATGTCCGAGCTCCTCACCCTATCCCTAAGGCTGAGCCCGGCCACCCTGCGGAGAAAACTCATTTCGGCCGCTTTTATCCACAATCTCGTTCTTTCGGTCATTACCCAAAGCTCATGACCATAGGTGAGGATTGGGAGGTAGATCGATCGGTAAATCGAGAGCCTTGCTTTCCGGCTCAGCTCCTTCTTCACCACAACAGATCGGTTCAGCGTCCACATCACTGCAGACGCTGCCCCAATCCGCCTGTCGATCTCCCGCTCCCTCCTTCTCTCACTCGTGAACAAGACCCCGAGATACTTGAACTCCTCCACTTGAGGCAGGACCTCCCTCCCGACCTGGAGTTGGCAAGCCACCCTTTTCTGACCGAGAACCATGGCTTAATTATGCTTATGCTTAATTAAGTCTTATGATGTTTTTTTGTCTTCTAAATATCAAAATCGTAATCTATGTATCAAAAAGTTTTATTTTGAAATATACCAGATGCACCTCGCTGGCTCGTGTCTCAGTTCCTGTTTGGCGCATGTAATTTTTTTTACTTCACGAAAAGCCAGATGCGGCTTCTGGCAAAATAGACATAATGTGGAAAATTAACGCAGCAGGTGTGGATGCTCTGATTGGACTCAATGTTTTGTCAACTTTATGGAGTAGGATCTGGCTGCGGACATCAAAATGGCGTCCCAAATGGCGTCCCAACCACGACCGGAAAGACCACGACCGGAAAGACCTTGCAACCATCGACGGAAGTAAGCGCGGGGGGGGGGGGGGGGGGGGGG
>SSNR01000135.1:218753-275460 GCA_006937965.1 Callopanchax toddi
GGGGGGGGGGGGGGGGGGGGGGGGGGGGGGGGGGGGGTGCGCATGCGCGATTCACGGGGAATGTTCACGCGGTGTGTGGAGCTCTTCAGTAAACGAGACACTTCGCCTCTAGCTCACCGGTACCGAGTTGGAGCCCCTCTAGCTCACACGTTACGTTACACCATTTAAGCGGCACACTGCCAGTGCCTTTTAGCTTTCAATACACAGCGGGATTTGTAGAGGTACGTTTTCCACGAGGTACGGAGTCCACGAGCTAACGCTAAAGCTAAAACAATAGCTACAGGTTATTGTAGCTCAGTACTTTACCTTAAACTATTTTTCTTGGCTCCGTGCGCTCGGTCCTGCTGCCTGTTTGTTCACACAGTGAATAGCGTTAACTTTATAGATCTAACTTAAATATAATATAAAGAGTACTTTAGTAAGTCATTTTATAAAACCTTTGACAGTGTGAATTAATCCCTGTGTGCATGTTTTTCAGGTGACGAAGTCTTAGAGATGAGGTGAGCAGCTGAGAAAGCCATGCTGCAGAAAATTACTTTAACCACAAAATAAAGTGTTTGTAAAATGGAGTGGTATTTTTTTCATGTCTTTCACGCCAAATAATACTGAAATACTACCCAGTTATGGATGTTTTGAAACAATTATTGATACAGGTGAGGGAGCAAGCTGCTAAGTTTGTTTTCACTGTTGCTTCAGTGATTCCAGTACTTTATTAATTACTAGTACTGTTTATACACATCTGGGAAAGTCTGTTAACTTACATATAAATGTATAGTCCTTATACAGCCTTAAAATATTGTAGTGAATATACTTCTGTTGTTAAACTAGATTTCTTGTCTGAGGTACAAATGAATTTACTATTATGATATAATGTAAGATTTAAATGTAGATTAACTTTGTTCCACTTGTTAAATGCAGCTAAGTCTGTTCAAAATTAAGAAATAAAAGTTCACAAGGTCTGCAATTTAAAAATAACGTTTTTTTAAAAACTACTTAGGTTAAATGTGTCTTGTTAAAAGCCCTTCTATCTTACCAAAATTAAGATTTTTTAAAAGTTTGGTTTAAGTTTGCCAGTCTGGCTGCAGCCAGATCCTACTCAAAAGAAACTACGTTTTTCTATTTGTTCATTAAAGAGTAGAATTTACTATTATGATATAATGTAAGATTTAAATGTAGATTAACTTTGTTCCACTTGTTAAATGCACCTAAGTTTGCTCAAAATTAAGAAATAAAAGTTCGCCAGGTCTGCAATTTAAAAATAACGTTCGATGGAGGCATTTCCGGTCGTGGTTGTGACGTCATTTCCTGCCGTGGTTGTGACGTCATTTCCTGCCGTGGTTGTCACTCCATTCTAGACGCCATCTTTGAGGTCCGCAGCCAGATCCTCTTGACTTTATGGAAGCCATACAGAAACCAGACCACATCCGTTCTGGAGGCGGTGTGAATTAGCCTTAATGCCCCCTCATCCAACCTGTTGGTTCCTGGATCCATTACTAAACCATCTACAAGTCCACCTGTGCCATTGTTGACACAGTGACTTGTAAATCTTGGTATTTTCACATTTGCTTTTTTGATTGTATATTTTCCCAAGTGTTTTGCATTTCAGTTGTACCATTCCCATCTTTAGTCTATTCTTACAACCTGTTTATGAGAGCTGTCTTGAGCGAGCACAATGACAATTTCATTGTACATCTGTGCCATGACAATAAAACGATCTTGAATCTTTTGTTTTATTCAATTGTTGGTACCCTGTTGATTTTTTTTTGCAATAAACTATTTGATCATTTAATGTTGATTTTGAACATGTTCCATGCATCAGAATATGCAAACTAACAAACAAATATTAAGACAGGCATTTTATTATATTTTCTCTACAATTGTCATTTAACAATAAATCTGTAGTACAGCTAATAAGCTAATACATAACAAGTGATCCCCACTGAATGAGCTCAGTCTGCAATATTTTCCAAAATTTAATTCTTATTTTCAAAATTCATTTTTCAGTGAACAAGTAAACAGATGTATGCTAAGATGTGTTAATAAGTGATTAATAAGAAACTAGAAAAGTTCCTGAAGAAACTTTTGAGAGGGCGTGCTACCAGCGGCATCAGTGAAATCAAAATGGTTGTTCAATATTTTTGAGTCCAAAGTCCCATGACTATTTTCAACCAAGAATGGAGTTTCTCGGATAAAGTATGTCGAAATGGCAGGCTCTCAAACATCAGTAAGTTTTTGCTGAAATTCAAAGGGCTAATCCGTTTTTGCGCCATTTCTGCCGTAGTCTTTTGTGAATAACTTTGCGACATTTAATAGAAACGCTATGAGAATTTCAACCAAGCATCACCTGAGCGAGCCGGTCGATTTGATATATAATTGTATAGTTTCCCCTTCTCGATAGTGTCCAAAATGCCCAAAAACCCAACTTCATGCTAACATGTTAGCGTTAGTAAGTAAAGTTTATTTATATAGTGCCTTTCACAGATATAAATCACAAAGCGCTTTACAACACAAACAAAAGAACAAAACTGAGAAAACTTTAAAATAAAAAACAAAACAGAGAGTTGAGCATAGAGGGGATCTACATTGTAAATGATGAGACTATGTGGGCTATTGACTTGGGCAAATACTAAAATCTTGGGCAGAACAATTTTAGGGAAAACTTCAATAATATATTTGGGCAAAACAATAAAAGGGAAAAAATGGGAGCAGGTAAGAAAAGGGCTAACAACAACGAAGGATGAGGAAGAAACCTCTGCATACAGAAAACAATACAGAGTCCACAGTTTAAAAAACACATCCGGGAAGGTGGGCGGGACCAGGAACTCTGCCAGCAGGCACAGACTTCAGTGCTGACGCAGCTGCACGCCTGCACCCCCCAGCAGGTGTGAAGGAGAAGATTAGGAGGAGAACGTAGAAAGGAGGGAGGTTTCCGAGCAGCCGTTTCATTCATTCTGTAGCGTGGGGTTGTTCAAGGGCAGAGATAAGATTAGAAGTTGTTTGTCAGGCAGTAGCCATGTTTTCTCCACTGCTTTATTGTTCATAACTGTTCCTTTTACTGGCTTCACCCCTCCAAACAATGGAATCATGGCCATCCCCACTGATCTGTGCAGTCAGACACCTCAGTTGTAATTTGCTCCGCGCCAGAGTTTGTTTGCAGCCAGTTCTCCAAAACAACTCCTTCACCGTGAGCATTTCAGTGTTCAAAGCACAAATCAGCCCACAGATGCCAATGAGCGTAGACCCGAACCTCATTAATCCAAAAGTGCAGTCATCCAGAGACGCAGTGTCCTGTCAGCCGAGTTTGAGAACCCCTCTCCATTTTGAAAGTGGAAGAAAATATATCCAAAATTTTGAGAAAACCAGCAAAACAGATCCATATTGAAGAAAAAATATTTGTCCACAAGGAATGAGGAAGTTGCTCCATTTAGACAAGACAAGACAGCTGCAGGGGAAACACAAAAGGGAGAGAAGAGAAAGTGCTAGCATGCTAATCTTGTGCCATGCCAAAAGTTAAAAAAAATTATCATTAGCATGCGAACATGCAAAAGTTAGCTTTAGCATGTTAGCATGCTAATGTTAACATTTGCATAAGCAAACAAACATGCTAACATGCTATACTATAGCAAGCATGTTAGCATACTATTGCTATTTGACCTCAACATTAAGATATCAGCTCCATTTATTTTAATATATGCTTTTGTTTGGGTGTTATCCTGTTTAATGATTTAGTACTGATCCTGGTTCTCATCTGGTTCTGGTCTGGTTCTGGGACCTGTCAGTTTACTCTGTGATTCTAGTCCTAGTCTTGTTTATGTGTTCTGTCTCAGTTCTTGTTCTAGTACCTGTGTGTACCTGCAGCTAAACCAGCAAAGTAACCTGTATGTCACCATTGTTTCCACTGCACCAAATATCAGCCAATCAGAATCAAATGTAAGCTGGACAGACTGCACCAAATTTTATCCAATCAGAACGCTTGCTTCAGGAAAGCCTGCTGACTGATCTCACAGGTGGCTTAACGATGTAGAAATGGCAGTTTAAACAAAAAAATCACTCTGCTCAAACAACACGTTCCCATTCGAAAAGTATACGACCAAGGAAAGAAATTCAAACATCGTTAGAAGCAGGAGGCTTTAATGGTTAATAGTCCCAAATTTCATGTGTGTCCTATGTTTTATGGCCGAATAATGACGATTCAATTCACAAGACATCAAAGTGTTGAAAGACAGAGATCCAGATGAAATAACATGGAAAAGAGACATTTTTTCGTGACTACTCTGCACCTTCCCTGGCAGCTTGTGAGCCAACCGTAGGTCACAGAGACATGAGACTCACTTCATCGGAGAGCAGATAAAAATCCCCAATCGTAGAGATCAGTTTTATGACTGTAGTCCAAACATTGTAGAAAATATTCGATATTGTTAATGATGAAAATGTTTCAATTTCTGCCGACCCACCCTCTAAGGTCACATAACCCAGAGTAAAGCAGTCTGAGAAAAGTCTTTCAGTTACAAACAACGTTGTGTATCTCCCAAACTGTTTGGAGTACAGCCATGATTTGATCTCATTTGGCAGCTTTTTTTGTCTGCTTCATTAAAAATAGGAATTAGGGCAGCACGATTATGACCAAAAACAGTTGCCATTTGCCATTTGCCAACAGTTGCCGACCAAATATGTTACCATGGCGACAAAAAAGGCTACCATGGAGACAAAATTTAAATCAGTTGCCATGTCGACGGAAACAAAATGGTAGCCATGGCAACAAAAACGGTGCCATGGCGACAAAACGGTTGCCATGGCGACAAACTTTAAAATGGTTGCCATGGTGACAAAAACAACAACAGTTGCCGTGGTGACAACATTTAAATCGGTTGCCATGGCGACGAAATTGGTTGCCATGGCAACAACAACAAAAACGCTTGTCATGGTGATAAAAACAACAACGGTTGCCATGGTGACAACATTTAAATCGGTTGCCGTGGCGACGAAATTACTTGCCATGGCGAAAAAATTTAAAAAGGTGGCTATGGTGACAAAATTGGTTGCCATGGCGACAAAAACAACATCGGTTGCCATGGTGACAAAATTGGTTGCCATGGCGACACAAACGGTTGCCATGGTGATAAAAACAACAACAGTTGCCGTGGTGACAACATTTAAATCGGTTGCCATGGCGACGAAATTGGTTGCCATGGCAACAACAAAAAAACCGCTTGTCATGGTGATAAAAACAACAACGGTTGCCATGGTGACAACATTTAAATCGGTTGTGTAGCGTAATATAACCTGATTTTATCGTTATAGTACGGACACACTTCTACAAGGTTATCAGCTTAGTTTTGTCGGTTTTATGCTAAGCACTGTTAGCTACCTTCACTCAACTGATGGTTATGCAGGCATTCTAGATTCTCTTTGATTCAAAGGGAGACCTACGTACGTATATTTGAAAGGTATAACCCAGAAGCTGACTTAGACTTCAGTTATTTTATTAAAGAAAACAGATTGAATAAACAGACAGATGTGAGGTAGGTAGTTGCATCTTAAGAGATTCTTCTGATGTTATTAAGCTGAGAGTTAATGACGAGAGCCCGTGATATGTTATTATCTAGGGATCTCGGCTAGAAAGGAGGGGAGCTGAGCTAACTGGATCGAGTGTTATTTATCAATAGCCTCGGTTTTACCAGGTCGGGTTGGTACCTGCTGAACCGCTCCAGATCCCCTCGGCGTGAGATAGAGGTGGAGGTTCGTCGGTGTGATCGTTGATCTGACGAACCTCAGAGTTATCCCCGGTGACGTGACGTTACCGCAGGCACGGAGGAGTCTGTCGAGCCGGTCTAGCTGGTCCATGATCGGCTGGTGCAGAGGCTAACCGGCTTTCCCATGGCAGGTGGAAAGAAGCAGACAGATGGTGTCTGGCTTCTTAGCCGGAGCAATGTTCTCGACCGGTGAGGCTGGCTACTCACGAGCTCGGTCGGCACCCGAGGCCTTCCGTGTAGCGGAGGAAAACAGAGGCCGTGTTCTCTCGTCGTGGGGTTGACGAGAACTCTACTCTCGGTAGCTTCCAGGCAGGAAGCTGACAGAGGGAACTTTGGACGCGTGGCCCAATGGGGAAAGAGTTACCAAGTCACGTGATTCTCGTCATTAGAAACCCAGGAAACTAGATGGATTACTAATATGTTTTAAACTTTTAGCAAAAGTAGAAATCATAAAATAATACTGATGCAACATCAACATTCATGAATACTGGAAGAAAATGAATTAATCACATTAAGACATTTCTGAACAGTGGATTAAACGTAGTGTCTATTTAGAATGAGACATCAAAGAGTTCTTAAGTTTAATTATTAATTAAAGGAAATCTTCTTAGTCTTCCGACACGACCGGTCCTGGAAGGAATGTTGATTCAGGTTACAACATAATAAAAGAGTCATTTTAATCCAAGTTATTAGGAAAAAGATGAGTTATTGTGGTGGTGAACCAGATGTCAGAAATCAGAGAGATAGTAACGCTTTGCCAGCGCTACAGTTGCCGTGGCGACGAAATTACTTGCCATGGCGAAAAAATTTAAAAAGGTAGCTATGGTGACAAAATTGGTTGCCATGGCGACAAAAACAACATCGGTTGCCATGGTGACAAAATTGGTTGCCATGGCGACACAAACGGTTGCCATGGTGATAAAAACAACAATGGTTGTCATGGTGACAAAAACGGTTGCCATGGCGACAAAAACGTTTTCCATGGTGACACAATTGGTTGCCATGGCGACAAAAACAACAACGGTTGCCATGGTGACAACATTTAAATCGGTTGCCGTGGTGACGAAATTAGTTGCCATGGTGACAAAATTTAAATCGGTTGCCATGGCGACAAAAACAACAACAGTTGCCGTGGTGACATTTAATTTGGTTGCCATGGTTACACAATTTATATTAGTTGCAATGGTGATAAAAATAACAACGGTTGCCATGGAGACAAAATTTAAATTGGTTGCCATGGCGACAAAAACAACAACGGTTGCCGTGGTGACAACATGTAAATTGGTTGCCATGGCGACACAATTGGTTGCCATGGTGACAAAAACAACAATGATTGCCGTGGTGACAACATTTAAATCGGTTGCCATGGCGACACAATTGGTTGCCATGGTGACAAAAACAACAACGGTTGCCATGGCGACAAAATTTTAATCGGTTGCCATGGTGACAAAATCGGTTGCCATGGTGATAAAAACAACAACGGTTGCCATGGCGACGAAATTGGTTGTCATGGCGACATTTTAAATCAGTTGCCATGGTGACAAAATTGGTTGCCGTGGCGACAACAACAAAAAACGGTTCCCATGGCGACAAAAACGGTTGCCATGGTAATAAAAACGACAATGGTTGCCGTGGTGACAAAATATAATTCGGTTGCCATGGCAACGAAATTGGTTGCCATGGCGACAAAAACGGTTGCCATGGCGACAAAAACAACAATGGTTGCTGTGGTGATAAAAACAACAATGGTTGCCATGGTGACATCATTTAAATCGGTTGCCATGGCGACACAATTGGTTGCCATGGAAACAAAAACAACAACGGTTGCCATGGTGATGAAATTGGTTGCCATGGCGACAAATTTTAAATCGGTTGTGTAGCGTTTTGAAATAACTATTAGTTATTTTAACTACACCCTCTTCAGATAACATTAGCTTATTTTGGTTTATAATGAAAAGTGATAGACTGTCATTTAACCCTGATAATAGCTAATATTTATTGAAGGTATCTAGGTTCTTTGAAAGAGTACAGTGAATTGAAATACCTTATTAATAATGTGAAGCTGAGGCAGATAAAGATTGAACAATCGTTTAATTTGAAAAACCTAAGAACACAGACAGATAAGACAGTTTGAAAGTTTGATGTAAACACAATTAATATTCTTAAACATGTTGAGGATGTTAAAGATAGTTTAATTGTGAGTTTTAACGGACCGTAGCATATGTTTTAATGACTAGGGAAGTTAGTTAATTTAGTTAACCTAGTTGGGACTTTAAGAGTCAATTTAGGCTAATTTGAGTTTGGAATGGGATTTAGTTTTGGCTTAATTTAGAGTGGAAGAATTAAGCTTTATCAAAGCAAACCTCTCGGTCAGAAAGTGGTGTTCGCTCACTGAAAGGTGGACGTTCCTAGATCTGGCAGGCGTTGGTTTCTCCACGAGCTGAGGCTGGAGTCCCCAGACTCGGAGTGGTGGTCCTGGAAGGCGTGGCCGCCAAGGACCTCGCCGGACAGTCCGTGGATACGTCCCGGTCAGCAAGGGAGGCATTTCAGCAGGCATGCTGACGTCATTTCTGATCAGTCCCGTGGTCAGGGAGAGACGAGAGGGAGAGACACAGCAGGTCTCTCAAGGCCTTGTTCAAAGCTGATGAAGGTTCAGATAAGATAGCAGCATAGCAGCTCCAACTGCTTTCAGGCTGTAGCTCAGACCAAGACTGAGACTCGACAAGACAAGACAAGACTGACTCGTACCGGAACTGAGTATTAGTTTTGAGACGAGTTATCTTAAATTTAACCAATCGGAAGATATTAAGTGTACTAATCAGAACTGAGTTAGTGGAGTTGTGAATGGCTCTGATTGGATAAGGGAACTGTGAGGGAGTTTACCAACTCACATGACTTCCGCCCATTAAGACTCACATTATAATGGGAGAAATGCATGACATAGCAGAGAAGCATATTATAACACTTTGAGTGTGAGTGTGTGTAGGTGACCCTGAACAACAACAAGAGAATGTTCTGTAAACAAGAGATTACAGTTGGAACACCAGTCTGTGGTGTTACAGAAGAGACTTCTTTACAGAGAGTGTTTTATTAGACCAGCTAGTGTCCAGTTAAGGTCATCTGGGAGATGGACACCTGAAAGTGGACAGTAGGACACCTGTAGGGATCATGATTCAGGTTAAAACATAATCCAAGAGTGATTGTATTCCAAGTTATTGGGAAAAAGATGGATTATTGTTGTGATGGTCAACAGAGGTCAATAGTCAGAGGATATAGCCTATTTGGTGAGGCTACAGTTGCCATGGTGAAAAAATTGGTTGCCGTGGTGATAAAAACAACAACGGTTGCCATGGCGACGAAATTGGTTGCCATGGCGACAAATTTTAAATCGGTTGCCATGGTGACAAAATTGGTTGCCGTGGCGACAACAACAAAAACTGTTCCCATGGCGACAAAAACGGTTGCCATGGTAATAACAACAACAATGGTTGCCGTGGTGACAAAATATATTTTGGTTGCCATGGCGACAAAATTGGTTGCCATGGTGCCAAAAACAAAAACGGTTGCCATGGCGACACAAACAACAACGGTTGCTGTGGTGATAAAAACAACAATGGTTGCCGTGGTGACAAAATTTAAAGCGGTTGCCATGGCGACACAATTGGTTGCCATGGTGACAAAAACAACAACGGTTGCCGTGGTGACAACATTTAAATCGGTTGCCATAGCGACACAATTGGTTGCCATGGCGACAAAAACAACAACGGTTGCCATGGTGACAAAATCGGTTGCCATGGTGATAAAAACAACAACGGTTGCCATGGCGACGAAATTGGTTGCCATGGCGACAAATTTTAAATCGGTTGCCATGGTGACAATATTGGTTGCCGTGGCGACAACAACAAAAACGGTTCCCATGTCGACAAAAACGGTTGCCATGGTAATAAAAACAACAATGGTTGCCGTGGTGACAAAATATAATTCGGTTGCCATGGCGACAAAATTGGTTGCCATGGCGACAAAAACAAAAACGGTTGCCATGGCGACACAAACAACAACGGTTGCTGTGGTGATAAAAACAACAATGGTTGCTGTGGTGACAAAATTTAAAGCGGTTGCCATGGCGACACAATTGGTTGCCATGGCGACAAAAACGGTTGCCATGGTGAGACAAACAACAACGGTTGCTGTGGTGATAAAAACAACAATGGTTGCCATGGCGAAAAAATTGGTTGCCATTGCGACAAAATTTGTTGCCATGGCGACAACAACAAAAACGGTTGACATGGCGACAAAAACAACAATGGTTGCCGTGGTGATAAAAACAACAACCGTTGCCATGGCGACAAAATTTAAATCGGTTGCCATGGCGACACAATTGATTGCCATGGAAACAGAAACAACAACGGTTGCCGTGGTGACAAAATTTAAATCAGTTGCCAGGGCGACACAATTGGTTGCCATAGCGACAAAAACAACAACGGTTGCCGTGGTGACAACATTTAAATCGTTTGCCATGGCGACACAATTGGTTGCCATGGCGACAAACACAACAACGGTTGCCATGGTGACAAAAACGGTTGCCATGGCGACAAAAACAACAACGGTTGCCGTGGTGACAACATTTAAATCGGTTGCCATGGCGACACAATTGGTTGCCATGGCGACAAAAACAACAACGGTTGCCATGGCGTCAAATTTTTAATCGGTTGCCATGGTGACAAAATCGGTTGCCATGGTGATTAAAACAACAACAGTTGCCATGGCGACGAAATTGGTTGCCATGGCGACAAATTTTAAATCGGTTGCCATGGTGACAAAATTGGTTGCCAAGGCGACAAAAACAAAAATGGTTGCCATGGCGACAAAAACAACAATGGCTGCTGTGGTGATAAAAACAACAATGGTGTTCATGGTGACAACATTTAAATTGGTTGCCATGGCGACACAATTGGTTGCCATGGAAACAAAAACAACAACGGTTGCCATGGCGACAAAATTTTAATCGGTTGCCATGGTGACAAAATCGGTAGCCATGGTGATAAAAACAACAACGGTTGCCATGGCGAAAAAATTGGTTGCCATTGCGACAAAATTGGTTGCCATGGTGACAAAAACAAAAACGGTTGACATGGCGACAAAAACAACAATGGTTGCCGTGGTGATAAAAACAACAACGGTTGCCATGGCAACAAAATTTAAATCGGTTGCCATGGTGACACAATTGATTGCCATGGAAACAAAAACAACAACGGTTGCCGTGGTGACAAAATTAAATCAGTTGCCATGGTGACACAATTGGTTGCCATAGCGACAAAAACAACAACAACGGTTGCCGTGGTGACAACATTTAAATCGGTTGCCATGGCGACACAATTGGTTGCCATGGCGACAAACACAACAACGGTTTGCCATGGTGACAAAAACGGTTGCCATGGCGACAAAAACAACAACGGTTGCCGTGGTGACAACATTTAAATCGGTTGCCATGGCGACACAATTGGTTGCCATGGCGACAAAAACAACAACGGTTGCCATGGCGTCAAATTTTTAATCGGTTGCCATGGTGATAAAAACAACAACAGTTGCCATGGCGACGAAATTGGTTGCCATGGCGACAAATTTTAAATCAGGTGACAAAATTGGTTGCCATGGCGACAAAAACAAAAATGGTTGCCATGGCGACAAAAACAACAATGGCTGCTGTGGTGATAAAAACAACAATGGTGTTCATGGTGACAACATTTAAATCGGTTGCCATGGCGACACAATTGGTTGCTATGGAAACAAAAACAACAACGGTTGCCATGGCGACGAAATTGGTTGCCATGGCGACAAATTTAAAATCGGTTGCCATGGTGACAAAATTGGTTGCTGTGGTGATAAAAACAACAACGGTTGCCATGGCGACGAAATTGGTTGCCATGGCGACAAATTTTAAATCGGTTGCCATGGCGACAAAATTGGTTGCCGTGGCAACAACAAAAACGGTTGCCGTGGTGACAAAATATAAATCGGTTGCCATGGCGACACAAATGGTTGCCATGGCACCAAAAAACGGTAGCCATGGTGATAAAAACAATAACGATTGCCATGTTGACAAAATTTAAATTGGTTGCCATGGCGACACAATTGGTTGCCATGGCGACAAAATTTTAATCGGTTGCCATGGTGACAAAATTGGTTGACATGGCGACAAAACAAAAACGGTTGCCATGGTGATTTAAAAAAATCTGATTAATTGTGCAGCCCTAATAGGAATTACTTTTCTCTAGGACCTATGGTTTTCTCAGAAATGGCCCTCAAATGTCCAGAACCCCCCTTAAAATCCTGTCATTTTACATGTAAACGGAGAGGATTTTTTGTCAGACTCTACTCTAAAAGTAATAGCACACATCATGCAACTGAGCCGGTCATTTTGATGTATCATGTGTCTGGCTGCAACCCTCCATGCGGGCCGCATTAATGTTGATGGAAGAAAAATAAAACTAACAACCTAGTCATCGCTTTAGAGGTGAATAGTAATAGGGGTGCATTGCTTCACATAGCACGCCCTATAAAATACCCTCTGTAACATCAACATGTAAAATCTCACTTTAATATGAGAACATTTGACCAGGAAATATGATGAAGAGGTGTTCATAACACACCTTCCTCTAACGGTACATTTACTAGAGACTGTACTAAACTCAAGCCTGGAATACATTTTTTATTTGCTTATTTTCAAACTTACAATTCAGCAAAACATTTTAGTTAATCTTTCAGCCAGTCTTAACTATTTTTCTCATATTACATCTTAATCACACTCGTTCTATTTATCAGACCACTGGTGAAGTGATGAGGTGCCTGGAGGAGACTGGCACTGCTGGATCTTAGCACAATTTATTGAGACAGACTGGCTCTAAAACCATCTTTCATTTTTCTTGACTGATTCAAGTAAATCCTAATTCTGATAAGACTGTTATTTAAACTGAATATCACACATATAGCCTTGGAAGAGTTAATTAACTCCTAGCTGAAACAGCTAACATGAGCCCGGCTGAAAAAAACAGCTGCTGCTCCAGCAGAGATCCACAGAGCTGTTCAGATGTGTTAATGAAAGAAAGGGTGTCATGCTCACTTGATTAAGTTAAAAAAACAGAGAGAGTACTATAGCAGACATTAATTGGGCACCGAAAAAATTAGTGACTGTGATATTTGGTATATTTTTAGCTTTTCTAGTTGTGCTGTTCACTCAAATCACAAAAATGTACCTGCTGACAAACACTGATAAATGCTGGTATAATAAAAAATGTCATCTCTTTGACCTAGGAAACATCTACAAGGGAGGTTGAGGAGATGGGAACTGAACCACTGACCTTTCAATTCAGGTTAAATTATATTTTTAGTGAACTAAATTCATATTTAAAGATGTAGATAACGTCAAAATGTGTTGGTTAAGTGACGCTTCAAAAAAACGTTTCAATAATAATAGTAATTTATTCTATATTCATCCCATAGGGAAACGGTTTCTCTTCTTTTGACCCATCCTCATGTTTGCGGAGCAGTGGGCTGCGAATTTGGTTTGTGCCTGGGGGGCAATTTGGGGTTCAGCATCTTGCCCAGGGACACTTCAACACGTGACGCAGGCCGGGGATTGAACCCTGGTCTTCTGCTCAGTAGACAGCCTCTTGTTTTTTTAACTGGAATTTGAAAAAAAAAAATTATATATATATATGTATATATATATATATATATATATATATATATATATATATATATACACACACACACTGTGTACAGAATTATTAGGCAAATGAGTATTTTGACCACATCATCCTCTTTATGCATGTTGTCTTACTCCAAGCTGTATAGGCTCAAAGCCTACTACCAATTAAGCATATCAGGTGATGTGCATCTCTGTAATGAGAAGGGGTGTGGTCTAATGACATCAACACCCTATATCAGGTGTGCATAATTATTAGGCAACTTAACAAAAACAAATATATACCCATTTCAATTATTTATTTTTACCAGTGAAACCAATGTAACATCTCCACATTCAGAAATATACATTTCTGACATTCAAAAACAAAACAAAAACAAATCAGTGACCAATATAGCCACCTTTCTTTGCAAGGACACTCAAAAGCCTGCCATCCATGGATTCTGTCAGTGTTTTGATCTGTTCACCATCAACATTGCGTGCAGCAGCAACCACAGCCTCCCAGACACTGTTCAGAGAGGTGTACTGTTTTCCCTCTTTGTAAATCTCACATTTGATGATGGACCACAGGTTCTCAATGGGGTTCAAATCAGGTGAACAAGGAGGCCATGTCATTAGTTTTCCTTCTTTTATACCCTTTCTCTCCAGCCACGCTGTGGAGTACTTGGACGCGTGTGATGGAGCATTGTCCTGCACGAAAATCATGTTTTTCTTGAAGGATGCAGACTTCTTCCTGTACCACTGCTTGAAGAAGGTGTCTTCCAGAAACTGGCAGTAGGACTGGGAGTTGAGCTTGACTCCATCCTCAACCCGAAAAGGCCCCACAAGCTCATCTTTGATGATACCAGCCCAAACAAGTACTCCACCTCCACCTTGCTGGCGTCTGAGTGGGACTGGAGCTCTCTGCCCTTTACCAATCCAGCCACGGGCCCATCCATCTGGCCCATCAAGACTCACTCTCATTTCATCAGTCCATAAAACCTTAGAAAAATCAGTCTTGAGATATTTCTTGGCCCAGTCCTGATGTTTCAGCTTGTGTGTCTTGTTCAGTGGTGGTCGTCTTTCAGCCTTTCTTACCTTGGCCATGTCTCTGAGTATTGCACACCTTGTGCTTTGGGCACTCCAGTGATGTTGCAGCTCTGAAATATGGCCAAACTGGTGGCAAGTGGCATCTTGGCAGCTGCACGCTTGACTCTTCTCAGTTCATGGGCAGTTATTTTGTGCCTTGGTTTTTCCACACGCTTCTTGCGACCCTGTTGACTATTTTGAATGAAACGTTTGATTGTTCGATGATCACGCTTCAGAAGCTTTGCAATTTTAAGTGTACTGCATCCCTCTGCAAGATATCTCACTATTTTTGACTTTTCTGAGCCTGTCAAGTCCTTCTTTTGACCCATTTTGGCAAAGGAAAGGAAGTTGCCTAATAATTATGCACAGCTGATATAGGGTGTTGATGTCATTAGACCACACCGCTTCTCATTACAGAGATGCACATCACCTGATATGCTTAATTGGTAGTAGGCTTTAGAGCGATACAGCTTGGAGTAAGACAACATGCATAAAGAGGATGATGTGGTCAAAATACTAATTTGCCTAATAATTCTGCACTGCCTGTATATATATATATATATATATATATATATATATATATATATATATATATATATATATATATATATATATATATATATATATAAAATTTTGGTACATTACAGAAAAATAATTGCAAACCTAGCATGTAGTCTGCCAATACTGTCTGGCATATAACACGTGTTTATTTATTGACATGTAAGTGGACATGTAAGTCTGTATTTACTTTACCCCCCGAACACCAACCAGTGCGTACATGTATTACTCTGCATGAAACCAGTCCATGGCACAAAGAACGTTGGAGACCACTGATGTAGGCAACAGGTCCAGGAGGGAACCCCAGTCATTCCTCTCCCAAGTGATCATCTCTAGCTCTTCTGGGGGATCATACACCAGACCAGTTTACCAGACCAGAGAGGTTATATAATACCTCTAGTAAGTTCTGGTTCTGCCCCAGGGTCTCCTCCCAGTGGGACTACCCACTTTCAGTGGAAGGCAATCAGAGGATGTTTTAGTCAAATGCCTGGATCATTTCAGCTGACTCCTTTTGATGGTAAGGAGCAAAATATGAAAGAGACCCTCACCTTATCACTAAAACTGGGCCTTGCCACCTTACGAAGGAACCTTATTTAAGTCTTCTGTATCTAGGATCCCATTCTTGCCATTACAATCCAAATCTCCTGATCAATGAGGGATGGAAACCAGCAAACTGAGAGTTTTGTCTGTCAGCTGAACTCCTTCTTTATATATAAGTATAATCTCAGTCCCAACCTGGAGGGAGATGTATCATCTATTTGATATCTAAAGCCCACAACAACAGTTTAGGTCGATTTAAAGGAACAGTGTGTAACATTGATCTAGCCTGGGAAGCCACGGTCCACTGAAACGACTCATTCATAGGGGCAGGATCAACGGTTGTCAATCAAACAGTCTTCACATGCTATTGGACAGCACTAGAGCCATTTAGCAACAACTGGAACCAGCTTGTGGGCAAAGCGGCCAAAAAATCCTCTTTCAACATAACAGACTTAAGTTCCTCTATCTGTTCACGTCTTAAAGAAAAGCCCAAATCTAAATTGTCCAACATTGATAATAAAGACATTTCAAATGATGGCGGTTCCCGAACTGCCACCATGATTGTTTAAATTCAGAGTCGGAGCTCTGACATCATCGGCTAATCCCGCCCTCCAACCCGTTTGAGCATTGTGATTGGCCCAGTACGAGACTGACCGGACCAATCAGTGGGCAGCAGAGGTTCCAATGAGCATGGCTAGACCAAAGTCTGCAGAGCAGAACTGACGGTCTAGTATACAGGCTAACAATGATCGACATCTAGTGGTGAATTTAGAGGAACTGCCATGGACATGTCACGTTTCACTTTCATGTTTTCCGTTTTCACCTGTCCCAGATTCATTTGGCCTCTTCATCATGTTGCATCTTTCAACAAGGTTTTGTCTGTCATTGACTGTTCTTGGATTATGGAATAAACACTCTCCCATATTTCCTAAAAGCGTACCATATCCACAGCTGTTCTCTCTACGTTTTTGATAATTCGCCCAATAAAAAACACCCTTCCTGTCTGTTACAGCAGTAAACTCTGTTTTTCATTCAGTGGACCACACTGTGTAAACAAATCTAAAATAGTTTGTTTCAATGGAAAAAGAACTATATTGTAGTAATTTATTGGATTACTTGTATTTTTTTTTATTTGTTAGACACAGATTTCAAGGACTCTCCAGTACTGAATACACACACTGAAGCAGATTAAAAACCATCCGAATGAGAGAAGGAAGCAGAAACTGTCTTAATCCCAGCAACACACTGAGATAGAAAACAGTGATAACAGCAGCAGACAAATAAAAGATTAATCTAATAAGTCTAGGCCACCACATACAGTAGAGAGCTGCTGCACAAACAGGCTGAGGTAATCATGTCTCTGTATGTGTGTGTGTGTGTGTGTGTGTGTGTAGGTGTGTGTGTGTGTGTGTGTGTGTGTGTGTGTGTGTGTGTGTGTGTGTGTGTCACGGCCCGACAGGCAGAGAGAGAAGCCGTGCAGCACCGAAGCTGCCCTCACCATCTGGCCTTGGCGAAATGAGCACAGTGTCTCTCTCTGTCTGTCTCTACCTCTGTCGTGCAACTGAGGATTTGATACTCATCCACCCAGGGAGATTAACTGTTTCCATATTCTGGTCAATTCCCCGCGTTGTTTTGCTTTCTAAAAACGGTCCTTGAATGCCAGCATGTTTACTGGATGATGTGTGGGCGGGTGAGTAGCCAAGCAAGGAGGTTGTGAAGGGAAGGGAGAATGGAAAACAGCCTGGAAGGAAATTTCAAAAAGGAAAAAGAGAAGAAACATGGGTACAGCACCAAAAACACATGACAACAGTGAGAAAGTGGGCTCACTTCACGTCATGTCAGTACTGTATAATGAGTCTAAGAGAGGATAAATATGGCGAGTTTACATATTCCCAGTCCTGTGGAACACATCAACCCATACCAGCGTAGAAGATGTGTTTGTGTGCGTTCATATGTTTGTTTTGTGCCTCAGCGCCTGAGGTCAAACCGAAAGTTCACAAGTTCAGCAACTTCAAACACTCTGGAGTGAATGTGAAAGTGCTCATAGACGTGTTTTCATTCTAGCTCATATAGTCCAAACATACAGTAAACCAATTATGAAACTCCAAATCTGAATCACAACCCATAAAAATCTTTTCTGTACAGCTATTTTCAGGTTAAAGGCACACTATGCAGTTTTGCTTCTTTTTGGCACCCCCTAGTGTTCGTTTTAAATCACTGTCGTAAAAACGTTAGCATTGTCTTTGCTCAGAAACACCTAAATCTAACTGTTGAAATGTCTCCTCAGCCTTCACTGCTTTCTACTGGAGCGGTTCATCACTCATTCAAAGAAATCAGCTGTGTTCAAGCAGGGAGAGATGGAAAAAAGCAGGAATCATGATCTAAAAACACCGCGGTGCTAGCATAACAGCTAGCCACATTGGGTTAGCCTAACCCTCATGAGATACGTGACTTTGTGAGACTTCAGGGCACCGGACCAGAGACTCAGAAGTTGTAAACGTGGAATTCTAGATCCAAGCACCAGATGGGGCTGAGTGACTTTTCATTAACCCTGTAAGGGTCAGAGTAGCACATACTGGCTCAAGGAAATGATTTTAAAATATGAAAAAGTGACATAGTATGCCTAAGGGATTTAAAAAAATCTTTGAATGTTTGTGAGGACATTTAAGCAAAAATAAAGCACGCGCACACACACACACGCGCGTGCGCACACACACACACCAAATCAGTTGACAAGAGTTTAAATCCACATAGCTCTAAGAGGCTTTACCCGGAAAGATCACCTCTGCCCCCACCCATGCACATCCGTTCTTTTTCCCGCCTATACTTGTTTATTCTTCTGTCAAATTCAGAGAAATTGGGAACAGCACCAGAGAGTGCAAAGTGATGTCAACTCAGCCTTTGGTCAGCCTCGCTGAACTCGGTCCTGGGCACCTTCTATTCAGAAATCGTGACACATAAAGATGCTGCACCATCTGCTTTTCTACTTAATGTGAAAACATACACACACGTATAAACACGAGGCTGCACTCGGTGATCTCCTGAGCTAACTGGGGTTAGCAATCACTCATACACTCCCCAGTGTGCTAAATAATGTAGGGAGGACAACAAGACTCGACCCATCTCAGGTCTTAACCTCCTGCTGTGCTTCATCCTTTAAAAAACATCTACACACACATGCACTTACACACACACTTACACACACACACATTTTTATATTCAAGCTCTTCAGCAAAGGACAGCAAACTCACCCAAGGACACGTAACACTATTAAATATTCTATTGTGTGGAATTGTGTGTTTTCACTTATTGAAAAGAAAGAAAGAAAAAGCTCATTACGGAAAATGTAATGATGATGAAAAGCAGATTGTGAGGCATAAGGGAAAAGACATATTTACATCAAAGGGCTACAAGACAGATATAAAACAAAAACACACACTTCATAAACAACAGAAGTGCTCAGCCCTCCAGTGTTTGTTCAGACACTCTTTAAATCTGCATATTTGATGCCTTTCCAGCAAATTATTCATTCAGTCTTGTAGGATTTTTTTTGTTTTGTTTTGCAGACACTTCTTCACAAATAGTTCATATTTTACTAGCAGCAGTCAATGATTGGCAGCTAAATTATACTTAAAACTATTAAACTTTAAAGCTTTGCCTCACTGGATTAAGTCAGGGTCAGGGCTGAGTTGGTTCAGTGTGCTGTTTCTGTCCTGTCAGTTCCTAAAAGTTATCAAAACTGTCTTAAAATCATTATTTCTATCTATAATCTGCTCTTGGAATTTGACAACTTTTTGTCTGATATAATGAACTCCTGATTAAATGACAGGATTAATTGTTGAAGTTGAAAAAACTCTTGAAAGTTTATCTCTTTTATATCTAGACAGGCAAAATGATTTACAATAGTTTAGACATGAAGTTATAAAAGTATGTAAGTAAGTAAGTAAAATGTTATTTATAGAGCGCCTCTCAAGATAAAAATCACAAAGCATATTCATCTCCAATTCAACCATATACCAAGAGTGTCTATTTTAAGATATTACTGCTTGCTAAGATATTGTTGCTGAGACTTTGTCCTAGAGAAATTAGATATATCACAAAGAGTATAGGGCCCAGGACAGAACTCTGAGGTACCCCACAGCAGAGCTGATTCAGACTGAACGTGATTCATAAAAACACTAAAACTACAGTCAGAGAGATATGAAGAGAGACACTTTATAACCACACCTGAAAACCCAACATCACAAAGTCCATCATATGAATCTGATGAGCAAAAAGCAGCTATATATTGTATATTATAGTGGCTCATGTGGGCATTATTTTATGAGCCTTTGCACTGACATTTCATTTACGTACATGGAATATGTTGGTATTCACAAGTATCAGCAGCAGCAAACTGTAGCTCTTCTGGTGCCTCCAGGGGTCAGGTCCAGCTGGAACAGGACACATTACACCATCATAGACAGGAACAAAATACTTAAGGACATTTACAGACTCGCATAACTGGGTCAGTGGGCTGGCTACCGACTTAGGGGAGGAGTAACTGACTGCAAACCGGAGGGTTTCTGTTTCTTCATCAGCTTTCCTCTCCACATAAAACCCCTGATTCCCTTCAAGTGTTGATCTCAATAGAATCCCTGGTCAAAACAGCCAGAGCAAATTGCAGGGTTTTTTTATTCAGATAAAATTCTGTCCAAAAATACTATTTGAAATGTTTATTGAGGGTATTTTATTTTACAATACATTTATTAAACCATTTTTCTAGTCAAAAGTGCCCCTTTTTGCAAAGCTTCTAAAAACACTTTAAAAAAATTATTTGGACCTGTTACATCACTAGAGGGAGTTTTCACGCTAGGTGGCGCTGTACAGTGTTGCCAGATGTAGATAAATAAAGTATTTATAGGATAATTTAACACTCTGTACAATCAATAATCCCATAAATATGATAATTTGAGCCCTTTGTTGTGTGGAGTTTGTGTAACAGATGCTTGTTTTAATCATTGTGTTAGATTTTTTAAAGCTAAAACTGCTTTAACATCTCAGTCTGAGTGGGTTGAAATGGATTAAAATATAAAACTGACAAACATTTCCTGAAAACGTTGGTCAGATTGTCCAGCTACTTCCTCCAGATGGACACAGAACTGATCAGAGTTCAGCTGGTTTCATTTAGACATCAGGTCTGAGGGAAAACCCAGATCTGTATCCAGACCCATTCAGGTGTAGCCTATGAACTATACCTTCAGTTCTGCTCTGCACACTTTGGTCTAGCCATGCTCATTGGAATCTCTGCAGCCCACTGATTGGTCCAGTCAGTCTCGTACCGGGCCAATCACAGCGCTCTAGTGGTATGGTGGGCGGGATTAGCCAATGACGGCAGAGCTCTGAGTCCGACTCTGAATTTAAACATGGCAGCAGCTCGGGATCCGCGTTCGTTTGAAACAGCTTTGTCTTCAGCTTTGGACGATTTAGATTTGGGCTTTTCTTTAAGACGTGAACAGATAGAGGCACTTAAGTCTTATTTTGAAAGAGGATTTATTGGCCGCTTTGCCAACGGGACGCAGCATATTCGCCCACAGCACGGCACACAAAAGTTTATCAACCAGCTGGTTTTGGTTGTTGCTAAATGACTCTGATTGGTCCTAGCGCTATCCAATAGCATGTGAAGACAGTTTGATTGGCAACCGTTCATTCCGCCCCTATGAATGAGCCGTTTCAATGGGTCGTGGCCAGACTATATATCCACATATATTGTCTGCTTTACCAGGCTAGTTCAGCTGTGTTTGTTGCTCAGTGGAAGAGCAGTACTGACAGTACTGGCAGTAGTAATGTCAAGTTCGGTGGTGCGCTGCTCCTCGTTCAGCTTGGCGCAGCTGTCACTGAGAAACGCACTTTGGAGGCGGCGTGCAGTTTCCACTGCCTCAACACTCATTAATATTCATGAATCCTTTGAAACACAGAGATCGACGGATTGGTGGCCCCGCTTTACACTTTTTTGTTATTATGATTACTATAAATTGGATTTTTCATGAGCTTAAATTTTTTCGTGCCCCCCTTCCCCACCCAAGCAAATGGTGCCCTACGCACAGTGCGTGATGCACGTATGCGAAGCTACAGTGCTGATTTTGACCAAGGATTATGGGTATATTTTTACTTGGTAAACTAAATGACAAACATTCCTTTAATGAGTCCATGGTGAAATCTGCATTTCATAGAATTTCCTTCAGTTCTTCACAATAAGAGTCTCAAACAAACACACACACGTACTGTTAACCTCAAAATACTTTTGAAACAACTGAAGCTTATAAAATAGTTTATTGTTGTTCTGTACTGAAGTATAAAGTCATTTTAGTTAATTACCACAAGTCATTATGGGTATTTTTTGTATTGAATTGGGGAAAATGTTGCCATTGCACTCAAGATTATTTAACCAATATGAATGTAAACTATACAAAGATTTGGCTCCTGGTTGCACAATTTATAGAAAGAGAAAGTGGGATATGCCATTACTGCAGACTGTGTAAACTATATGTAAGAAAGTGTGTGACTGACATAATTAGCAGCAGTGAAACCCAGCAGAGCTGAAGAACCATGGTGTATGGTTGAGTGCACAAAGTCTCTCCAACAACCCTGGAAAGGGATCAATAACTTGCAGAGCTTTGTGCACACAGGTGGCTGGTCCAAGTAATCTCACTTGTAGCTTTGAATGTCTCTCACTCACACAGACTCACACACCCACAATCAAAAAGAAAAATCACTCACACTCCGTTTTACACCCAGGCTGCAATATTTCAGCCCACACCAGATGACCAACTGTTTGGCTGCCTCTCGTTGGCCAGCCTTCAGTTCAGAGATCAGAACACGGCCTCCAGACATTTCAGTGACTCACCATTTATTGCAGTCGCATGTGTGTGCAAACAGACAAAATATCACACTGAAGTCAGTCTGCGCTGGTTGGACCGGAGCAGATAAACTGACAATTTCAACAAAAAAGAGAGATGTTATGGAAACAGGAAGTACACGATTGAGGAGGATGTTTGGATCCAGTGCTGTTCTTCCTCTACATTTTTCTGAAGTTTTTTTAAGGTTATTGTTGAAGGTTATTTCCTGCATACAATTAATTTTTCCTCATTATTTTTAATTATATTCATTAATCTTATATTTATTACTGTCATAACACTGGAATTCTTTTAAAAAGGAAAACATTCATAAATCAAAGTCTAATTCACTACAGTATCATTACACTGGCTTTGTGTTGACTTCATGGATCACAGCTGTAGTGTTGTTGGTGTTCCTGATGGACACGTTTGTTTTAGGATTAAAAATGTAATAAAAGTCAAAACGTGTCAGACGGTTCCTTACCTGGACATGTTGTCAACCTGAAACTACATCAGTAACTTGATGCTTTCTGAACAAAAACCATCTCAACAGTGGTTCTTATATCAGCATTTGCTGAAATGTTTATTATTTGTGTCTTTGGGGATTTTGTGGGCCAAACTTAAACAAGGTAATTCCAAATGGTCAACTAAAAATAAAATGGAGGGAAAATGCAGTCTACTTTCTTTATCACTACCTTAACCATGAACTTAAAAGACCCTGACTCTGATGAAGACATTTTTGGACATTGAGAGACTGCATTGCATCAAATCTGATAGATGATCTGATCTTTATGCATCTTAAATCTCACTCCAGTTCCACTTCTTGGATATTCTCTATGAGAAAATAGAGTTTCCATTAGTTATGGGTCAAATTTTTATTTAAAAATCCTTGGTTCAAAGAATCTCCAGGGGTTGCTGAGCTGCTAGCTAGAAGAGGACTAGAGCTCATTAAAGGAAGCTCTCAGTCATGCAGCCTAAGGTCATGGTTGCCCACCTTGGTTGTCCAGTGCTGAGTTGCTCCACCTGCCAGGTTTCTGGCTGTCTCTTCCAAACAGCCTCCATAATCCCAATCATCGCACCAGCTTCTCTCACATCCAACAGTGAATTAGTCATCTTTCTGTGGAACATACCGGTAGTTAGGTTTTACACAGGATTCCACCAGTGAGTTTGACTTCAAGCTCTATGCACTCTGGTTTCTTCATCTTCCAGTCTACAGCCAGCGCTGAGCTCTGCCATACTCCAGATTCTGCCTCAAAGCCTCCTTCTTCAGGATCTTCTTAAGAAATGACACATTTTTATTCAATTCTGGACCTTAGCTAACCAGCATTGTTAGATGTTCTATTGTTCCACATTTCCAGTTCCTTACTCTCCACAGTATTTCCAATACAGCTGCAGAATCTGCACCTCAAACATCAACTCTTGTTGATTAAATCCATTTTCCTTTATCTGCAGGTATCTCACAATCAGACATCTATCATTGAGTTTTGAAGTCGTCCTATTTGACCTGTGCCTGCACCAGAGAGTGGCTCAGGGTGTCTGAAGCACGTCTTCTCCGTCTTTAGAGCTGTTGTATCTCCACCCATGCATGACCCCTGGAAGGGTCTGTGCTTTGCCTTCCTTGACATTTCTTTGGCCAGGCCCCAGAGGGCCTCCTGCTCTGCCTATCTCCAGGCTGGCTTCCAGATGGGGTCTAATTTGCTTTCTAGGCCAGTTCCCTGGCTGACCTCTAGAGGTGATTACGATTTCACCTGTCCCACCTGAATCCTACTCAACCTCATGGGGGTCTCTGCCTCAACTGTCCATCCCAATTCAAATGAGCCCCAGCAGCTTCAAACTTACTTTAAACCCCAGCAGTAGAATCCATAGGCAGAGAAAGGATAATACAAAAGATATTTCAAGTATAAAAAATGTCAACGATAATGTGCACTGATTTAAGCCAATAAACACAAGACATGGCTCACAATGTGATTTTATATGATGTAAACTCTTGCAGTAAGGGAGCAGAAGAGACAGATGGACGACTGTCAAAAAGACCAAAGGCGTAGACACACACACACACCACTAAGTCCAAGGACTAGCAATGAAGTTAAATTGAGGCTGATTGTATTCTCACCGCAGACTTGTCTTTGTCCCTAAGCTCTGTCTAAATATTGAAGCAGATCGTGGTGAAAAGCGCCGGCTGTCCCGAGGATTCAACCCAATCTGCATATTCATCACAATTAATTAGGATTCCTCTCTCTGCCATCATTTTTTATCTTTCCTGCTTTATTTCTCGAGAGGCAACTACAAGACAATGGTGGGGCGGCGATCGGAATCAGTTATTAGGGGTGCACACACACACACACACACACACACACACACACACACACACACACACACACACCCTCCTTCCCCTTCTCAGACTTTAGAATGATTCTGTCTGCATCAGATATGATGATGAGTGTGTAACAGGCAAATCTCTCTGTTGATACAAACTTCCAGTGCTTCCCCTCACTTTGTCTTTTCCTTCTTTTGTCTGGGCCGCATCACGCCTCCACCAGAGTGACAGAGAGTGACTATTGTCTGGTGAGACATACAAACGAATTGCTGCTCAACAGCTTTTTTGCAAGGCTAACTCTTTTAATTGCTCTAAGAAAAAATGGGGGGAAACCAAGAGGGGTGGGGAGGCCTTGGGGTTAGGAAGAAGTGAAAGTAAAAGTTTTCTGAAATCTGTTTGCACAAAACACTTCAGGCACCAAAAGAAGCAACAACTGATGGGGTTTTGTGCACACACGCAGCCCTGTTGAGATGAACAAAGACAACTGAGTACTCTACATCCAGGGAGATGTTTGAACTGGTTTCTCAGTGTTCTGAGCACACAAGTGATTTCTGGTGTCTGCACAGATTATGTACATAATTCAACCAATGAATGACAAACAGAAGCAAATGGAAAGAGATGGCATGCTAACTCTTCTGTTTGATTGTTGCTTTTTTGCATCTTCACATTTTCAATGAACAAAAAAGCAAATTAATCAATTAAAAGGTAAAGAGTGAAATATTTAATCCTATTAAAATCAGGGTTTAAGTGTTTGGCAGCAGTTAGTAACACCTGGAATGAAAAGTGGATTGAATCCTGTAAAAACTTTTAAGATCTTGCACCAGGAGTTCTCTTTGCTCTTGAGGTGTTTGTTGTCAATGGGCCAAGAAAAGGGACTGATGCAATAAAAACACTGAATGTTTGTAAGTCTGGCCCAGGATTATAAAAGATATCTAAACTACATCTAATCAGTCATTCTGCTCTAAACATTAACTTCTACAAGTACAGTTTTTCATTTAAGAACAGGCATATTAAAAAATGTAAAAATATTGAATTGTCTGAAACAAAAGAACCCACCAAAACCAGTACAATGGCATGTTTTCTTATATAAAATATGGATAGGCAAATCAATACTATGGTATCGATACTAAGAAACCCACCTGTTAATATTTTGGTATCTATACTTTTTAAAATAATGCAATAACACTTTGCTGATACATGTAGGCAATGTGAAAACCAGACCGGGTGTATTTTGAATAGTTATGGCAGCCTATCAGATGTCAGAGCCAACTGTCGTACTAATGGCAGTTCAGCAGCTTATTGTTGTAAAGGTAGTGTCATAAAAAAGTACTCCAATGTTGTATCGTCACGACCAAAAACCAAAATAGTCATCGCTGTGGCCTGGACTGTGGAACACAATGTGGTGTTCTTCGGACCATTCTCTGGGTTTTTATTTCATCTTGGCTCATGTATTTATTTTCATCATTTTTATTTTATTTAGTTTATATTTTATTTATAATCCTTTTAAAGCATTTCTTTAAAGCAGTGGTGTCCAATCCTGATCCTGGAGGGCCGGTGGTATCCAGCATGTTTTAGCGGTTTCTCTGCTACAACACACCTGGTTTCAGTTAGTGGCTGACTTTCTGCAGAGCTTGATTACCTGTAGAACAGGTGATTCAACCACTGATTCCGGTTGGAGTAAGGAAGGAACTAAAACGTGCTGGATACCGGCCCATGAGGACCACCTCTGGACACCACTGCTTTATAGTGTTTATGTTAATGAACTGTATTCATCTTTCATATTGCCCTTGAAAAATAAACTTGTTAATGGAGACTGTGCAGTCAAATAAAGGGGCAAAGTATCGGTATAGGTATCAGTATAGGTATTAGTATTGTTTCATGGTTTTGTATTGAAAGGAAAAATGTTAGTATCGCCCATCCCTAATGTAAAAGTTCAGTTATTTACATAAAGAAGTTATACATGTTTACTTTTAAAAGGGAAAAGGTCATCAGAGCTAAACTAACAAAGAACATAAGCAAAAGTAAAGTTCTTTGGAAAGATTATTTCTAGACAAATGACTCAGATTTAATGTGTTTGGACTTCTGGGTATTTTCCATCTTTATACTGTTTCCCATTTTCTTTCAACTTCTACCTTGAAGTGGGAACTTTCCCATCATGAGGGAAAGCATCTGACCACTAGTTCAGGCTTTAAAGGAACCAGTTGAAACAAACATTGTTTCTTGACTTTAAGATTAAATGTGTCAAAGGAATAAAGCTGTGGTTTTGACTCATCTACCATCCCCAATTGGCTGTTACACCATGTTTTATCTGCAGGGGAAATATGCTCAGAGTAATCATTTAAAGAAGTCTTTGTAGGAGCTTCATAAATCTCACTAACTTCAGCTAGGCCCTAAGGCTGTTGGTCTAAAAGCATCTTCAGAGTTGTTTAAGTCATATAATATTCCTTTAAATGTGGTGACATTATGTTGCTGTCTTTGCAATAGAAAGTTTAGAAACTTTTCCAGCTGTAAAAGAGTTCTCAATCAGTCAAAACCTTTGATTACATCATAAACATGACTTGTGCATTTAGTGAGGCATTAATGCATTTCAGATGTGAGTTCTGCTTACGTCAGCAGAAAACTTGTGCTACATTTTTATAAGAACTCAAACTGTTATGGATTGTGAAGGAAATTATATGTTTTGTGCATTTTCTACAGTCTTTTAAGGTGAAGCAGAAGTAAAATTGTCAGCATTTTTAACAAAAGTGGAAATTTTATCAAGGTTGAAGGAGGAATAGGACACAAGAACATCATGTGAATTAAAAGTCTAGTACTTCTTGAAGGAATGATTAACATGCAAAAGGGGTAAAATGATGGTAACTGGGCTTCTTTGGTTACTTGAAGATGTTTCGCTTCTCATCTCAAGAGCTTTGTCAGTTCGAATATGGGAGAGTCAAGCTTATGAATTGACAAAGCTCCTTGGAGAAATGATTGAAATATAGTTTTTTAAAGCAGCACTCTGGAGGATTTCATCAGGAGAGCAGTTTTTGAATCTAGTGTCCAAAGGCTCCTCCTCAAAACATCTCGACACGCGCGTCCGGTCGCGTGTGCGCGCGTGCACGCGGCGCTTACTTCAGACATGAACTGTACAGCTCAATGTGTAGGGTTTAATCACTCACAGTTCACAATCTTATTCCAACAATACTACGAGGGTCTGATGAGCCCTCTTTGTCCCTGCTGCTTCTGATATTAGCTCTGTTAGCAGAGAGCTGCTGCTGGACTCTGAAGCTGAACTTGACTCGGCCCTGGATGAACTTTCTGACCAAAATAAACGCGTAATCCTGTCAAGCCTTGCCATTCTGTGAGGTGAAAGGTTTAAAAATAAAAATAAATCCGTCTTTAGCTGGAGAATGGGTAGGTTTTTAGTAAAAATGAGCTGTGAGTCCTCAGTGAACGGCTGAGACGGCAGAGAAACACACGGAGCGTCCTGTACGACAGCGCCCCCTACTGGTACAGGTTTGGTCGATGCGCGTGCATGTTGAGAGAATGCAGACATTTGAATTTCATTGGCTGAAAAATGTCGGCGGCAAGAAATAATGGAAAGGGGTCTCTAGGAGGAAGGAGGGTCTTCATCAGAATGACAGATGTTGTGGAATTCAACCCATAGATCATAGTTTAGACCTGAAATATCATTTAAAACATTTAGAAAACTTTGATACAGAGAAAAATGCTCCAGAGAGCCGCTTTAAGTCTAATTTTGAAAAATAAAGTGCAATCTCATGAAATATTGCAATGAATTTTACAATTTGTTTGAACTCAAAAGTATGCTTTGGCTCTCAGCTGCGTGTAAAAGGCTGTGATTGCTGAAGTCCATTAGCTGTGGCAGCTTTCTAGAGTTTGGTTTACTCCAGTTGTGTCAGCAAGTTTAGGAACTGGAGGACAGCATATCAAGCCACATCCCTGGAAATTAAAACGTCTGATAAAGGGCTCACAGAGCTGTTAGGACAGTACTTGTATTTTCCATGTAGGAACTTTGCATTTATTGTCATTTTTTACTGACTCCATGAAGACAAGTCCAAAACATGGTCTTGGTTGATGTCCTGGATTCAGAGAGAAGTCAAGTCTCATTTTCTCCTGCATTTGCACTTGTATAAATGAGCAATGAAAAAAGAACAGAGATTCTGTATGTGTTACCTCTTCTTCAAAGCACTCTTCTTATACTGGATTCACACCTGATGGCAGAGCTGCCATGTGAGGTCCTCTTTGTCAATAAGAGAAAACTACAGTTCAGCATCTTCCCTAGAGACAATCAATCACAAAAATTGCAAAAAATTGCCTGCAGTGTAGCTCACTGACCACTTAATTACAGTGTTCCCAAAAATGTGACTTGTGACTCCTCTAAAGTAAAGGAAATGACTTTTTGCAAGTCATTTTATTAGCTGCATCATGTGTTTTGAGTTGAGCGATTAAATGGAGCAGCAGGTTTCACACAACTATCATACTTCTTGTAAGGAGCACCAATCTGCCTTTAAATAGTCTAGGGATATTTCCCTGGAAATGTCCAACCCCAAAACACTGAGATTTAAAAGTACAATGACGCAGAAGGCTTGTGCTTTGGTAAAGAAACAATTGCATAAAACAGTGCATGCTTGGTATGTGTAGAAAGACTGAGAAAAATCTAAAAAAGTTATTTGGGTCTTATCACTTTAGAGCATGTTGCACTAATAAAACCATTGCTGTGAATGCTGTGTTCCTGTGTGCTGTAGCTCTAGATATTTACATGCATGTTTAAAAATGGATGTCTTCGTGTTTTTTTAAAACATTCTTTTTCTCCTGATTTTTGTGTCGGTAATGACTACGTTATGTGGCGCCCTGGAGTGATGAAAGTGTTGAAAGCTGAGACAAATGTAAGGGAGTGTGGCACAGATAACAGAAGTTGCCTATTAAGTGAGCAGAGCAGTTCCTGGTGTGAATATTGCATTTCCAGATTTACCACAATTACAGGCTTGTTGGCTGCTTCACCTCCTGCAGGGGAAAAATGATAAAGATAATCCTGTAGGACAATGAGAATACCGTCCAAGCTGCTGGAGATCTCATGTGAAATGCAGATACACATGGATATTTTACCCAGGTTTAACAGGGCTGCTGTCACTTCTTCAGTGTTAAAGTGTTTCTTTATGTGCTTTTGTGAACAGTAGGAAGCTAAAAGTCTCTAAGTGTTGTGTTGAAATGCTGTTTCTCTGCAAGTCCAGGAAAATGTGTACAGCTTTTAGAGAAACTAGAATTTTTTTTAAACTGATTGAGAAGTTCTGCATCACTTGTTAGGTTTTAAAAAGAATTTCTGACTCTAAATGTGTCTTTGTCAGTTCGTTTTTAACACTTTAGCAAATATGTTCCACTAGACAGTCTATTATACTCATCGCACACAAAGAGATAGCCAAGAAATCAAAATGTTGGTACAATGATGTTTTATCCATCAATTATTTGTGCTATAGGAAACTATTAGAGCCAACCTTCAGCCAGCTGACAGCTTGGAACCATCGGCCAAACAAAATCACTTCTCTGCTGCTCCTGATCTCATTTAATGATGTCCCTGTAGGCTGACATCCCTTATGGCAACCTTGTCATTATTCAGCTCCATTTTATTTTATTTTACCATCCTTTATAACAGTATAAATATTACATACCATTGATCGTCTTTATCACTGTCATCTTCATCCATCACATCCTGGGATGATACTGTTCTGGTTTTTATGGTTAGCATGCTAATACCTTTTGATACTGTAACAGTTTTTAATGAATTTACCATCTCATGGACTGAACTATTTAATACTACTAGGTGTAGGAAGATGGTAGTAAAAGTGCACTGGGGATTTTTAAGCCTCCAGAAAGGACTAAGACTGGGGTATGATTGTATTTTGGTAAAGTTTTGATGGAAAGATTTGCAACATAACCTGTCCATCTGTACAAATTAACAATATGCAGAAAAGTTGCTGATGAAATGATGGATCAAACATCAAAAAAAGTTGTCTGCATCTGCTTTGGTGCTGGGGTGACCAAACGTCCTCTTTTTCCTGGACATGTCCTCTTTTCACGTTCTGTCCGGGGAGGTTTCAGAGATCAATGAAAATGTCCTGGTTTTATCATTTTTCACTGGAGACAGGCATGTAATTAAAGTAACTGGTGTGAATAAAGCAGTCTGTGTTGTGTGTGGCGTCCCTCTCAGAGACAGAACAAACAGCAGTCAGTGGTGTTTCTTCTGCTATATAACGTTAACACTAATTAAAAAAAACTTTTTTGTATTTGCTGTCAGGTCGTGATAGTGTAGTGGAGCGATTCCCAAACTTTTTTGCCGCGCACCCCCTTCTATGTCCCAGCCGTGTTCACGCACCCCCAATCCCCCTTGGGATGGGTACCTTTCACATTTGAACCAATATAGGAATCATTAATGCTACCAATTTTCAATACTTTTGAGTGTTTAATAAATAAATAAAGCATTTTTTTATATGTAACCGGGGGTTACCATGAGTGTCGCGCGACCGACGGTCAGTGAATGATTGACATAAAAAAGACTCAGAGTTCATCCAAATATTGTCCCACAGCTCCAAACCATAATGATATAAATGTTTATTTACACATCTTTATTGAGTGGGGAAGAAAACACTGTAAATGTGTAATTATTACATTTTTCTGTCATTGCATTTTTCATCTCTAGCACCCCCTAGTGGCAGCTCGCACACCCCCAGGGGTGCGTGCACCACACTTTTGGAATCCCTGCTGTAGTGGCTAAGATGCTAGTCTTTCAGCCTGAAGGTTAGTTCAGATTCAGTTTGTGTTGATAAATCTAGTTTTTGTACTTGTTGACTTTTGAAGGCCTATCATGGGTTGTTACTTAACTATTCTTCAAAACCACACAGAGACTAGATACTTTAAATATGTTTAAGTCTTCTTTAATTAAACTGTGTCAAAATATTTCACGGCTAAACCAAGTGTCCTCTTTTTCAAAAATCAAAATATGGTCACCCTAGCATTCTACTTTATGGCTAATGCTAACGTTTTAGCCTAACATATATTTTAAAATGCATTTCTATCATTTTTGCTCATGCTTTGTTGTTGAATTCTTTTCCCCGCTGTTACAGGAGGTAATGATTGCAAAGATACTTGATAGAACAGCTAAAATAATAATTTGACACTCTGGTTGAATAAGTTCAACATAAAGTGGTTTAGCCATCACCTATCAGCCTTATACAAATGCACCGTATTTTTAGTTACCTTTGTAGCGTTTTGAAATAACTATTTTAGTTATTTTAACTACACCCTCTTCAATAACATTAGCTTATTTTTGGTTTATAATGAAAAGTGATAAACTGTCATTTAACCCTGATAATAGCTAATATTTATTGAAGGTATCTAGGTTCTTTGAAAGAGTACAGTGAATTGAAATACCTTATTAATAACGTGAAGCTGAGGCAGATAAAGATTGAACAATCGTTTAATTTGAAAAACCTAAGAACACAGACAGATAAGACAGTTTGAAACATTGATGTAAACACAATTAATATTCTTAAACATGTTGAGGATGTTAAAGATAGGTTAATTGTGAGTTTTAACGGACCGTAGCATATGTTTTAATGACTAGGGAAGTTAGTTAATTTAGTTAACCTAGTTGTGACTTTAAGAGTCAGTTTAGGCTAATTTGAGTTTGGACTGGAATTTAGTTTTGGCTTAATTTAGAGTGGAAGAATTAAGCTTTATCAAAGCAAACCTCTCGATCAGAAAGTGGTGTTCGCTCACTGAAAGGTGGACGCTCCTAGATCTGGCAGACGTTGGTTTCTCCACGAGCTGAGGCTGGAGTCCCCAGACTCGGAGTGGTGGTCCTGGAAGGCGTGGCCGCCGAGGACCTCGCCGGACAGTCCGTGGATACGTCCCGGTCAGCAAGGGAGGCATTTCAGCAGGCATGCTGAAGTCATTTCTGATCTGCTCCGTAGTGAGGGAGAGACTGAGGCCTTGTTCAAAGCTGATGAAGGTTCAGCTAAGATAGCAGCATAGCAGCTCCGACTGCTTCAGGCTGTAGCTCAGACCAAGACTGAGCGTGTATGAGGACTCGACAAGACTGTCTTGTACCGGAACTGAGTATTAGTTTTGAGACGAGTTATCTTAAATTTAACCAATCAGAAGATATTAAGTGTACTAATCAGAACTGAGTTAGTGGAGTTGTGAATGGTTCTGATTGGACAAGGGACTGTGAGGGAGTTACCAAGTCACATGACTTCCGCCCGTTAACACTCACATTATAATGTAGAAAATGCATGAAAATAGCAGAGAAGCATTATAACACTTTGGGTGTGAGTGTGTAGGTGACCCTGAACAGGAACAACCAGAGAATGTTCTGTAAACAAGAGATTACAGTTGGAACACCAGTCATTTGGTGTTAAAGAAGAGACTTCTTTAGAGAGAGTGTTTTATTAGACCAGCTAGTGTCCAGTTAAGGTCATCTGGGAGATGGACACCTGAAAGTGGACAGTAGGACACCTGTAGGGGTCTTGATTCAGGTTAACATATAATCCAAGAGTGATTGTATTCCAAGTTATTGGGAAAAAGATGGATTATTGTTGTGATGGTCAACAGAGGTCAAAGGTCAGAGGGTATAGCCTATTTGGTTTATCAAAGCAAACCTCTCGATCAGAAAGTGGTGTTCGCTCACTGAAAGGTGGACGCTCCTAGATCTGGCAGGCGTTGGTTTCTCCACGAGCTGAGGCTGGAGTCCCCAGACTCAGAGTGGTGCTCCTGGCTGGCTCGCCACATGTAGTGTGTATAAAAGCTAATGTTTTATTACTCACCTTCCGCTTATTCATTACAGTTACCGAGGTTTTAGACGAGAGTCTGTGTGCTCTGGAGACCTGGGTTTAAACAACTGTTTGTGATAAAAGCAGGATTATCTAGATTCCTTTTAGTTGCAGGGAGTCATTTATGTACCTGTTATTTGACGAATGGAAGCTGAGTCAGGAATAAATATATTAAATATTTATTATAAAAGCTGACGAACATTTGTAAACAGATTAGCATTTGAGGTAGCAAGTTGGTTAGCATTCACTAAGTGGTAGATGTTCTAAACTCAGAAGATCAATTTTAGAACATCTACCACTTAGTGAATGCTAACCAACTTGCTACCTCAAATGCTAATCTGTTTACAAATGTTACAACTTACTGGTGTCTTAGAACGCTTACTGTTTGTAAACCTCTATAATTTTGCACAAGACAGTTTATGATGTTTGTTCCAACCAAACAAAGTCAGCATAAACTAAACAAACAGTCTCAAGCAAAATTGTGCAGGTTTAACAACAGGTCATATAGCATTCTATATCATATGCCTTTTTGAGCAAAAGTAGTTTTAAATACCGGAAAATTAACTGCAAATCTTTCACCGATCAGCAGCAGTGTCTCTCCTGATCTGACTGGCCATTAATATTCCTCCGTTCAGAGGACTACTTCCTGTTTAAAGAGATGAATAATTGATAATTGGGTTTGCTTTTTTACACAAGTCTGAGATGGTTTAAACCAAATGAGTCACCTTTTGGTGTTTGGTACGTCATATTTCTGCTTAATGCCGGATCAAAAATAAAACTGTTTAATCCACAAAACTACATTCTGCATTTCCTCTGTTCCCCCTTCAGGTCGAGCTATAAAACATGGAGCAACAGTGCCCTGATGATTCAGCCGTAATAAAGCAGGGCGGATGTGGTGCACTCTGAGTGGTTTTTACTGTAAGATGCTGTAAGTCTGACATGACCACAGCTCAGACCACATTTTGCCACCGGGGGCAACAAACAGGGATAATGCTGCGGTGATGTGGCCTGATCCCTGGTGGAGGCTGTTATTCCCCTCATCTGCAACAAGCTAAAGTTCCCTTTGATACGTTTTCACTCACGTTACAAACAGCTCTCCTTTCGTGTCATTAACTGGAAAACTGTGCCCTTGATGAATCAATTCTGCCAGTTAAAGTTGTTTATTCAATGTAGTTTGGGACTTTTACCTTTTAAAAAGAAATGTTTTTAGAAAGCTAGCCTGCCATGTTTCACCATTAACAATGCACTGTTAAGTGGGCAAAGAATAATAGAGCAAAACGTGGAGAAAAAAAATCATTCTTCATTTCAGTCAATCTATCATGTGCTGTTTGTGTAAAAATGATTGGAGTGGTTGGAGGCAGTGTTAATTTAGTTTTAGTCTTTTGACTAAAAATCTTTTTCATTTTAGTCTAGTTTTAGTCGTCCAATTTGTTTTTGTTTAGTTTTAGTCGACTAAAATAGTTCAGAAATTTTGGTCGACTAAATATAAATTAGGCATATTTCACTAATATTAATATTTTTGCTTCTTGTGCAATTATTTTACATTTCTTTTAATGAATTGGGGTAACACTTTACCTTTATTAACTTTTGTGCATTATTAAGTATTAATAAACAAATGGGCCCTTTATTAACATTCCCAAAATTGTTAACTACCATATTGACGACCCCAAGTATAAGAGACACCCCTTTCCAAGACTAATCTAAAGAAAAAACACCTAAATCGGTTTTTTAAATTTTTGTTGAAAATTTGAGGAAGTAGTTTAAAGATTATCTTTAATTACAGACCTTTAAAGCCGCATTCTGGAGGATTTCATCAGGAGAGCAGTTTTTGAATCTAGCGTCCAAAGGCTCCTCCTCAAAACATCTCGACACGCGTCCGGTCGCGTGTGCGCACGTGCACACGGCGCATATACGTTGCAGGCATGAACTGTACAGCTCAATGTGTAGGGTTTAATCACTCACAGTTCACAATCTTATTCCAACAATACTACGAGGGTCTGAAGAGCCCTCTCTGTCCCTGCTGCTTCTGATATTAGCTCTGTTAGCAGAGAGCTGCTGCTGGACTCTGAAGCTGAACTTGACTCGGCCCTGGATGAACTTTCTGACCAAAATAAAATAATCCTGTCAAGCCTTGCCATTCTGTGAGGTGAAAGGTTTAAAAATAAAAATAAATCCATCTTTAGCTGGAGAATGGGTAGGTTTTTAGTAGAAATGAGCTGTGAGTCCTCAGTGAACGGCTGAGACGGCAGAGAAACACACGGAGCGTCCTGTACGACAGCGCCCTCTACTGGTACAGGTTTGGTCGATGCGCGTGCATGTTGAGAGAATGCAGACATTTGAATTTCATCGGCTGAAAAATGCCGGCGGCAAGAAATAATGGAAAGGGGTCTCTAGGAGGAAGGAGGGTCTTCATCAGAATGACAGATGTTGTGGAACTCAACCCATAGATCAAAGTTTAGACCTGAAATATCATTTAAAACATTTAGAAAACTTTGATACAGAGAAAAATGCTCCAGAGAGCCGCTTTAATATTTGCTTATTAATTCAATCACAAAGATCTGTAATGAATATTCTAGTGTGTGTTCTATCAGGAATGACACTAGTCATCCTGAGCAAAGAAATACCATAATGCAAACTCAGAACTTTGCTCATGACACGGCAAATCAAAAGTCTGCATGAGGCTTTTACTCACAGAGTTTACGCTGCGTCTCTGCGCACAGAACGTCATATCCACAATGCTCCGTCTTCGGTCATTTCACTTCATATTTCCTGGCTGCCTGACCGCTGTTTGATGCCACTGCTGCATTCACCACCATTATCTTAAAATTAGCGTCGTAACTCTGTCTCCGTTCTGTTCATTTGACCCACGTTTAATCGAGTCTATCCCTGTCAGCGACATCTGCTTTGCTGTTTACAAACCTGGCGCATCTAGAAAAGGCGGACTCTGATTGGCTCTTTTCTCCTGTTACGCCTGTTACGTTTGCTGATTGGTTCCCTTCTCTAGTCCCGCCTGCTCCATTTGCTAATTGGTTCTTTGGTATGTGCGTCACATTCTTCCCGTTTTCTGATTGGATTTTCGTCACTGTCAATTCTCGTCTTGTCTAACGTTCTTGATGACAATGTCTGCTGATTTAGTCTTCGTCTTTAGTCTTTTTCCCTCTCATATTTTAGAATTTTGTTTAGTTTTTGTTCGGTAAAATATATTCATGTCAACGAAATTAACACTGGTTGGAGGTTGGAGCAAAACATTACTAGTTAAAAAAATTTAAACAAGAGTTTAGGTTTTAAATTCAAATCAATAAACACCACATTTCACTTTTCTAAATCATGGACTACAAAGCTCTTTACATCATTCACATGCTGATGGCAGTTGTAGCTGCAGAAGTGAGGCGACCATATACAGGCGCCGCCAGACCCTCTGACCACCACCAGCAGGCGATGTAGGTGAAAGTGTATTGCCCAAGGACACAAGGACCAGGTGATCCGGCTGGAGTGAGGATTGAACCAACAACTTTCTGGTTGCAGGACAAATGCTCTACCTACAGAGCTACTGACAGCTTAATTCATGATGATTACGGTGATTTCTATGGAATCAGTGATGCTTATCTAAGCAGTGTCCAGTCCACATTATGCATTTTTCTCCAGCATCTATAACAAGAATAGTTTTTAATAGGGATGCAGGAATACTACTTTTTCAAACCGATATGATACTGATACTTGGATATGAGTACTCACCGATACAGAGTGCCAATACCA
Source organism: Callopanchax toddi (assembly GCA_006937965.1). Classification (NCBI taxonomy): domain Eukaryota; kingdom Metazoa; phylum Chordata; class Actinopteri; order Cyprinodontiformes; family Nothobranchiidae; genus Callopanchax; species Callopanchax toddi. Next base: position 256,151 of record SSNR01000135.1, read on the forward strand.
ATACTTCTACCACACTAAAAAAGGCAATAAATTGGAGGACAGGTTCTATTTTCTTCTCTGCTTGTTACAGCAAATGAGGATGAATTAGATTAAAAATATATAATATTAATAAAAATTATCACAAAACTATGTGAAAAATAAAAATTTTCTGTGAAATTATTCCAGTTTTCCACTCCTAACCAACCTGTTCCTCTTTAGCTCAACAGCTCCCCCTAGCCACCAAACTAGAAAACTACAACAGAACTGACAAGTCAGTGAAGCCACCTTCTGACCACAGCCGAAGCAATTGCATTGGTATCGGTTAAAGGATGTAGGGTCAGCTTTAAGAAATAAATCTCGCAAGCAACACGCCCGGCGCTGCAAATAACTGCAGCCTTGAACGGGAGCGCGCACAAACTTTTCACTAGTTCATCTCATATGGGTTCAACCAAAGGCAGAGACATGATTCCATAAATAAAAATACATTTTACAAAAGCAAATATGGTAAAACAATGCCCCGCGCCACACACACACACAAAGGCTCTGTTGAACCGCCACCATAATAGTCAGACTCCCAGAGGCTCCCAGGGGAGTCGGATAGCTACTTGTCGACAGCTGCGAGGATCAGGTCCCGCTCCTCTGCCCGTCTCGCTTCACCGCCGGTCCAACTTCCATTGTGTAGCCCCGGATACACACACAAGAAATGCAAAACGAGATGGCCCAGCATTCACCTGCGTTGATGTCCTAAAAACACAAAGCTATGGTTGACCCATGTCACATACCTTTGAGCCGCTGACATGAGAGTCCAACGTTCAAACTACGCAAACCAGTTTACATACCGTGTTCTCAGGGACAACTGCTGCCACAGGACCGAACACCGAGCAAAAGCTGTAGTCAGAAGGATGTTCTCACCGGTTCTTCCCCCCAAAAGGCTGCGTTCGCTAACACCAGAACAGCGGGAGCAGTGTGCTCCACACAGACACACACACTTTGATGCACTTTGAGCGGACTAAGGGGAGGGAAATAGTCGGGGATGGAGCAGCCAAGTCCCGACTCCCAGTAACATCCACACATCGCTGTGCGGTCGCCTATAACAGCACCTTTAGCTCTGTGAAACCCTGTAATCCATCAGGGGGTTGTCAGCTCCATGACTGCTGCCCAAATAACCCCAGTATTATGAGAAAAACCACAGGTACAGATGAAGTATGTCTGCCATTGGCATGCAACACAACGGTGCAATACTGCCACCTACCACATAAACATTTCTTATTATTTTTGAAGCTTTCAAGAACGCGCAGGCAGTGTCAGTTGACGTCACATCTGTAGGACCGAGCAGGAAATTTGGTCCCGAATTGCAGCACATTTTACATCTCACAGCCTGTTCAAGATAATGGACAATGGTGGGTGGCCTCATTGGTTTAAAATGCTTCATCATTCAAAACTGAACATGAATGATTATTTTTATTTAGAATCTTGACCCATGTCCTTTTAACTTTAACATATACGAGTACTTGGTATCTGTATCACTATCATATTGGTATCTGCCTGATACCAGTGTTAATTTCGTAGACGAAATATTTTTATTATTTATTTCGTCACAAATATATTTTACCGAATGAAAACTAAACGAAATTCAAAAATATAAAACGGAAAAAGACGATGACGAAGACTAAATCGGCTGACCTTTTCGTCAGGAACGAAAGACGAGACGAGAATTGACAGTGACGAAATCCAATCAGAAAACGGGAATAATTTGATGAACATACCAAAGAACCAATCAGCAATCGGAGCAGGCGGGACTAGAGAAGGGAACCAATCAGCAAACGTAACAGGCGGAAGTAGATGAGAAAGGAACCAATCAGAGTCCGCCTTGTCGGGACGCGCCGGAGTTTGTAAACAGCAGAGCAGACTCCGACAGGAACAGACTTTATTAAAAATAGGTCACATGAACAGAACAGAGGCAGAGTTACGACGCTAATTTTAAGATAATGGTGGTGAATGCAGCAGAGGCTTCAACCAGCTGTCAGGGAGCCAGGAAATATGGAGTTATGGAGTGAAATGACCGAAGACGGAGCGTTGTGGCGATCATGTTCTGTGGGAGAAGACGGACCGCAGCGTGAGAACAGCTGATCAGACTCTGTGAGTTAAAGGCTGCAGACTTTTGATCTGACATGTAATGTCATGTCATGTCATGGCTCTACAGCACAAACCCAACCGCCAAAACATGGACAAGGAGCTTTGTTGTTAAAATATTCTAATAAATAGCGTACTTACCCATTTTAATGATTAGAGTCTCACAAAAAACACGACGACAAGTCTGATCACGTATAAACACAAGAGTCACTTTCTGCTTCCTGTTCCCAAGTCCCGCATGATGTTGTGACTATTGCGCGATTTTCCAAGAAGCGATCAGCTGCGTAGCGCGTCCTGTGTACCCAAAAGACTTCCCAAAACCGCGGTGATTCAATGGCGTTACACATCCATCTTCTGTGTGCCCCAGGCTTTAGGGTTTGAGTGAATGCGTGCATGAATGGGTGAATGACTTTGTAGTGAAATAAAAAAGCACTTCACAAATGTGGGACATTTACCTTGTACTATTGGGCTAATAAATAAACAATCCAAGAAAATGTTAGGTCAAATTTCCTCAAAAGTGAGAAAAATATTTGATGTTGAATTTAACTGACAGCAGTTTTATCAAGAATCAATCAGCTGCTACAACCACAAGGCTCCTGTAGTGTCTTTTCTCAGGTTAAATCGTCATTACAAACTGTCTGTGACATCTAAAAATAAAATAAAAGTATATTTCGGCTGACAGTTGTTGTACAGGAGTGGGCATGTAGAAACTGCAGCTGGTTCTCTTTCCACCCCTTCACAACAAATAATGGTTCCAGCATCATGGTCTGCTTCCAGTAAAGAAACTGGTGCTACTTGCTGCTTTCCAGATCACACACACACACACACACACACACACACACACACACACACACACACACACACACACACACACACACACACACACACACACACACACACACACAGTGTCAAACCACAACACACTCCTGCTGCCAGGAAGGGGTCAAGTTAATGGCTGACTTTGCAGCTTGCTGGCAGATAGCTCAAACACACACACACATACACACTTAAACACACACACAAACACACACACACTTAAACACACACACACACACGTACAGAATCATTTCCATCCTCCTCCTCTCCACCACTCCCCTTGCTACCACTCTGTTTTTTTCCTTGTTCTTTCACTAATTTGCATAATTTAGTCTTCCCTTCTGAAGCTAAGGCCGCACACACACACCTACACACACACACACACACACACACACACAGAGCGAGAGAGAGAGAGAACAGATGGCACCACTGGCTTCAGACACAGTGCAGAGTGAGCATGTGAAGAGAAATGAATAAAAAAGGAGAATTTTATGGTAAACTAAACACACAATAATACCATGATACCAGCTTTAACACTGACCTGATGTTTCTCACTGTGACCTACTGCAACAAGCAGGGAGGAGGTGAAAGGCTGACATGCTGTCAGTCATATACAGTACACACACACCCATGCAAGCTCACTGCTGCTAAGACATCCATGCAGCTGTGGAGGAATCAGAACGCTCAATTATTCACTCATTTTTCAAGTCCTAGTTGTTTTTGCTCAGGGGGCGGGGACTGAGGCTGGTTAACGGGGTGGTGATGGTGGTTAGAGCGCGTCTATCCTGTCGGGCTAAGTTTTCCTCGCAAAGCTCTGGGCCTGATTATCCTGCCATGACTCATGTGGTGGGAGGAAGAGGTGAACTCAGTGCACAAGAACCCAACAACCAGGCCACTGGTTACATAGCTCCAAACAGAGGGAGGGAGGGAGAACCCAGAGAGCTGGGCCTTACAAAGGCAAACAAGAAAATCCCTGTTTGGGAGGGTGAGAGCTCGGCTAGAACGGGGACAAATCGCTCACCAAGTTTTTGTTACCCTGGACATACAGTCACACAGACACATTAACAGATGAATGTCTAGCATTTCACCTGCTTCCCTTCAACTTGTTTGTCATAGCTGTTCATGATGGGCTCTCTAGCTATCGAGCTCCCCGTGAGATTCTCACCAAGCCAGATATGTCAGGTCATAGAATTAACTTGCTAATGTAGTCAGTAATCAGAGGGAGACGGGAAAACAACAGGCTGTCGTGGACAGATCTGCAGGCTTTGTTGACACTGCGAGTGCCTCTCCGATTGGATAAAGTTGCATAACAACTCCCGCGCTGCACAAAAGGGGGGGATGACATTTAGGACTGGCTAGACAGGGGGCTCCTGAGTGGCTGGCGACAAACACATGTTGACATGGACACTTGCATTTGCACACATGATTCTCCATGCAAAGAGTTGGACCTCATAATGAAGCTAGTGTCGACTGATGATTTACATTTTTGTGCACATTCTAACTTAACCCATTAAAACCAAATACAACATATTAATAGTGTTGTCCCAGGCTTCCTTCATACTCAAGTACATTTAGAACTTTAGCTTTTTTTGTGTACTTCACATTCAGAGTATGTATAAATTGCAGGACTTTACGTATTTGGCAGTCTGAAAGGAATATTAAGATGTTCCTTTTATTATTAAAATATATTTTTCACATGAAGCTTAGAGTATTTAAGAGTTTACTCTACTTGCACACATGAAGAAAACACACACACGCATATATATATGGTGAGGCTGATTGAACAGGACGGGTAACGTTCTAACAGCACTCTGTCACCACAGGGAGAGGTCAAACAGAAACACAGCTTATATAAGTCACAATAACAAGGGCAGGGTGGGGGAGACAGAGGGAGACAAGTGTGTGAGTGTATTTTCATGTAGACAAGTAACAGATGATTTCATTAACGTCTGGATGACAATCTATCAAATTAATATCTGATATCAAACTTAAATTATGAAAGACGGCTTTAAAGCAGTTATTATCATATCTAGAAGCAAATATGGAACAATCTAAAACAATATCGTGTGTTTTTCCTGCTTTTGTCCAAACGCTAAAAGTCAGGAAATGGTTTTCATGAAGATGATTCTAGAAACATTATTTCAGCAATTACATATGTAGCAATAAAGCTTGGTTATTATTGTAATTGGCTTGGCCTGAACAAACTTTAATAATTAATGAAAAATGTTGTTAACTATTAAAGTTACATGTGTTCGCTTCCCGGCTCTCTGCGTGGAGTTTGCATGTTCTCTACATGCGTGGGTTCTCTCCGGGTACTCCTCCTCCCACAGACCAAAAACTTGACTGTTAGGTTAACTGGTCACTGGCGATTGTCCCTATGTGTGACTGGTTGTTTATCCTGTTTGTCTCTATGTGGCCTTGTGATGGACTGGCAACCTTTCCAGGGTTCTCTCCTGCCTCTCGCCCCTTGACCGCTGGAGTTAGGCACCGGCTCCCCGTGACCCCTCTGTGGAGGATTAAGCGATTTCAGAAAATGGATGGATGGATGGAAAAATGAAATCCATTGCAACGGGCAAGCTTAGCATGCTAGACTAGCTAGCTTCCTCTAAAAACAGATCAGGGTCGTTGTCTTTGTGCAAAACTTGTAGACATCAAACTATGACCTATAGTAGCATAACAAGCTTTTATTATAAGAAAAAAAAAACATATTTTTAAAAGCCTGTCATCTTATGTGTTTTATTGTTGATTTTTTTTTATCATATAATAATCTGCTGGTCTCTGTATGTTGTTTTCTTAAAGTATTGAGGTGCAAATAAATACTTTATTTAGTGCTGACTGGGCAACCTTCTTACTAATTTTTTACAAAAAAAAAAAAAAGAAATACTGAAATAGCCTCTGCATGTTTCTTATCAAGAATGAATAGACTTACAGTGTATAATTTATGACCTTATTTCACTTCAAAATAAAAAGGTCATATTTGGGGAAAAAACTCTTAATTTGAAGGGTCAGGTTGATTTTTGTAGCTCTATACAAGTGATGAAAATTACAAGAAGAGCTAAAATGTCTCTTTCAGTCATAAAGGATGCAGACTCTAGACACTGTATCTATTGAGGTGTGTTTTTCTGCTAAATTCATTTAGACAGATAAAAACTCTGGATATGAACATCATGAGTCAGTTGTATGTTTTTGACAAATATATGAGCTTTAGTTATTTTCTTAGTATTTTCTTAAAGGGGTGAATGTTTAATGGTGATAGTCAGCCTGGCTGATGTGTTTCCAGTATTCAACTGGTCAGAAAAGGGAAAATAAAGAGGCGTACGATCTTGGCAGGGAAACAGAGTCACAACTCTCTCCTTTAATTGTCCCACTCTGTTTAGGGAACTAAACAAAAGTAAACGGGAACTTTTTGCTGTGCAAAATGCAATGCAGTGACTTTTAGACATGATACTCTTTTAGTTTTGATCAACCCTTAAGTAACGTTTAGTGTTACTTTTTCCCCAATAGAGGGTCAGGCTGTTTGAGGGAGAAGGAATTGATGTAATAACACTCCAGAAAAAATACATGAACTACTAAAGTTAGGAAGTCATGTTGCTTCAGTAAAAAGAAGTGGTTTGAAAACTTCAGCATAGAACAGCTTTAACAAGCCTGTAAATTTTGATGAATGCTTTTTTTTTAGTTGTTAAAGCTGAAGACAGTTTGGTCTTTATAAAGAAAAAATCTATTAAAATTCACAAATGACCATGATGTTAGATAAAAAAAACTACATAACGGCCAACCCCACAACAGCAAAGCTTCTATTCAAAGCTGTCTTTTACACACACACACACACACACACACACACCTATAGATCAGGACTTAGATCCAGTAACAATTACTGTTGTTCAGTCACTGTTCTTACAGTCCTTCCATCCTCACAGACCCAGGCAGGTGACAGAGTTTATGTCACTAAGCCTGAACTGGCCCCGAGCCGCTGCGCTAACGAGGGCTAAGGATCGATAGATTAAGTGTCTCCATAAATTAGCTTCACTCCAGGGTTTAAATCAGGTGTGAGCAGATTAAAAGGGAAGTTTGATCAATGCTGTTGTGAAAAAAACTAAGAAGATGAAGAGTAAATCTTGAAAGTTTAAAAATGATGAGGAGTGACAGTTTACAAGAGAGGGTGGGGGTGGGGGTGAATGAGGACAGCAGAGGATGAAACAGGTTTGGAGGGCAGGGAAAAAAGAGAGAGAGAAGGAGGATGGTTTCCTATAAGCAAAAGCTAAAGAGGTCAGACTCCTAGTTTTTGGGTCAGAGCGCATTAAACAAGCAATGTGCTGAGCCGACGCACTCGGCCCTGTGGCGAAACCACAATGTGGACAGACTTCTACCAACTGTGACTGCGCATCAAGCTCTTCCTGGGAGCCGTGCTGCTCAGGGCGTCAACAGATAAAGCTGCCCTTTATTCTAATCCCCTGTATATAAGGGCACACACAAAACTACAACATCCTCAGCTAGCAGTGGGTGTTAGAGGGCTCCACCGTAACCTGTATTAGAAATAGTTCTAATCTATCTCTTGGTCACAGACTTTCACCAAAAGCAGGCTTTTAAAAAATGTTCTGATTTCTAACTGACACAAAACAAAGGAGTAAAGACAGATATATATAAATATAGATATAGATGTGAGCATGTCCTTGCTGTACTGAAAACAAATTCTACCAACTCGTTGTGTGGCCATTAATAAATGAATCTGAATCTGAAAAGGTCTTGGACTCAACTTATCACCTGAAAATCTGGCTTATCAGTCTCAAACCCTAAACTGTTCTCAGATGAAAGTTTAGCTTCATCAGGTAAAAACACTGAGTCAAGAGTCAAAAAAGGTCTTCTGAATGCAGCAGGTTACAAGAAAGTTGCATTTACGGAGTCAAAGCACACGATCATGGCTGAACATGCAGCGAGAGTACCCAGGGTGAACTAAATAAACATTGTCTCCCGTTTGTACCCTTTACTTGGGGGACCTCCCTTCTCTTCTCTTTGAAGTTGCTGCTCTCATCAGAACTAACGATCCTTGTGTCACACTCACTGGTTTCATTCACTTCCACTCCCGGAACTCTCCCTCCTTTTAGCCTTTTTACAGCTCTAAGTCTTTCCCAGTTCACGTGAGCTGATAACAGGGATCTTGAACACAAGCCTCAGTCTCTGTGTGCACGAGGAGGTGATAGTGTGCACATGCAAATGATCAGGAAACTCTGAGGGGTGATATCTCACATACACAGCTACCCTGACCAGATGGAAAGTTCCCAACGGAGGAAAAACATCCAGATAAGGACTCATCAGACTCTAGAACAGAGCAAAGCATAGATGATTAGATCAGATCACACTGGAGCACGAAGACCTGCTTTCAGATCAGAGGTGAGGAAAAGGTTTACAGTCCTGCTGATCCACTGCAGTGAGAGGTGGATGGAAAAAAAATGTAAATGTTATATTTATAAATAGTGAAATAATACAGAAACGTTGCACATTGAAACACCTTGTGAAACGATTCACCACTACAGTGTTTAGTCCTGTTAATAGTATCCAGTTTCCCTCTTTGTTCAGTTTGTGTGTGCAGGTGTGAAGTCAGTAATCGTTACAGAAATACTGTACCAGTCAGAGGAGGTGGCCTCAGTATGGCTCCAAACAAACTCCATGTCAACATAATTCAACCTCGATCCGACACAACACATTCATTTAGGCCAAACGCCCCCCTGTAGGCAGGTTTGCTTTGCATTCTGGGATGTGTGAGGGAACACACATCATACAGAATAGTATAGCCAAAAGTTAACAGAGAGCCCAACAAAGTCTGTTACCTCGCTGATGTTTCAGATTCATCAGCTGCAACTCATAAAGACACTGAAGAGTTCAAATAGTTCATACAGTAAATGGCTCAAAGTGGGAGTTAAGTCGTGTTGTGGACTGGCTCAGGCTCAGAACATAGCACCTTCTGTCTGTATTTATGTCTAATAGTCCCGCCCCCAGACCATCTAACCAATCAGCAGAAAGAACATTCTCACCTGGTTAGTAGTGGCGCATTTCATTTGGAGTTTTCCCTGTGAGACAAGAAACCGAATCAGATAAAGCTACAAATTATTATGAACTGATTCAAACCAAGCTACAGATGTAAAAACATCACAGCTCCAGGCATATTATAAACACAGCCTGTGTTCAAAAAATAAAGGAAAAAACTGGCAATTTGCATTTGTGTATTTTCCTTCTTGTACTGAACCCTGTGAAGTCAAAATGTAGGTACATGTTGAGTAGATCTGAGTTTTCTCTGTGCAGCGGGGGGGTGGGGGGGGTGGGGGTCCTTTCAGTTTTTAACAACACAACCCACCATACCTGATGGCTGAAGAATCATGCAGACACAGAAAACATCAGATGAATCTGTTTAAACCAGGAGGAGAAGAAGTGAGTTGGGCTCCATGCTAAGGTGGCTGCACACTGGGATGTGCAGCTTGCCAAATTTAAGGCAAGCCAAAATGTTAGCAAGATATTTCTCAACTTGGCTGCAGAATCAGGTTTGATGCGTTCAGACAGAACGATGACAATAACGTGGCAGGCTGTGAGGTAAAGCACCACATATAGTCAGGAATCTCTCATGATGATTTGCTGTTGATGTGTTCTCAGGTCTGTTTCCCATCCTAGAAAAACAGTTCCTCCATGATCTCTCCATGCTGGGTCCTTCTGAGGACTGAGAACTAATCCTATTCTTTTTACCAAAATTCAACCAGATTCATAGTTTTCTTTTTTGTATCGATTTGTTTTAGTCATCATTTGTTCTTTAGGTCTGCAGCTACACTTTTTTCTCTATATATATTGATTTGCTTTTGTTCATTTTTTCGAGTTAAACCCTATTAAAGGATTAAATAAAAGATCAATCTAAATCACTCCTGCCTTTTCAGACCACATGTTTCAAACTTTACATGACCACTGTCAGTAAGTACACCAAATAATTGTATTTAATAATGACATATAAAAGGACAAAGTCACGTTTTAAACTCATCAGAAGCTGAGACATATCAGTTTGACAGAAAACTTGGATTAAAGATTAAATTTCAAAAGAAACATTTTGTTTTTACATCATGCCTGGGTTTTATAAACGTTCTTTAAGTGGATATGAGGTCTCAGTGGGTCGTCACTAAGATTAGTGTTTGTTCAGCTGTCATGGACACACTGAGATGAAAATCAGGTTAACCTGCCAGTAAACCTCGAGCATGAAATTCTTATTTGCATGTCTTTTATGTTTAGTTTCATTAAAAGAAAATATTGGCAAAAGCTATCACTCCTAAAGAGTTACCTCACCTTGAACCAAATTAAAGATCTATTAAACGTCTACAGAACATCATGTAGAGAAGATAACATCCTTTAATTCCAGCAAAACCCCCTGTATGTATAAACCCAGTGAATGTTTACAGACTAATTTAGCATCATTCGCTCTAATATTTAATGACACAACTGCCTCTTGACTACTTATGAATGATGTCTATTCATTTTCCATCAATGTGAGGCTAAAGGTGGTGAATGTTTTACTTAAAATTACGACAAAGCTAAAAATGCCACTTTCACATAATTCATAAGCCAAGCTCTGAGTAAAGAGCCACAAAGATGAAATACTCTTTCAAGGGCAAATAATGAACCCAACCGAAGTGAAAGCAGCCATTAGACAAAAGAGACCAGAGAAAGAGGCAAATATCTTTCCAATTATCAGCGGTGGAGCATGTTTGTAAGAGCGAACTGAAAGGACAGGTTATTAAGCTTTAATGCATCACAGCATAGGAACTATTCAAGGCCTTCTCCCTCATTAGATGTACCACCAGCCTTGCAGTGTGTGTGTATGTGTGTGCATGTGTGTATTGGCAGTGAAGCACCTCACACCAAACTAAACACTTAAACAGTGGTAATGAGAGTGTGAGTGCGGGCGAGTCTGCGTACGGGGGGAGATGGATTTTGGGGTTTTCATTCTCCTGTATAGATGGGATTAGTGCACATACAGAAAACAGGACTCGTGGTTTTCTAATAAAAGCGGGCAGAAAACGCAGAAGGAACCAAGTTCAAACAATGTCTACATTAAAAAAAAGGTAAATAAGATTTACCAAATATTATATGTGTGCATTAAAAGAACCTTAATTAGCAATGTCTACATTGTGTATGAAAGCTTTTGATGAATTCTTTAGCAAAAAGAATAAAAAGATGTTATGACATTTTTACGCCTCCATACTAGCGACAGCTGTTACCAAGTCTCTCCGTCCATTCCTCTGTGCATTCATCTACACGTCAGGTTCTTGGAAAAGCATGAAGTCATGACGGCTTGCACTGCACTTGATAATGTCTGGTTTACTAAATGCACTCCATTTAGAACCTGTACATTATTTATGACAACGTTTTCAAGGTCAGTTCACTAAAGAAAATCATGAAGTTAGACACACTTTTCCCTTCCTGACCACATCAAACAAATATAACTTTGAGGACTGAAATGGTGAGAGTGATCTTAGGTCAAAGTTGAATACAGAGATGCTACTGGGATTTGTAACAGCAGCAGTAGCTCAGTAGGTAGAGCGTTAGCCTTGCAACAGAAGAGTTGCCAGTTCAGTCCGGCTTTGTCACTTTGTACTTTTGTTTTTGGTCAAGAACTTCATCCACCTTGCTGTTTGGTTGTGGTGGGAGGGTCTGGTGGTGCCTGTGTATGGTCACCTCGCTTCTGTGGCTACAATGTAGCTTTCTGCTATCAGCGTTTGAATAACTGACTAATAATGTAAAGCGCTTTGTAGTCCATGAGTTAGAAAAGTGCAAACAAGTGTGGGATATTTTTAAAGTTGAAGATAAAATCAAACAAGTTTAAAACATGTGTCAGTGCACAGCACAAGAAAGAGTCATGTATCAAAGTACAACTTACGTACCTGTAGCTTTCAAGTCTCTCGTTGAAACATCTGAACAAAAGTCATTATTAATAAAGTCATTAGCAGGGTGGTAGTCATCATGGATGCACACCAGTTCCTTCTGCCACAATGGTCCTTTGTGTTACGTTGCAGCATCAATCGTGCAGCCTGTGATCACACACTGACAAAGCTGCAGCGTAAGCTGAGCGGTTTGTTGCAGCTTGTCAGTGTGTGATCACAGGGAACTACGAAGGACCGCTCATACCATGAAAGCTTCGTAAAGCAAACACACTGCAGTGCCTGCACCCCCCTGGGACAGAATTTACAATGAAGGTGTGTGTAACAAGTAGCTTACTCCCTTCATTCAATTTTAACTCAACAGACACAATGAGGGACTCTCAAAGAGTTGTCCAACATACTGCATACCTCTACAGGCCACTGAGGGTTTCCTGCTCAATAGAAGCTGAAATGTACCATTTTGCTGAGCTGCTTGTTTTATGAGAGCATTACCTTCACCAGATCCGACGTCTCCTAACCATAACAGACAAGCGCCGTTTAGCCTGATAACTAGCTTCTCATCCAGACAGCAGATCTCCTCCACTGATGGGAAGTCTTAAAGAGGAAATGAATCGTTCAAACTGCTTAACGTATTTCTTCCCAGAGGCAGCAAACTCAGGATGCATCCATGCATCAAAACTAACAGAACATCTTAACTGACTTACAGCCGTCTTCATGTTGTCTATTGATTGGGAGTCACATGCTCAACCACAAATTTAGAAAAGTGACATTCATCCACTGGATGCACCCATAAGTCAGACATGTCTGGGGGCCAAAATTATAAGTCACCTGAGCCTGGCCCGGTCACGTTTTGTCCTCTTCAAGCAGCACAAGCTGGGTCGAGTGTGTGTTTAAGTGATACTTGGCCATGGCCAACTGAGGACCCACATGTATTTTAACAATGGATCCATGATGAAGTGTAACCAAATGGGCAGTGTTTAATTTGGTTGTTTTCTAATGTTCTGAACATAAAATTCTACAATTTTCACAACTGACTAGAATGATCGGAGTCACATCTAAAAAAGAGGAGGTGAGCATTAGACCTCCACTCTTGGTCATTCTTCAGAGATTAGTGGGATATCAGATTTAATCTGTTCCCTGATGAGTATGTTGCAGAACACAACATAGGCCTACATATTTTGAAGATTTTAGAAGGAAAATTCTTACTTTCAACAGAAATCACTTAAGATCAGGTGATCCTCTGATATAAACTAATAATAATGTCATTATTTTTCAGTTTCTCTGGTTGACTGAGAATGCATATTAATTTATACCAAAAATAGAAGTGTCAAAATTAAGAAAACAGACGGATGAAGAAGTAAAACAAAAAAAGCTTCACCATGCAGCGGGACGATGGTACTTCATGGTACTGAGACCTGTTTCTGGTTTCTACGTCTTGCCCTTTTTCTTTTCAAAGCAAACAAACAGCATGATGAAAATTCTGTGGGTAATATCATGCTCCGGTTGATATCAGTGTGCAATGTGGGCTGATTCCACAAACAAACCAGAATTGACTCTCCTTATTGAAATCCACGACTTAATTTCTGAGGAAATGCATCCACCCACGATCATTTCTTGCTCCCTATAAATAAAAGTGAATGTCATGGGAGGGGGAGTGGAGGGAAGGGATGACAATGATAACCTCTCTGGAAGAGGAATCTATGATCAACTTGGGAGAAACAGAACTTAAACGATTTGGCCCATTTCGTGTGATGGGACTACTGCACAGCCCGGCGCTGCCATATGAACACATTAGTCGGACAAAACGCCATCTAAGATCTTGTCCAAGTTCCTGGGATCAATGAAGAAGTATTGGCTGTGGTGCTTGTGTTCAGTGAGCCACTCACTCTCCCTCTGTCCATTCCTGCATCCAGCAATTGTCGCCATGTGTGCAGAGTGTAGCTCTGAGTGTGATGGGGATGGTTTTCCATAGATGTGATGATTAATGTGTCTGCTCCAAGATGCTGAGTGAGATTGATGCTGCTCACTATTCCCTCCATGCCTAATCTTTCATCCTTACAGTAAATATGACACAATGTCCATATGCGGGCAAAAAAAAAGGCCTGATTACAAACAGCTTGTGAGCCATCGTCCCTTTTAATGATTAAATCCAAAGGCCCCCTCTCAGTCAAATGGCTGTTCCCCTTAATAAAATTAGCCAGTCACACTGTAAGCCTCCTCTGAGCGTGAGGTAAGGAGTTTCCACAGGGGTCACTCTGCTAAGTAGCCCTAGTTAAGCAACTCCAATGCAAATGAGATGTAAATCAGGCTTAAACGGAACACAGTTTAATTTGGCCTCCTGACATTGCAAACAGTCACTGGGGGATCCAATGCAAATTACATGCAAATAAAAACTGATAGTCTTTGTTTCTACTGTCCAAAGACTCATAGCCTTTGGGCCTTCGTTCACGTCTGGGTTTTGTCTAAGCAAATATTTGATGCATGCAAGTTGAACTAAGGGTGGTAAATAGCCACTGGAGAGGGGGTAGAGAGGTGGATGAGATTTGCAGCAAATCATGAGGATGTCCTAAAAAAACAACGTAAACCAGCGAACAAGAGGCAAGCAGACTTTATATTTTAATCTCTCCTCATTTATCAAAGCCAAGACCCAGCTGTGTGCAACAGGCACTGTGCCTCAAAGTTCACCCCAGAGATCAAGCCCTATAAAGCCCACATATGAATATGGCCAGTGTACTGTAGTACGAACACTAGAGAGCAAATCTAAAGCCAAAGGCTCCTGGGAAGAGGTCAAGCCTTTAAGCAGACAAGCCCCTAAAGACTATCCGACAGAGAAAAATGATTTCCCCTAATGCCCAGTCTCCAACCTATAGCATGGATTCTTGTGGAAAGGAAACTGATCAATCTTCCTTCCTAGACTGACTACATTACGTAGTGGCAACTTCTGTTGTGCAATCAATTTTCACCATGCATGCAAATCTGGCAGCTTATTTGTAGAGTACTTGTTGTTTATTTGTTTTTTTACAAACCCAACCCCCACTACAAAGTAGTCAATTCTGCCTGCAACGCTCATGTGGAGGAAACTTGCAGTAATGTGTTATTTCCCCTTTGGCTGATCAATAAAGCAACATCTACAGTCAGTCCCTTGGAAACGGTCCCCTCTGGGGGGGAGGTGCAGTCACCCATGAAGGCCGCTGCTTCAGGCTGAAGTCTTGGTAATGTGGATATAACCTTACCTAACTTCTTTTCTACTGAACTTTGTGCACTCACAAGGAAAAAAAATCAGTTTTCCTTTGATCTTAAAATATCTACAGACTCCAAGAGGAATTAGATGATATGCATTATAAAGAAATGATTTAACTAAAGTGTTCTAGTTTTGGTTCCCACAGGATAATTTATGGTATTTTATGAGATTTAGTAGTACTGTATGTAACATCAGATAACTCCATCTATAACAGGCTTTCATTTGTAGTGCAAGTTTTTTTAAAAATCCCAGATTTAAACTGAGAGTATGGATGCATAATGAAAATTAGTTGAACTGTCAGACTGTACCTCATTGTTTTGAGTAGCTCATCTCCAAAAAACTAACTGCTTATTAGCAGTGTGAAATTTACAATTCTAGATAAATCACAAACACCAGTGGATCCGTTTGTATACACGAAGGAAATAAATGCACATTTCAGTTAGTAAAATTAAGTTATTCAAGTTCATTAGAGTAAATCTTAACTACTTATGTCACAACCTGTAGTAAAATAAAATGAAGAATGGTGGATTTACTTGCTAAATTAAGTCATTTAAAGTTGTGGTAGGAGGGCAAATAATTCAGACTTCTCACACCTTTGCCAAAGTCAAATTTAAGCTCTTTTCAACCATTTTCAAAGAGTTTTCCAGATTTCTCCAGCACCACATAATTTAAACATGTATATAAACAGTACACACCAAAGTGTCTGTAAAACTAGGACAGAAAAATATTTAAAAGGGATTTAATGTTATGACTTTATATGGGTATTTGATTGCATTATATTTTTATTATTAAAATCCATATTAGGGAAAACAAAATATCTGTACACTTAATGTAAAAGTCCTGACAGAAAACTACCAGAACATCCTCTTTTTTCTGTATTTTTTGTGCACATAAATGTTCAAAACAAGGATTAAACTGACGTTTTCACACCTGTAGTTTAGTTCCTCGGTCCCATTCATTTAAAAATGTTAATTTATTTTTTTGTTGTTTGATTTCGTTCCACACATGTAAAACTTCATGAAGGGTGTCACTACAACCCACATGTAAACGTATGATCTGCTGACTGGTCAAATTGTCTGTGGGTGGGTAAACACATAATACACGAAGAAGGTCCAGTTGATCCATACCCTCCTCTCTCTGAGCAGTTTACAAACTATTTGAACTCTTTAGTGTTTTTTTTTTAGTCAGAGCTTATAAATCTAGTCATCTGCTCAAATATCAGGAAGATAACGGACTTTGTTGATCGTCCACAAGAGCCTTTAGTTTATTTTTGGTTAGCAAGGAGCAACTTGGTAGCAACATACGTGTGTGTGTGTGTGTGTGTGTGTGTGTGTGTGTGTGTGTGTGTGTGTGTGTGTGTGTGTGTGTGTGTGTGTGTGTGTGTGTGTGTGTGTGTGTGTGTGTGTGTGTGTGTGTGTGTGTGTGTGCCTTCATGCATCTCAGAATGAAATGCAGGGTTAGGGTTAGGCTACTGGAGGGTGTTTGACTCTAATTTACAGCATGCATTTGGTCACTGTGTCGGATTGAGGTCAGATTTCTTTCAGAAGAATGACTGTGGAGTTAATCGGGACAAAGATCACTTCCTCCAGCAGGGCTCATTACGCTTTTTGTTGTGTTACCTGCTAATATGATTACTGTGTTCAAACCAATGAAAACAAATAGAACACTATATGATAGTGTTTGATTTAAACTGACTAATTGCAGGTGTGAAAATACCCCTAATTGCCTCATACCTCTACAACCAATTTTAGTAACAGTTTCAAGCACTAAATTAACCCTTTGATGCATAACATGGGTCAAAAGTGATCCGGCTGAGTTTTTATTGTTGATATCTTTGCAATAAATTATTCTCGTTATTTAGTAGTCAAGGTATTCCTCAATTAACTTGTTTTTTACTATAAAACATGGTTATTTTATTTTTCCTTTCTTTCTTTTTTGAACAAAACACGTTTTTGTATCAGTACCCCTCTAATGCACAACATGGGTCCAAAATGACCCATATCATTTTCTATGTTATTTCCTATATAGCTCCGTGTTTCTATGATATATCTTTGAAATTTATTAATTTTATCAGTTACTCTTCCAACTATGTGACAAAAATCTTGCTTTTGTTTAGAACAAATAATCATTTTCATTTTTCCTTGCTTATGATATGAATAAGCACAGCTTTTGTATTTCTTCCCCTACTTTACACACATGGGTCAGAAACGACCCACATGCATCTCCTAGTTTTAGCATTTGGAGGTAAAAGAAAAGACTGTTCACAGCTCAGCACAGATCTCATCCCTCTCTTTCTCAATACATGATGTATTGTTTTTCAATCATTCTAACATTACCCCAAAACATATTTGATGAAAATTGTGAACAATACATAATATTTGATTAGGTTTAGCTTACTTTGAGAGTGAGTACATTATTGGTTAGAATAATGAAAAAAATTAGTATTAGCTAGTTAGCTATTGATGTGCATTTGAAAATATTGTGCTTTGGATCTTCTTTATCCAGCGTACGGCTGTTCACAGATTTACTGCAGATGAGGTTGCAGAACTGCTGCAGCCAGAGCCAGATGAAGGACGAGGAGGCCATTTTTACAGATTCAGAGTCTGACATTTCTGATGATGATGACCCAGAATAATTGACACAGGATCAAGCTGGAGTTGGGGGCTGTCTGGAAATCCAGCTTACCTGCATGAAGGAAAGTCCTCTCAAGATTCAGAAGACTCATTTGATGAATCTTCTGAAGAGGAAACAGTCCAGTATGAGTAAAAAAGGACTGTATTGGGATGAGAATCCCCCTTCATGGCAGAACACGCAGCCACAACATTCTCAGAAGCTGTCCAGGCACTATATACCCCTGGATCAACAGCTGTTTTACCAAAAGATGCCTGGGATATGTTCATAAGCAACAATGAGGAGGTTCTAAAATGCATCAACTTAGAAGGGTAAAGAACAGCCACAACAAAAGGGAAAGAGTGGAGAAACATTGATTTAAAAAAAATAATTGATGGCCTTTATTGGTTGGACCCTGATTGCAGGGGGAGGAGAGCTGGGATGTGGCCTTGCGAGAGCTTTTTGTGAATCCTCTGCAAAACCAAATTTACAAGGCCAACATGGGGCTGAAGAGATTTTAAGATATTCGCTGTGTCATATGGTTTGACGACAAGAGAACCAGGGCTCTGTGACTAACAGACCGCATGGAAGCATTTATAATTTGTGAGACATGTAAAAATTGTGGTGGCAATTTATGTTCTTGAGTCACATTCAACCAGTTTACGGTTGTTAAAATACTGATACAGCTCAGCTCAATAGCAATGCTCTTATAGCGTTGTGACAAAATGAAAATAAACATGTTGCAAGTATTAAATACATAAATATTTGGCCTCACTCACTGCTAAAACAATTACTTAAAACAAATTATTGTTTATTATTAAGTAATTTATTTTAAACCACACTTGGATGACTGTGTGAATGTGTGTAAATTTGATGTAGCAAAATAAAAACTATTTTTGTTCATAAATTATGAAAGGAAAAATGGAAATAATGATCTGTGATAATCTAAAACAAGACATTTAAAGAGTACATGGAATATTCAATCAAAAAATAAAATGATTTCAAAAGATAGAAGAAAGAAAAACTCAGCCAGCATGAAAAAACATGGAAAATGAATGCGGGTCATTTTTGACCCATGTTGTGCATTAGAAGGGGTGTGGATATGTTGCGCATCAAAGGGTTAAAAATCCAAGCGTTTTCAAAACCTAGAAAATACCACTTTAAAATTCAAGCATTTAAAAGATTTCAAGCACCCTAAGAGCCCTAGAAACATGAGCTGCACTGTATTTCAGTGCTAACATGTGGCTTCTTTCATTGTGATCTTTTAATATTTTTTACTGTTGGACTTAAACATTTAAATTGTTTCAGTAGGATTTAGAGGAGGAAGACGTGTCGTTTTAATGTTGGGAGAATTTAGAATTTTTTGTACTTATTTTAGCAAGTCTGAACATCACAACAAAGAGCTGCAGATGTTAGCATTAGCATGCTCACTGGTCATGTATCAGACATGTTTGGACTCAGCAATCTTCCTCTGCAGAGGCTGGTTTACATCGGTTCTCAAAAACACGAAGATCAACACAAATGGTTGTAGGTGCTTTAACTAAATTATATTCCTTCTTATTCCTGCTTAGTTGGATTTTAGAACTCTTTGTAAGTGGAAAAAACTGAAAAATTGTCAGGGG